>JAZKJV010003399.1:0-600000 GCA_037367405.1 Ottelia alismoides | reverse complement strand
CGGATCCATTTTAAAATGAATATGAATGTCAAAATATGTATAAAACGAATATGATATCGGATCGAATACGAATATATTCATATTTGTTTTCATCCCTAACTCAAATCCATGGATATGGTGGAGGAGGCGACTACGATAGAGGCCGGTGAGGGCAAGAGACGGCGGGTGGTCACCGGCTAGAGAGGGGCTGGTGGGAGAGGGCCTGACTATGGGTAAGGGGCGCCGACGGGAGGGAAGGTGCCAGCAGGAGGGAAGGAGGGGAGAGGCTGGTGGTGGCGACGCTGAGGAGAGGGGGCGACGGGGCAGGGAGGAGGAGCGGTGCCGGGGGGGGCTGTTGTGAGAAGGGTTTAGGGTTTTAGAGTTTTGACTCTGATGCCATGTTGGTGGAAAGAGTTGTTTTATATTCCAAGGAACCCTAGGCTCTCTTATATAGAGACAACCTATGGGTAAATTACATAAGATGGAACAGAGAAAATAAAAATAGAATAAAAGATACACCGACTACATAATTATCTCTACAGTCTTGGCGATGTTACATCTAAATTTTAAGGCTAAATCTGAATCATTCCGAGCTAGATCTGAAATGATTGTAGTTGAGGATTGGAGTTACAATCAAAGTTGAATGGGATATAATGTATCTTGGTTAAGAGATAAAATTAACGATAAGGTGTGTTTGTGAGAATTTACTATAATTAAGTTGGATTCAGAATTCCTATAAGCTAGTGGACGTGTTGGGAACTTAGTTAGGATACATCACACAACACCACAAGCATACGGAGATAACCCCAAACCTAAGACATTATTCATGCCTTAGAGTCATAGTGTCAAGTCATACACAGACCAAGACCACATAGTATCCACTAGACTTGGGAGGTTAGATCGAATCATACATCAGATTAGAATTTCACCCTTCCCATCATCAAAATCCATAAACACGGCCTCTGAATAATAAGTGATAATATACATATACATAAGGGTTGTCCATTAATAAATAATTAATCAGATATATATGAAGGGTGTAGGGGAAATGGAGAAATTATACATATGAGCTATTAAGTACTATATAGGAATAAAACATATGAAATGTATTGGGTAACGCTTGAAGCATCCTTCACAGTAGTTTAAAAACCTTCTTTGTAGTAAGTAGTTATAACTTTTTAGTTATTTACACCTTACCACTTTTTTTGAAATCACCATAAAATGCCTGCTTGTTTTATTAAATTTTTGGAATTTACCAGAGCTCGCTGACGCCTCTTCTTATTTGCATGTTTTGGCAGGCAAGCAGCCTGCATCTCAGTAGCTATTGATAACTCTTGGAGGTCAGGTATATCTTGACGGTACAGTTTCTCTTGTTGTAGTTTTTTTGTTCAGTTCATAATGTATATGCTCTTCTTTCTCTTCTCTATATATTTGGGATAGATGTATACAATGCCATCTCTTTTGTACATGTATAAATTTATGAAAATTAAGGGGATGTAATATTGGTGGCACATGTTACTATTGTTGTTGCTGTTTCTGTGGTTATTTATTGAATGTGATTATCATATGCAGAAATAAAACGTGAAAAATTTTCCTATAATTTCATACTTAACACGATGTTTAGGGAATATTGTATTGCGAATGCGGCGTAAACGGGTATCCGGATCCGAGGGCACTAGAAGTGACGTCGCCAGAGGAGGGACCCAGCACGAGCTCCACTTGAGATTAAATAGAAGCAATGTCCAGAGGGTCGTTGACCAATAAGCCAACAAGAAGAGCACCGCCAACACCTGCCGCAAGTGAATTGCACCACGACCCATCGACGCCTCCGACCACCATTGAAGCAAAGGATCGATTAAGCTTCACCTGAGACTGGAGCCTATCCTCGGACACCACTTCACCGTCTGCCCCTCAAACACAATCATCCCTACGATGGCCCGCGACGAGACAGACGAAGCACTTCGGAGGCTCAGAGCAACCTGCAACGAGGTGATCATAGACTCCATACTAGAAGCAACGCTTCCCCCGTTTGTTGTGGGACACAACCGACGACCCACCCTCTCCCCTCACATCTTGCGCGGTGGCTCTCGAGCTCCCCTTCCCCCCAGTATTGGCCATCGACTGCCACACTCGCAAGTCGCACTTCATCACCCAACACAGTGCCTGCCTCCGACCGCTCACCTCTTGCCCCGTCCTTTTCCATAAGAAGCTACCAACGAGGTTTTATGCATGCTAATTATAAATTTTTAACAGGAAAGACGGTAATTGTCAGAAATATGATTCCTTCTGTCCGGTATGCTTGCCTATGACTGTTTGTGTGTGACATGCCTCATCAGAATGGGGTTTCAGTTATAATTTTTTAGCAGTGTAGTATACTAACAAGGCATGATCTCCTGAGTATTATCAAAGAAGGCACCGGACTTTACTTCAAGGAAAGGAATTGCTATCGAGAACTCTAACGAGTCCAATTGAATTGGAGGTTATGAAGTGACCCTAAAATTCCGAAAGAAGATCATAAATCTGGAGCGTAAATCATCTAACCCATGAGTAACTAGGTAGCTAAAGAGTTAGAAAGACAATTTAAAGGACATCTTTAAAAATCTTCAAAAGAGGGTATATGAACTAAACAGATCTTGTTAAAATTGATTCTAAAATTTAATATATATACATGATCAGATTAGTCGAGAATTAGCTAATGATACATCAATAAGGTAGCTTCTATATTAAGGCCAGAATGCATAAACAAATTGATTCAACTCATGAAACAAGACCAAGAGAATTGTCGGACAATCTATCCCATACAGGAAACAAGTCTTCTATAGTCTAAACTGCAAATATCCCATTTCAGGAAATGAAAGTTTAGGATATCAATAACAAAGCATGCATCCATTTATGAAGAATTAATTTAACCAAATCAAAGGAATCATAGAAAGAGTGAAATTTTCATAATCATTTGAATGATGAACAATATAAGAGAAAATGCCACTGAAAGCATACGATCTCCCCAAACCTTAAAAACACAAAGAGGAAATGTGTATAAATATACACATGACAGCATGAGGGGGGCTTAGTTGTATATATTTTGATCTCAAAAATAGAGATCAAGCAGCATGTCGCACCCAAATATATGAAGAGAGGATGGGTTCGGTTTGGAGAGCGGTGTGGACGGCGAAAAATGCGGGGGAGAGTTCTTCGGCGGCGACGAAAGGGAAGGGGATGCTCGACGCGGACTCCGAAGGTAACGATGACAAGCTTGGCGGATGGCGCCTTGTATCTCACAGGAAACCTGGTCGCCGTTGCTTCCGCTACAGTGAAGAAGGGCACGAAGCTTCGGTCTGTCGACTCCCTCCACGATGTTTTTCTTGCGGTGGCGTTGGTCATCGCATGGCTGCATGCAAAGCTAAGGCGGCGCGGCCTGCCTTGCGTAAATCGTCTTCTGTTGGCTACTCCTCGAGTTTTCACTCCTCGAAGGTGGCCAGCGGGGGACCCTCCTTTGCGGAAGTGGTCAAGAAGGGCACTAGGGGAGACAATATCCCCCTCCACGATACTCATCTCCCTCAAGATCGCGGTTCCACTCTTTAAGCTTCGTTGATCTCGGACAGGAAGCCTAACTCCATTTCATCGGAGTTGCACATAGCTTTAGGTCAATCCATCGGTGGTGCTATTCGCTTAGAGAAGATCCTATCACATGTTCGTGGTTTTTTGGGTCCTTTATTCATGGGCGACGTCGTGTTACTCGACGACAGACATTGCTGCGTAAGGGGTCTATCGGATTCACAGTTGGTTCGGCTGCTACGCAACGGAGACATGGAAAATGTTTTTTTTGGAGAAGACCTCGCTTCGCGGATGGAGGATGCTCGGAGCTTGAGATCTGCATGGCCACTGTTAAAGGGGTTCCCATTCTCTCCCGAACGCTCTCTTGTCTTCGTGGGGCGCTTCGACGTTGGGGTTTCGTGCATCAGATCGTCGACGATGGTCTTAGACCGGGTTCATTGGTAGAAGAGACGAAGATCCTGTTCGAATGTTCAAAGTCCTTTCTTGATAAGCTTGGCGGCAGAAGCAAGTTCTCCAATTTACAGGTTGGTAGATTCTCCTTCTTGATTGAGCTCTCCGTCGATGATCCGCCTCTACCGCCGGCGCTAGTGCGGCCGCAGTTGGCTGCCTCGCCGGGAGATGTCGAAAGGCCAACATGCGCGTTGTTTCCCACGCTGGCGGTTAATATTCCAAAGCACCCCCTCGTTGGAAGCGCCACGGGGGTTGATGCATCGCGACGCTTGGTGGAGACCTCCTGTCAGATAGATCCATCCCCGGAACGTTCTTTTTGCATAGTGACGTGGTTAGCAGCCTGATCCTCTCTCCCTCCAAAGGACGATTTGCGGGCCCCTCTGCTGCTTTCCCGGATCGGTTTGCTTATTCGGACCTTAGGGTGGGTACCGGAGGCAACTCCTCTTTCGGGTCGGATCCTTTTAGAAATTTTTCGGGAGCGGCCTCTTCAGTTATTTTTCAATCTGCTTCGAACTCGGATGACGCCTTTTTCATGGTTCCAAACGCTCGTCCGATTACGACGCAGGAGCCTCCTCCGCTTCCGAAACCTTCTCCCCCCGGAGAATCTCGGGAGGCTTCTTCCACTGCTCTGTTTCTACCTTCCTCCTCTTCCTCTCCGGCGTTGGAGAACTTCAATGACAATGCGGCTTGGTTCGGCTGCTCCCCATCACCTGAAGCGGCGGCTTACTCGAGCGATAGAAGGAGGGGCAAAAGATATAGACGAAGATCAAGGGCGAGATCAATCCTTTCGGGGAGCGCTTTCAAGAGCAATGTGGCGGCAGCGGCAGGCGTTACCTCACTTCAAGGGGCCTTTGAAGTTTCCAAATGAAGATTCTATCTTGGAACATTCGTGGCTTGGGAGATAAAGATAAGAGAAGAATTGTGGGTTCTAGATTCTCAGAATGGGACTGCGATATTGTTCTTCTACAAGAGACGAAGCTATCCTCCTTCTCCGATTCTCTTTGGCGCTCATGCGGCGCTGGGCGCCTGGACCAATTCAAGTTTCTGGAGGCATCTGGGACGTCAGGGGGTTTGCTGGTGGCCTGGCGTTCGGCTTCTTGGACTCTTATTTCTGAAACTCGGGGACAACACGTCCTAACGGTGGTTTTGGCTAATTCCCTATCCTCCAATTCTTTGGCGATCTCTTGCGTCTACGGTCCCTGTGATGGCGCGTTGCGGGATGAATTGTGGCATGACTTGCTGAATGTCGGGAGGCTCATCGATGGGACCCCTTGGCTGGTTGGAGGCGATTTCAATGTCACACTGCTTTCCTCCGATAGACCTGGTGGGAGAGGCGGGCAGGATAGCGGCTCCGATCTTTTTATGGAGACAATTGACTCGCTGGGTCTTGAATGCATGGATGCCCCAGACGTAAAGTACACTTGGAGGAACTCCAAATCGCGATCAAGGCTTGACCGTTTCTTTGCTTCAAAGGAACTTTTGGAGACTTATCCCTTGGCGTCGGTGATGGCCAAGCCAAGGTCTTGCTCTGACCACAACCCAATTCTCTGGTGCTCTGGGTCGGACGCTGTCAATCATGGCTTCTTTCGTTATGAGAAGTGTTAGCTTCTGGAAGAGGGCTTCAAGGATTTGGTGTCTTCGCACTGGACCTCGACGGAGGCTTCGGGTTCTGCTGCGAGTAAATTCTCACAAAAATTAACCTCTCTTCGGAGCCGGTTGTCTAAATTCAAGAAGGACTCTAGGGCTGCGAGAGCTGCGGCGAGGATTAGCGCTGAGGAGGTCATTCGGCGGATCGACGCCTTGGAGGACGAGAGAATCCTCTCCTCTCTGGAGTTGGATGAACGGCTTGCGGCGCAAAAGTCTGTGGCTTTGGAGGACAAGAAACGTGTAACTGAATGGCGTCAACGCTCGAGGTCCTCATGGCTCAAAGAGGGCGATGCAAACACCGCTTTCTTCCATCGCATTGCAAACGGTAGGCGTAGATGTAATGCCCTTCGCTCTATCTCTATTGATGGGGTTACTACGGAGGGAAACAAGCAAATGGGATGCGCGATTGCTGACCACTATAGAGAAAAGCTTTCTTCCAATATTCCTCGGGTTTGGAAATGGCTAGGGCGCAACTCCAGGCTTTTGTCATCGCCCTCCTTCGAGCTCCTTATCCGTGATGTCTCTCTTGAGGAGATCAAAGATGCAGTTTGGGATTTGAACATCGACGCTGCCCCTGGCCCTGACGGCTTTCCAATTGCTTTTTATAGGGACTTCTGGGACCTCGTTGGCCCCGAGGTGCTCGAGGTGATGGCGGAATTCTGCTGCGGGAATCGTGGTTTTGATCGCATCAACAGGGCATTGCTTGTTCTCATTCCGAAGCGGGCTTCGTCTAACTCGATAGGGGATTATCGACCAATGGCAATTTCGAATGCTCTTTATCTTATTATCGCCAAAGTTCTTGCTTCAAGGCTTGTTCACGTTATAGGGGATTTGGTTTCTCCGGCTCAATCTGCCTTCATCCCAGGCCGTCAGATTTCGGATTGCACAAATCTTGCCTCGGAGCTTATCGCGGATTGGCGCATGAGGAGTACAAGTGCCATTTTGTGGAAGGTGGACTTTGCCAAAGCCTTCGATAGCCTTGATTGGAGATTTTTATGGTCGGTTCTGAAGAGATTATGCTTCCCTTCTATTTGGATTTCGTGGATGAGGCGTTGTATTACCACTGCCTCATTCACGGTGCTTATCAATGGCAGACCCGAGGGGGGTTGGATCCAACCTAGAAAAGGTGTCCGCCAGGGATGCCCGCTTGCATCTATGCTGTTCATTCTCGCGGCGGATATCCTCGCTGATATGGCAAAGGGCGTGATTGATCATGGTCTTTCTGGCTGCTATTCTCGGGGTGACCTGAGGATTCCTATAATTCAATACGCGGACGACACTCTCTTCCTCATTGGGGGGGGGGTCCAGGAGGCCACTGGCATGGCCACAACACTCGAAATTTTCTCTGAACTTTCCGGTTTATGCAAGAACGACAATAAATCCACTTTTGTCCCTTTTGGTGCAGCAATGCTCCTGGTCGAGGAGTTGGCCACCGCTTTGGGTTCTACGAGTGTAGACCTCCCTATTGAATATCTTGGAATGCCCTTGATCTTGGGTAGGGCGGGGCTTCGTGATTGGCTGCAAGTGGTGGAGAATCTTGAATCAAGATTGGCGGGATGGAAAGCTTCCATTCTATCTAGAGGTGGACGATTGATTCTTCTCAAGGCCGTTCTCTCGGTCATTCCTGTTTACTTCCTTGCTTCTCGCAAAATTCCAAAGGGGATTCGCGCTAGATTGGAGAAGAAAATGTGCAGCTTCCTTTGGGGCTGCGGTGCCACTGGCCGGGGTGGCGTCCACCTGGTCAGTTGGGATGATATCCTGCGCTCCAAAGATTGGGGGGGACTAGGTGTTAGATCATTAGAGGAAATGAACGAGGCTTTGCTGCTCAAATGGGCCAGCAGGATTTGGGGTCCGTCTAATGACCTTGTTGTTTTGGCGATCCGCGAGATCTATGGGGTGAGGGGCTCTTCACTATCACAGCGCATCTGCAGCAACTCCATTATGCCATTCTGGCGGGGCGTCATGAAATCCTTCTTGTATAACCTTCGGCTTTTTAAGCTTGTGCTGGGGGGTGGAAACGATTTTGCCTTCTGGTTGGACGATTGGTCGGGGACGTGCGCGTTATGCTCTCGCTTTCCTCGCTTATTTGCCTTGGCAACTGACACGCATTGCTCGCTAGCGAACTGCTGGGCTGATGGCTCTTGGTGCCCCTCCTTCTCTGGCAACTTCTCCGACAGAAGATTTGATGATTTTCTCGAGCTCCTAGAGGCCGTGAGAAATGTGTGTGCTCCCTCTGTGGGCAGAGACCACTGGAGCTGGAAAGATGGACCCTTCTCGGTGAGAGGCACCTATGGGGCCATTTACAGGCCGCCCCCGGCGAATTCGAATCTCTTGATCATGGATTGTGCATCTATTTGGTCACTTCATCTCCCGGAACGTGTGGGGTTCTTCTTATGGCCCTTCCGACGCAAACGCCTCCTGACTCGCGACCGGTGCGCTAAACTTTTGGGAATAATTGCGGATAAGTGTTTGCTCTGTGACAGTGCGATTGAAACTGCTGATCACCTCTTCTTTACTTGTCCTGTGATCTCCCAGATATGGTTGAACTCGGGGATCCATTGGTGCCGCTTCGATGACTTCCAAGCATTCTGGAATTCGCTCAACCTAAATAAGGAAAGGCCAAGGGCGGACCGCCTCCTTCCGATGGCATATTTTTGGGCGATTTGGCATGGCAGAAATGACCTGCTCTTCTCCGGGCAAAGACTCTATGAGGAAAATGTGGCCTCCGTTGCCAAGGGACTACATAAGGACAGGATGCAGTAGCGTTTTTCTCTCTTGTTTTGTTATGGGAAGATACTGTTGTCTTTGGTGTGTTTTGGGGAGAGCTTTTTGTAAGGGTGAGGTTGTTTGCTCATCTAGCCTGTAACCTACTTGCTCTCGCTTTTTTGTTTTTACAATAAATTTCTCCTGGGGCGGGTACCACCGAGTACTACCCCCTGATTGAAAGACTTTCACAAAAAAAACTACTTTGCATAAACAAGGGGGGTAGCATCTGCCATTTTTTTGGAAGGTGGGACAACTATCCTTCCCACAAAGAGGAAATGCCTTTTTTTTAGAAGGTGGGACAGCTATCGTTCTTTACTGCCGTACTCATTATTGATTTGGAAGGGGGAGTTGGGGTTCTCGTCGCAGCCGGGAAGCTCCTCGTCAACGTCTGGTCCTTCACAGCGTGGTGGGGAGGGCTCAGGTTGTACGGGGCGCGTGGGAGTGGGGTCCTTTGCTGCAGAAGGATGTGGTGTCGTCATGGAGGGCGACGTCTCGGAAGGAAATGGAGTTGGTTTGCTCGCTGGGGGTCAGCTTACTGAAGTTGGGAAGCGAAAGGGGAAGAGGGTGGAAGGTAGGGAGGAGAAGGAGGTGCGGGTTGGCGAATACGACGAGGTGCTTGGTGCGGGGGCTGATGAGGGGTAGGTGCATGTCTCCCAAAGAAGCCGGAGAAGCGATGTTTTCGTTGTGGGGTTCGGGACCACATTGCGTCGTTCTACCATGTCCCACCGAGATGTTTTGCCTGCGGGGGGGGGGGGGTGCGCCACCGCCGTAACACTTGCAGGTTTGCTTCCGATCGTGATATCGTTCGTGTTGTTGTGAGGAACTCTGAAAAACAACCCATGCAACGTCTATCCTCTGCGGTTGATGCTCGCCGGGGGCTTCGTACCTACAAGGCAGTGGTTGCGGGTGGTATCTACCCTGGTATGCAGGATGGGGGACTCATGCAGTGATCGGTTATGCGATGCGAGGTTGCATCTCTCTTGACGCTTTAAAGGTCTACCTCTCTGGATTCCTTGGCTCACGGTTTATGGGAGATGTCGTATCTCCTGGAATTCCTCGGTGCTATGTTCGTGGCTTAACCTTGGTGCAGAGAGAACGTCTGCTCCTAAATGGCGGGATGGACGATGTTTTATGGCGACCTCTACATTTCGCGGATGGTGCGGTTACAGAAACAGAGGTTTGCGTGGCTAAGGTGCGTGGTGTTCTGTTCTTGTCCCGGTCGGTTTACTGCTTGGGGCCGGCCCTCCGACGGTGGGGCACGATGCTCGCGGTGATGAAGGATGGGCTGAAACCCAGCTCGGATCCGGATGTCATGCTCGTGCTGCTGGAGTACAAGGCGGTCATGGATGTCCCCGTTGGCTCGATCTTTTTCACGTCCTTAGATGCTGGGCGATTCAGCTTCAGGGTGGAGATGCAAATCGTCAAGCCCCCGCCTCCGCCGGAGGACCCGCTCTTGTCCTACGTCACCTCGCCTTCTGCACTGTCGGTGGGGCTTTCGAGGGACCCGATGCATGGTTCGAGGCGCGAGGACGATACGGTGCGTCGTTTGGGAGTCCCTCCTCGGGTCGTGTGCCTCGTCACCCAAAACTTCTCTTTGTCTGCTGAGGTGGCAAATTTGGTGCCCCCTCTCTCGTCTACGCCACTATCTTTGTCTCCAGGTCCAAGACTCATGCATGCTCGCGCGGATCCTTCGGCGTTTCGTCCGCAAGGGGATCCAAACCCGCTAACCACTTTCTTATCGGGCCATATGGGCCTCTCGGGGCCCATGACTGATCAATTATTCCCAACCCAGCTGGATCTCTTTGATCCGGTGCCATGTCTGACCCGCTCGACAACGGGGGGATGGGCGTATCCCTCTGGTGGGTCCTGGGACCCGACTGCTGATCTCGCTCCGGCACCGCCGCTTTGTGTCGGTGCCCCCGAGTCTTCTGATGGGGATCCCTCGCAGCACACTGCCTCGTCTTCTGATTGTACACGACTGGATTTGGCCGGCGCATTGGATGGGCAACTTCGGGATGGTTTTCCTTCTGCTCTTTCTCCTTTGGCTTGCCTTGCGGAGGGTGGTTCTCGTCCAGATGAGGGGGCAGATGACAAAAGATCTGGTAAGAGGTACATGCGCAGGCAGAGATCTCGGACTCGACTCGCTGAGCCACAACCATGTTCGGCCTTAAGGACAACCATTGCTGAGGCTGCTGGTGTGATCGACATTCAGGGTTCATTCTAATGTTCTAAATGAAGAATCTCTCTTGGAACGTTCGGGGTCTCGGGGAGTTGGACAAGAGAAGGATACTTGGTTCGCGTTTCATTGAATGGAGTTGTGATGTGGTCATGCTGCACGAGACGAAGCTTCAATCTGTCTCTGATGTTGTTTGGAAGTATTTTAGCGTTGGTTAAATTGATGAGTTCAGAACGATGAATGCGGTCGGGGCATCTGGGGGGCTTCTCGTGGCTTGGAGATCGTCGTCCTTGGCGTTTACATCGGTGCTGCGTGGGAGACACGTTCCTCTGTTCTCTTGGTATGTGTTGGTTCTTCTAGACCCTTGGCGATTTCATGTGTTTACGGCCCTTGTAATCATATTCTGCGGAGGGAATTATGGGAGGACCTACATGAAGCGAGTAGGGCCTTCGAGGGTATCCCCTGGCTCGTTGGGGGGGAGGGGATTTTAATGTTACTCTTCGTTCCACGGATAGGCCGCGATTCAGGGGTGGCCAGGACCCGGGGTCGGATGATTTTGCGAACGCTATTGATTCGATGGCCTTGGAGGTTATGGACGCTACGGACTTAGCTTATACTTGGAGGAGCTCCAACTCTCGCTCTCTAATTGACAGATTTTTGGCCTCAACCAATCTCCTCGATTGTTTCGCGCTCTCAACTGTGATGGCTCATCCGAGGGCCTTATCGGACCATACACCGATTATTTGAACCTCCGGTGAATCTCGTCCAATCGACGCTTGCCGAAGGGGATTCGTAGCCTTCTAGAGAAGTTGATGCGTAGGTTCTTATGGGGCAAGCATGGTGGTGGATCGGGGGGGGGATTCATCTTGTTGAGTGGGATGTGGTCACGCTCATAGATGTCAAGGCGCGCGCCTAGGCGGCCGCCTAGGCGTCTAGGCACCCCAGGTCTTGCGCCTAGAAAGAGCGCCTTAGTTTTATTGAAAATGGCGCGCCTTGTGTCTACGCCTTGGGTTGCCTGGGCGCCTTGGCGTGCCTGGGCGCCTAGGCGACTATTATTTCATGTGTTCTAAACATATATCGCATTTAGAAAATGCGATATACATAGCGCATTTACAAAATGCGATATACATAGCGCATTTTGAAAATGCAATATACATGTCGCATTTTTGAAATGCGATATATATATAAAATAAAAAAATGATGTCGCATTTAAGACATGCGACATCCATTTGCTTTAAATAACTATATACCGCATGTCTCAAATGCGATACGTAATACAAACTTTGGAAAACGCCTAGGCACGCCTAAGCGCGCCTAGGCGCCCAGGCGCCCAGGTGTAACGCCTTGTCGCCTTGCCGCCTTAAAAACCATGGTCACGCTCCGTAAAAAAGCGGGGGGCCTGGGAGTCCGGAGACTGGACCAAATGAATGAGGCTTTGCTCCTTAAGTGGGCGAGCAAAGTGTGGGGTCCTGGGGAGGATTTCTGTTGCAAAATTTTGCGCAAAATATACGATGTACGTGGTGCGCCGTCGAGTCATGTTGCTCGTGCGGAGTCGCCCACGCCGTTCTGGAAGGGGATGATGGTGGTCTATACCCGTCATCTCTCACTTTTTAGGCCAATACTTGGCAATGGCGAATCCTTCACCTTCTGGACTGATGATTGGACGAGGGGTCCATTATGCACGTGGTTCCTTCAACGTTATGCTCTGGCGGCCGATAAGGATGCGCTGGTGGCGTCTTGCTGGTCGGATGGTAATTGGTTCACAACCTTCTCCACTAACTTTTCGGATCAACGGCTCAAGGATTTTTTTTCGTTATTGGATGCTATCAAAGAGATGGGAAGACCGTATGTATGAAGGGACTATTGGGGATGGCGAAAGGGCACGTTCACGGTTAGGATGGCTTTTGGGACGATATGCATGCCTCCCCCCTCGCGCTCGGAGGACTTGGTTAGAGATTGCGCCTTCTTTTGGAGTCTGAGCCTCCCGGAACGTGTAGGCTTTTTCATGTGGCTATTCAGAAGGCAGAGAGTGATGACGAGAGACCGTTGTGCTTGGCTTCTTGGCGTCATCTCTGATAGGTGCCTCTTATGCGATGTCGCGATCGAGACCCTCAAGCACTTGTTCTTCAAGTGCCCGAGAACGATTTAGATTTGGGACGAGGAAAATTTGGCTTGGCTGTGCACGACGGACCTGGCCTCCTTCTGCGGCTCTTTGGTTGGCAACAGGTGCATACCACGACGGGAGCTTTTTAGACCTATTGCCATTATTTGGGCCTTCTGGCTTGCCAGAAATGCGCTCCTTTTCTCTGGGCAAAGATTCTACAAGGAAATTGTGGGGATACATTCCGCGAGATTGATCGAAGATTGGAATCTGTAATTGCCTGCTTTAATTTTTGCTCCCCTTTGTCTTATCTCGTTTTTTCTTCCGTTAAATAAATCTTGGGACGAACAGCATTGAGTGTATCCCCCTTCTTTAAGGCCTAGAAAAAAGCATATGCCAATTTGACTTGGGGACAACAACTTCAAGCTACAGGAGCTGCAATTCACCTACAGTTGATGTGTAACAAGGAGGTGGAGGGGCTGAAGCAGCAACCAAGCTGCTGGACAACATCTTGATATTCCCAGGAAGTGCAGCAACTCCTCTTGCTTGGGCTGGAGCTCCAGCAACTGCTCCAGAGCTGCTGGACAACAACTCTAGCAGAGGGTAGGGGCTTCCTCGATGGGGGAAACATGAGTTTTTAGAAGGGGGGTTATGTTGATATAAATAAGAAGTATTGGCTCTTGTTTTGCCAAATGGGGGAAAATGAATGTGTTGTCAAGAGGGAAAGAGAGCCAAGTGTTGAGAGAGAAGGGCCTGTTGCTGGCTGCTTGCTGTTTTTGAACATAAATTATTTTTTAAAAATCATTCTCTCTTTTATTTGAATACCAAAGTCCTCCGTATTTGAACCATGCATTTCCGATTCTGAGGTACAATATCTCATTTCGACCTCTATACATGATGATTAAACGATATAAATTTCATACTTTTCCGATCTAAGATGGATATAGAATTTGATGAATCACGGTCTTAATTTTTGATCAAAATTTGTTATTTCAAACGCCCTCTGATCAACGAACGGTCGATTTCGTTGGTCTTATTTCATCGAAAGCGAATTTTCTGATAGTCTCGGTTTGTTTTGCAGTTTCGATTTTTTGTCGTGGCTTTTCCGATGGCATGCATTACGATGCGATCGACTTTTGGTCGATTGCGTCTGAATAAGATTTGATCTGCGATCTACAGATTGATATAAAGTTATTCAATATTAATTGAATATTAAATGAACTTTCGGACTCTTAATTAGGTTAGATTCGATTTATTCGGATCCGGATGTTACAAAATATCTAAGTGAATAAGCTCAAATAATTGAGTACTGCTATGAATATAATGACTAGGGAACGAAGACCGATGATGCTTCCCAAGATGCAAACCTTGCACTGGAAGGAAGTTCGTGTGGAAATATGTGGGAGGACATGGCACAACTTCTGTAGAGGAAGGTGGTTAAAATGAAGATGCCACAAGTACGATGAGACCGGTTCTGTGGGAATAGTAGATGCACCAGCATGAGAAGGCTGGACCAACATGTATAGCCCCTGCTACTCATGACCGCATCTAATCACCCTACTGTGAGTATGTCATGAAATATAAGAGAAGAGGGGTCAAAGATGGCATGACAATGCAAATCCTTTGTGATCTGATTAATAGAAAGCAAGTTCATGTGAAAGTCATGAGCATGTAAACCATTTCATAGGCACATTGATGGCGTTAAATGCACCTCCCCATGTCCTGTGACGGGTAAGTAGACCTCGTTCACCATGACAGCCCATCTACCAGGGAATATAGATCTGTAAGAGAAGAACTGTGCTCCGTCTCCACATAAATGGCGAGAAGCACCAGTGTCCATGATCCACTCTGTCATATCTTCAGAAATAATCTCTCGAATCAATTCACAGGAGTTCATAAAAAATCTTCAGATATGGATGTTGAATGGCTTGAAAATTAGGTTTTAAGAAACCCTAAAAGATGAACTCGAACTTAACCTTGAACGAATCATAGATATGAACAATAATAATCTTCAAGAACTAAAATATTAAAATTGAATCTCGAACGGAACAAAAATCTTCAAGCATAAATCCGCGAGAATCGAACCTACTATGATACCATGTTAGAAAATATGAAATGGGGAAACATATGAGATAAATAAATAAAGAACATAAATGTTAGTAGTACATTCTATAATTAGACTTATTGTTAGTAATACATTCTATAATTAGATTTGTAACCACCTTGCTAAGGGTATTTATGTATTTCTCATCTTAGAGCTCTCTAGGGTTTTATCCTATATAAGGACCCCTAGTCCCCTTGAATTCTCCACATGGTATCAAAGCAGCGGTCTTAGACCGGTGTTCTGGTCTAATCCCACCTCCACCGCTAGTCCCCCCTCCTCCCGTTCTCTCCTCCTCTGTGCGCCAACTTTAGGCATCTTCCCGCCCCTCTCCCGCAGCTCTTCTCACCTCCGTGGGCCAGTTCTAGGGGCCCAACGGTGCCTAGCGGTGCCTCTCCGTGCCTAGCGATGCCCAATAGTGCCCCCAACGGCCTCTCTCGCCCTTCTGTGCGAGCCCTAGAGGCCTAGCGTGCTCCCAGCGACACCCCCGTGCTCATGTGGCACTCGTGCACTCTCACAACGACGTCAGTGCTCCCTCTATGCAGTGAAAATACTCCAACGTCTATGCAACCCCTCCCCTACGCCGATCCCTGTTAGGCACTGCATGTATCAGACCTCCTGTCGATGTATTGCTAGGTTTACATGATAGATAAGCCTACTCAACTATTATATGTCACTTTTTCTTGACCTCTGCGGCCACCATGACATCTGCATCTACAGAACCCAAGTCCCTGTACCTGACTTCCTCAGTGATGGTCCATGGCACGTCTATCGAACTCAAGGGTTCCGAGAACTATGTACTATGGTCTCGGTCTTCCAAGATATTTATTGGTGGTCAACGCAAGAATTATGTTCTTACTAAAGTTCTGCTTGTGGAGATGGAAAAGGATTATGACACATGGTATGTAGACAACTGCCAAGTAATTACTTGGATGACTAATAGTGTCGAACCAAATATTACTTCTAATTTTCTATACAAGAAAACTGCGAAAGCAATGTGGGAGAGTCTTAAGAAAACCTACTCCTAGAAAACAATCAAGTCCAGGCTCTCAGACATCTATACACGGATCTGATATGCCAATCAAGGGGATACGTCCTTGACTGAATACTACAGGCTTCTCACAGGTCTTTTTGAGGAGCTTCTAATCTTCCAACCTACCTGCTGTGACAAACAGATAAGCGAACGAGCGGAATGGCAAGTGTATCGTTTCTTATCAGGTCTACATCCACGGTACAAGCTTGTGAAGGACCAATTTTTGACTGCTACTGCTCTGTCCTCTCTTGAGACCATCTTTGGTTGGCTACAGGAACTAGAGTCTCCTTCACCCCCTCAGTCCGCTGAAACTTCAGCCCATCTTGCTAGAGGACGCTCAACTTACCAAGGAGGACATGGTCGTAATTTTGGCCATGGTCATGGTCGTGATTTCGGACGAGGATGTGACTCAAGTCGCGACCGTGGTCGTGACTCTACTACCCGCTACCTTGCATGCACTTACTGTGGATGCCTGAACCATCCGTCTGAACGTTGGTGGGCTAAGTTTGGCATGCCTACAAGTGCCAACAGTGTCTGTGAGACTGTTTCTTATGATGGCAACTATGATACTATGGAGACATCCCATGTTCAGTCATCCAATGATACTCAGACTCCCTTTACTGCATCTGAGTATGCTCGTCTTCGCCAACTATTATAGAACTCTGCAAATGACACTCCTGCCTCTGGTCTTTCTGCTAACTTAGCCGCTACATCAGGTACTGTTTCCAGCTCCGCCTCCACTTCTGCACCTGCATGGATAATATACTCAGGGGCATCAACTCATCTGACGGGAGAAGGTAGTCTTCTCACCTCCTCACAACCATCTTCCATTGTGAAGACTGTTTGTGTTGCAAATAGTGCTCATTCTCCTATTACTAATGTGGGGACCATGGAGTTCTCCTCTAAACTTCAGCTTACTGGTGTTCACTGTGCACCTGATTTTCCTCTTAGTCTCTTATCAGTTCATAAACTGTGGACTGAACTTCACTGTCGAGTTATTTTTGACGAATGGTGCTGTTATGTTCAGGACATCCAGATGAGACAGATCTTTGGTGGGGGACATGAGAAGAACGGTCTTGATTATCTTGACATTCCTTCATACTCTGACTTTGTTGGCGCATCTTCTATCTCTACTAATCCCCTTCTCTAGCATATTCGTCTTGGTCATCCATCTGCTAAGGCACTCTCCTTGATGTTCCCAGAACTGTCCATGCTCAAACCCTTCGAGTGCGATGCATGCCAGTTTGGGAAGCATCATCGAGCGTCGTTTCCTGCTCAAACTTATTCTCGTCGTACTCTTCCTTTTTCCTTAGTCCATTATGACGTCTGGGGACCATGTCCGGTCCGTACTTTGAGTGGACATAAATATTTCGTTGTCTTTGTTGATGATTACAACAAGTCGTCTTGGTTCTATCTTCTAAAAGAACGATCAGAGATAAATAAAATTGTAAAAAATTTCTTTCATTATGTCAAGAATAATTTTTCCTGTGATATACAATTTTTTCGTTCTGATAATGCATTGGAATTCACACAACATGCCCTAACGGATTTCTTTGATTCCGTAGGAATCATACATCAAACCTCTTGTCCATATACATCTCAACAAAACGAGATAGCTAAAAGAAAACTCAGACATCTCCTAGATATCGCCTGTTCTCTCCTTACTCAGATGAAGGTTCCCAAGACCTTTTGGTGTGATGCTGTTCTAACCGTTGTTCATCTGATCAATAGAATCCCATCTCCAACACTAAATGGGTCAATCCCCTTCTCTCTTCTTTACCCAACTGAATCTCCCTTTCCTCTTCCCTTACGAATCTTTGGATGTGTATCGTTTATTCATAATTTTCACAAAGCAGATAGACTTTCCCCTCGAGCAATCAAATGTGTCTTCCTCGGCTATTCTCGTACTCAGAAAGGTTATAGGTGTTATGATCCAACCAATCATCGCTATTATATCTCTGCAGATGTTACCTTCTTTGAACAGACCAGTTTCTTCAACTAACCTGTTAACAATATCCCTCTTGATCTCCCACCTCCACCCATTGTTTACAAACGTCGACCAATATCTTCACCATCAGATATTCCTTTACCCGTCCCTTTTTTGCAGGATGATATGCCTTCTTCAAGTGTCCCGCCCAAAGATGTCCCGGATGACCCTCGAGATTTTCCAATTGCTCTGCGCAGACCTAAAAGGAAATGTACTTCTCATCCCATGTCGCATTTCACTTCTATCATTGGTTTATCTTGCACTGACAGATGCTATGTAGATACTCTCATGGCTATTTCTATTCCGAGAGACCACCATCGTGCTTTGTGGGATTCAGGATGGCGACAGGCCATGAACGAAGAGATGGATGCTCTTATTTCCAGAGGAACGTGGGATCTCGTGCAATGTCCCAAGGGGACTAGACCTGTGGCGTGTAAATGGGTCTTCACGACCGAACAATCACCAGATGGTTCGATTGAAAGGTTGAAAGCTCGTCTTGTGGCAAAAGGGTTTACACAGACCTACGGGATAGATTACTTTGAGACATTTTCTCTGGTTTCACGAATGGGGTCCATAAGGACCATACTGTCTGTGGCTGCTACTAAGGTATGACCTATTTTCCAGTTGGATGTGAAAAATACATTCCTATATGACGATCTTGATGAGGAGGTTTATATGATGCAACCTTCTGGTTATGAAGTCGAGGGGGAGTATGTATGTCGACTTCGTAAGGCCATATATGAACTAAAGCAGAGCCCAAGGGCGTGGTTCGACAGACTTACTACAGAAATCGACACTATTGGCTTCCAGAGGACAACCTTTGACTATTCTGTGTTTGTCAGAAGACGAACAACTGGTACATTTATTCTTGCTGTCTATGTAGATGATATGGTTGTCATAGGCAATGATGATGAAGGAATATTAGAGACCAAGGCCTTCCTCCAAAACGTACTTGTTACCAAGGATCTTGGTCCATTGAGATATTTCTTGGCATGGCCCTTCAATGTCGGCGAAATTCGACCGAAATTCGACCGAATTTCAATTTCGGTCGAATACCGATATCAAAACATACTGATATATCTTTTTCCAGGATTTCGACACATGTCGACCGAAATTAGGTCCGTTTCGACATTTTTTGGCCGAACTGATCGAATGTTGGAATATCGTCACGTGCGAGCATCGAATTTCAGCCGAATTTTGTTCTTGTCGGTCACTTCTGGCTGAAATGGTCAAAAAAAGTGGTGAAATGACTAAAGAAAAATATGAAATGACTAAAGTTGGCTAGATTCTTTGAAATTTGGACTCATTAGGAAACCTAGCTAGTATTTTATACACCTATAAGAAAATATTTTGGATTTCATCCATATTATATTGGTTGTAGGCCCTTGATAAAGATTCTTTGGAGGCTTATAAATGGTGGCATCCATTGCACTATTTCACCACACACACAACTCAAAGAGTTCTCACAACTCACAATTCTTCTTGCTCTCTTGCTCTCCTTGACGACAAGTCTTGCTGTGTTTGTGACTGTCTGTAAGTACTTTCATTATAATTTTGTTGCTATCCACGATTAATTGTCAATTTCTCACTGCTCCTAAATATGTAATGAATGCATGCTACACCATTTTGAAAAATTAGAGTTGATTTTCGATGCTGAAATCAACATCTAAATATACATCACATCTAAATATGCATCATTTTATTTTCGATGAACACCACCACTATTATTAGAGAATGCATGCCAAGGTGAACAAACATATAAGAAAAAATTTTAGGACCCCCGTACTGGTAGGATATGGTGGCACGGGGGGACATTGGACCGTTCTACATATGTGCTCAGCAGAACATACGGTTAGGAATCAAATCGTACGATGTATATCAACACTTTGGATATCTTTAATGAAAACTATAGCCAAGGACTCCCTTTTTTATAAATATTTTAGTACTAGTTATAGTAAATAATTTCTTTTGATTGGGAACAAATTTAGTAGATTGGTTTATCAATTTTACATATCCATTTTTTAATGTTCTTATCTTCATTATATCATCATATATTACATTGTTAATTTGTTAATACTCAAGAGGTGAAGATAATGGCTTCTGACTCTTGTTCCGACTCTCAATCTACAATGGCTAGTGGAGAGATTGGATGGAAATATGCTACTGCTCCTGATGGCAACAAGTCAAAAACTCAATGCAAATTTTGTGGGAAGATAATTGGAGGAGGAGGAATCACAAGTCTGAAACAACATCTCATTGGCGGCTACGTGAATGTGGCTAATTGCCCTACATGTTCAAAAGAGATCAGAGCTGAAGTGAAGGCTCACTTGGAAGGGAAGAGTGAGAAGAAGAAAGAAAAGGGGTGAAGAGATGAGGAGTTTAATGAATTCATGTTCTATAGAGAGTTCAATGTCTTGTCTGATTCCGATGATGACGATATCCAATATCAACAAGATATTCAAACAGAGGCTGAGAGAAATGCATATAAGGCAGCTTTACGCGACTCTATAAGGAGCGAGCATGAGAGATGGGAACTCAGTGGTCGTGGCGACCTTGGACATGTCGGTGGCAGTTCAAGGTTCCCGATAAATATTGGATCGGGAAGCGGCAGTGGAAGTGGAAGTGGTGCAGCTCTGGTGCCACCAAAGAAGAAACAAAAGGGCATAGAAGCATTTCTGAGAAGGAGCAATTCCGGTCACTATGTTTCGAGCAAAGATCCAAAGCAGAAGACATTAAAGGGCATGCTTGGTAATATGAGGGAGCGGGTAGGAAGTGCTGTTACAAAGTTGTTTGTTGGAGAGGGTATTCCGGCAAACGTGGCAAAGGGACCCTTCTTATAGCACGCAATTGATGAGATTGCTGCAACTGGAGGAGGTGTGACAGCTCCTACTCCGTACGAGATAATGAACAAGTATCTACCCATGGAGAAAGAGGAGATTGGGGAGTATATTACCGAATTGAAGAAGAAGTGGTCGGAGTATGGCGTGACCCTCATGTGTGATGGCTGGACAAGCTATACGAGAAAGCAAATCATCAACTTTCTCGTATATTGTGATGGAAAAACAATATTTACAAGGTCTGTAGATGCATCTGAGCATGTCAAGAGTCACAAGTACATACTCAAACTCTTGAAGATGTCATAGAAGAGGTCGGTCAAGAGAACATTGTTCAAATTTTTACCGACAATGGAAGTAATTTCAAGAAGGCTGGTGAGATGATCATGTCTTCCAACAGGTATGGCATCTTCAGGACACCTTGTGCTGCACATTGCATAGACATGATCCTTAAAGATTTTGGAAAGAGGAAAACCCTCATGAATATTGTTGATAATGCACGATCAATCACGACATTCATCTATAACCATTCAAAAGTTCTAGCATTGATGCGAAGGATGTGTGGTGGTGATATCGTAAGGCCTGAAATTACAAGATTTGCAACCAATTTTATAGCGTTGCAAAGCATGCAACAACACAAAGTTAGTTTAAAGAAAATGTGTTGTTCAGGGAAATGGTTCGAGATTCCCGAGGTTCACACCGATCAAGGAAGAAGGGCAGAAATCTTGATCAACAACGTCAATTTTTGGGACGACATTGCTAGGGCGATAAAAATTATGGAGCCGGTTGTATCAGTCTTGAGAATAGTGGATGGTGACAAGAAACCAACCATGGGTGTGATATACGAAGCTATGCGGGTGATTTGGAGAAAATGAAAGAAAATGTCGAAAACGGTTATAAGGTGTGGTTGGGCATCATCGACGAACGTTGGTCGAAAATGTTGTCACATCCTCTTCACCAAGCTGGTATGCATTTTGTACATTACGCTCTTTAAGTTAATATTTTAGCTTTATTCAGTCACCCTTAAGTACTTTTTTTCTCTATTTTCAGCGTATTATCTTAATCCGAAATACAACTACAAGCACAACCTTGGCACTCGTCCCGAGCTCTTATCAGCCCTTCAAGTTGTGGTGGAGAAATTGGTGAAATCAAGAGATGTCCAAGCACATTGTATGATGAGGTATACAATATCCTATCTCCCTAATATATGATGTCTTCTCTTCTTAAATTTATTATTGAACTTGGTATTTTCTACCTTGTAGATAAAATACTTTAGAGAGTCCTTGGGTCCTTTTGGAAGAATGACCGTGATCAACGGTCGTAATAATACTCTTCCAGGTGTGTATTAATGTATGATCTTGAAGATCAATTAATTATACAATTTTACCTTTATCTTATATGGTAGTAATATATTAATATTACTTATCTAGCGTGACTAAAATAATTTGTACCTTGTAGGTGAATGGTGGATCCTGTATGGATTAGATGCACCTAATTTGCGACAAGTGGCTGTGAAGGTATTGTCGCAGACTGCGTCCGCTGGAGGATGCGAGAGAAATTGGAGCACCTTTAACCTCATCGACTCCAAAAGACGAAATTCCTTAGGAGTACAAAAGGTACATGATCTTGTCTATATCCACTACAACCTCAGGTTGAAAATGAAGCATGCAAGGGAAGGACACGACAAGCAAAAATACATAGATCCCATCGACCTTGCATATATATTCAAGATTAAAGATGACGATGACGATGAGGAAGACGTCTTATAGAAGTGGATGGATGATAATGGCGCTCCCGTACTCGATGAGAGAGGAGGGAGACCAAATACACAGATTGCCTCGCAAATGGAGGCAAATGTTGAAGATTATATGGCTAGATCGGGGAGACATCCAGACTCAGTTGGAGGGTTGGAAAGTGATTCTGATGACTCCTCCTCCAGGTCTAAATCAAAATCCAAATCAGGTGGTAGTGGAGGTGTTGTTGCAGCAGAAGATTACATGCAATATGAAGGGACAACATCTGGTGGGGGTGCTACTGGATCTGGATTTTAAGGAGTACATGCTGGACTTCCTGTACAAGAATACACGGGCTACCGTACAAATATACATGGTCAATATATTCCAAGTCCTAATCGAGACCCAGCGGCAGAGCACATGGAGTACTGTCCATATCTCTCGTACCCGCAATCCCACCCTCGGGGACAAGTCCAAGATGACACCATTATGGAAGATCTCATATCTTCGGTGGGATCATTGAGTATGGATGTTGGAGATTCGATATTTGTTGGTGGGACAACTTCAAGCCCCTTCAGTGGATATGGATCTCAAGGGCAAAATGATTCATGTGATGTTTTCCCTCCCGATATGGACCATATGGCTATAGTAGTGGTACTTATGGGATATTTCCGGGAAATCAACAACAATATACCAATACCTCTTCCCAATCCCAGATTGGTGCTGGATTAGGATATGGTATACTTCCAGATTATTACCCTGCAATACCTCCATCTCAACCCCTTCAGATGGCTTCTCCTCCTGCGGCTCCTGCTCCATCTTATTCATCTTGAGGCTCTCACATTGCATCCTCCTTGCGTCGACCTCCGCGTGATTCGGCGGCTGCCTCTTCGGGTGACAAGTATTCTAGGATTGGCTTCCTTGCACACGTGACTGAGCATGAATACAATGAGTATTTAATGGACTACAAAACCATGTACTCCTATATGACATGGGAGGATTACGTGGAATATAGGAACTCCATCAGGTCACGTTGGAGGAAGGAATCATACATGATACATGGATCCACCTAGGAATTCTTGGTTTAGATGATTGAATGTCATTCCTAGTCTCTCAGATAAAGAAATGTGGTACTAGACTGCTACTAGTAGTAAGGTAGTGCATCTGTGTATGCACATTATATGATTGGAATTTCATGTGTCATGTTATGTAATTTTGTGGTTGTGGACTTGTATAATTATAATATGAATATATGATATTTCAATTTGAAAGGCATCTATGCATATAAAACCACTGCTTTTCTTTACTTCTTTCTGGGCTTGAAGGAAAATTTCAATGTCAAAACTCAAAATTAATATTATCATATATAACAAAATTTGATTCCAGCCAATCACCGATATGTAACCGAAACCAATATTTCAGGCCTTGATCATGAAAACATCTTATTATTATAGTAAAAAGTTGCATTTCTATCTCAATTAATGTTGACCAACATCAGAAATCTTAATTTTATAAAAAAAATGAAATTTCAAGTTATTTCCAAAATTTCCGGCCATTTCACCAAAATTCCAGCCAGTCTCCGAGATGGTGATCGAAACCTGTTGGGAAAAGAGTCTTCGATATGATTCAAGAAAACCCTAGGCTCTCTTATATAGAGAGAGACCTTAAGGGTAAATTACAAAGAAGTCTATATAAGAAAAAGAAATAGCGACAGGATACATAAAATGATAATAAAGAAACTATCTCTACACTCCCCCTCAAGGTGGAACATAGATGTCTATTATGCTCAGCCTGGATGAACATCTCTGAAAGGGTCCTCTGAGCAGTGGCTTGGTGAATACATCTGCCGTCTGATCTCCTGAGCTCACATGTGCAATAGATATCAATCCTCTCTGAATCAAATCCCTGGTGTAATTGCAGTCAACTTTAATATGCTTGGTCCTTTCATGGAATGTTGGGTTGTTGGCAATGAATAACGCTGCCTGATTGTCACACTGAAGCTTCATAGGTAGCGGCACAGCTACATGTAGATCTTCTAGTACGGAACGAACCCACATCATTTCCGTGCTAGCTTGGGCCATGGCCCTGTATTCAGATTCAGCACTGGACCTTGCCACAACAGTTTGTTTCTTGCTTTTCCAAGAAACCAGAGATCCTCCAACAAACACTGCGAACCCTGAGGTTGATTTTCGATCCTTAGAGCATCCTGCATAATCTGCGTCTGCACACGCTGAGATGGATAAGTCTGTGCCCTTTCTGAATAGCAGCCCTGACCCTGGAGAAGACTTCAGATACCTCAATATCATGTGTATAGCATCCATGTGAACCTGTCTTGGCTGCTCCATAAATTGACTCACCCTGCTAACTGCAAATTGAATGTCTGGGCGAGTTATGGTAATGTAGAGGAGTTTTCCTACCATTTCTCTATATCTCCTCTTATCTACTTCATCAGTATCACCATCATACAACTTCACGCTAGGGTCCATGGGAATACTTGATGGTTTGCATCCATCCATGCCAGTCTCAGTCAGGAAGTCTGTAATGTACTTCCGTTGGGTCATCACCAAGCCCTGTGCATTCCTTGCAAATTCAAACCCCAGAAAATATCTTAAGGTCTCAAGATCCTTCGTAACAAACTGACTGCCTAGGAATGCCTTCTCCCTTTCTATGCTATGAGCATCATCTCCTGTAACAAGAATATCATCCACATAAACCATAATGACAAACTTACCTGCCGATGACTTCTGGACAAACAACGGGTGATCGGCATTTGACCTCTTGAATCCCTGTTGCTCAATTAGGTTGGACAGTTTCTGGAACCATGCTCTCGGACTCTGTTTGAGGCCATATATCGCCTTGTGAAGTCTACAAACCATGCGCATCTCCCCCTCAGCAGTAAACCCAGGTGGCTGCTGCATGTAGACTTCCTCCTGTAAGTCCCCGTACAGAAAGGCATTCTTGACATCAAGTTGAGAAATGCTCCAATCACGGACCACAGCAACTGAAAGTAGAATACGGAGAGTCGAGTGTCTCGCTACCGGTGAGAATGTATCCATGTAATCCACGCCGTAGGTTTGCGTAAACCCACAGGCGACCAAGCGTGCTTTGTACCTATCCAATGTGCCATCTGCATGATATTTGACTGTGAAGACCCATTTGCAGCTCACAACAGATGCATCAGGAGGTGCTTGAACCAAAGACCTTGTTCCACGTGACTGCAAGGCCCTCATCTCTTCTTCCACAGCTAATCTCCAGCATTCAATCTTCAAGGCCTCCTGGTATGTCCGTGGTATATCCACGGAAGACAAAGATGTGGAAAACTTCTGAAAATCACCTGTGAGCCTGTGGAAGGAAACCTGTGAGGCAAACGGATAGGATGCACATTGCCTCCTCTGTTTCCGAATGGCAATCGGAACATCAAGATCATCATCTATGTCTCCCTGTACGGAGGAATCCTGCACGTGTACCAAATCTGACCCGTCAGTAGTAATGCCATCTGAACATACCTGAGGCGTGATGATTGGTTGATCTGTAGTCTGAGCAGGACCTGACTGACGCGTATAGTAGTTAGGGAACGGTGATATGGTAGGTCGTGGACTGGGTGGAGGTGGAGGTGGTGGTGCTGGCATGGGAACAGGCACAGGGGACGACTCAGGCGAACTCCAGGTAGGTGGTGGAGAAACATAGATATCATTAGTGGTAGTGGATGGTACCATTCTGTCACCGGCATGAGAGAAATACATAACCGATTCAAAGAAAGTGACATCAGCACTCACGAAGTACCTGTTGGTGGTAGGATCATAACACCGGTATCCCTTCTGGGTTCTGGAATAACCAACAAAGACGCACTTGACAACTCTAGGAGAGAGCTTGTCAAGTCCGGGAGACAGACGATGAACAAACGCCACAGTACCAAAGACACGCGGAGTCAGTGAGAATAGCTCCTTGTCTGGAAAAATAAGAGAGATGGGTATCTTCTCGCCATGGACTGAGGATGGCATTCGATTGACCAGATAACACGCAGTAAGGATAGCATCGCCCCAGAATGAAACAGGAGCACAACTCTGAATCAACATGGTTCGAGTAATATCCAAGAGATGACGATGCTTTCTCTCCGCCACACCATTTTGTTGGGATGTATAGGCACAAGTGGTTTGGTGAATAATACCCTTTGATGAAAGAAATTGAGAAAGAGAGCGTGTACAAAATTCTAGGGCATTATCCGTCCGAACATATTTGACAGAGGAAGAGAAAACATTCTGCACTTCATTAATTAAATTTTTGATCACATCTCCTGCTTCAGATTTATTCTTCAAAAGAAAGACCCACGACACACGAGAAAAATCATCCACTACCAGTAGATAAAACCTGTGTCCCTGATGATCGGGAACACGACTCGGACCCCATATATCTATATGTAACAACTCAAATGGGGAGCTACTGCTCCGACTCTGACGACTTGGAAAGCTCGACCTATGATGCTTTCCCAACTGACATGCTTCACAGCGAAAAGACGAACTAGGAGAAATCTGGGGCAGAAGATGACACATTTTCTGGAGCGGATGGTGACCAAACAGAAGATGCCAGATGTATGGGGAGACTGGTTCAGCAGAATTGATCATGAAAACAACTTATTATTATAATAAAAATTTGTATTTCTATCCCATTTAATGATTGACCAACATCATAAATCTTAATTTTATTGAAAAATTGAGATTTCAAGTCATTTCCAGAATTTCCGGCCATTTTACCGAAATTCCACCGAAATTCCTTTTCCGGGGTTACCGAAATGAAACCGAAATCCGACATTTGAGGCCTTGTTTCTTGGGCATTGAAGTGCTACGTACTACAGAGGGTCTCCATCTCTCACAGAGGAAATGCTGTCTGGACATTCTGACTGAAGTAGGATTACTTGGATGCAAGCCTGCTGATATTCCTGCACACCCTAAGAAACATGTCACATTCCCAGATCCTGTCTTTGAAGATGTTACTCGATACAGAAGCCTTGTTGGGAAACTATTGTATCTTACTGTCACCAGACCAGATATCTCCTATGCAGTTAAAAGAGCAAGCCAACACATGGAGCAACCTAGTTATAGCCACTGGCGGGATGTTCTCCAGATTATAAGATACCTGAAAGAATCACCAGGATGTGGCCTCTTCTATGGGGCAAATGGATACACTGATGTCATTGCATATGTTGATGCTGATTATGCAAGCTCATCAGAGGCTCGACGCTCCACTACAGGTTACCCTATGATAGTTGGAGGAAATCTCGTCTCTTGGAGAAGCAAGAAGCAGAATGTTGTGTCTAGATTCAGTGCTGAAGCAGAATACAGAGCAATGGCTCAAGCTACTTGTGAGATCACATGGCTATTGACCTTTCTGAAAGAACTCGGTCTCATTGTCACTACTCCTATTTTTCTGTATTGTGACAACATATCTGCTACATATATTGCCACGAATGCTGTGTTCCATGAGCGAACCAAGATATAGAGGCGGACTGCCATTTTGTTCGTGATGCTGTCAAAACTGGGAAGATTACTACTCCTCACATCACCATAGGTCTTCAGTATGCTGATGTATTCACAAAGGCTCTACCCAAGAAGCGTCTGTCCTGGATTATGTCCAAGTTGGGCATGATTGATAAATATGCTCCAACTTGAGGGGGAGTGTTAGTAGTACATTCTATAATTAGACTTATTGTTAGTAGACATTCTATAATTAGATTTGTAACCACCCTGCTAAGGGTATTTATGTATTTCTCATCTTAGAGCTCTGTAGGGTTTTGTCCTATATAAGGACCCCTAGACCCCTTGAATAAACTTGCAATTCCATTCTTTCATTCTTCTCCACAATAAACAGCACGAGATTTAACGTGGAACATTACTCCCTAAGGAGCAGGATGAAACCGCACGAGAACGCCTCAAAGGGTTGGTTTGTCTATTGCCTTTCTCACTGGATACAAAGGTTAAGGGGCTTCTTATATATGAGACTAAACAACTGGATGTGGTAAATGGATCTTGGAGAGATCCATTTACCATCTCCCACATAAGTGACACATAAATAAATACTCCAACAACCTTGCTACAACTGGTAAAAGCATATGTTATACTTGAGATGCTCGAAGAGGCTCTTGCAGTAACTGCTAATTGCGACATCTGGGGAACGTGTAGTGGTGCTCGCAACATGATTCATTATCTCCCTCAGACGGGAGATAATATCATCATGGCGTGGATTTGCCTGAGGAGCTGAACTGTTTGAAGGCTCAATCTGCATGACCACACGAGCAATTGCAAGGTATCCATGCTTCTGATAGGATGTGCCCTTAGAGTGACCTGGATGATGACAATAGGTGCATGTGCCACATTGACGTCCACCTCCTCTACCACAAGGACCACACCCTCTAAACCATGTAGATCCTCTTTGCTGCGAGATGCTGTCATTGCTGAGGCAGTCTGTGTGGTAGCAGCGGGTGGGATAAGAATCATGCTGAGGCGACTGTATGCTTCCTTCTTTGGTTGTATGGTCACACCTGTAAGAAGTTGTGCGCGTGCCACCTCATAATCTGGATCCAGTGCTGCTAAGAAAGCTCCAACCATCGTGGAGTTCCTACATGCCATCTACTACTCCATAGAATTAGTAACCAACATTAACCAACATGAAGCTTCTCAAATATTCCTCGAAGCGAGGAGTAGAATGTATGTAAAAGACGATCAAACTGTAGTTGAAGAATCTTGGCATCGTATTTCGATTGGGCATACATGTCTACTAGAATGTCTATTATTTTAATGAAATAGCTTTTGTGATGACTCCCACATCAGGGGTCCATCCTTTCTTATAAAAAAGGCTACTACGCTACTAGAATGTCCCATGTCGCCTTGGTAGTGAGATGGTTCGTAATATCGTTGGCAATCTCTATGGTGAGGGTCCCACATAGCCATCACACGCATACACGTCTCTTGCTTCCATGAAGCATTGTCCCTCGTCTTATACGTCGGCTCGGGTTTTGTCAAAATGTGCTCCTATTTTTGCATTGCATAAGGGTCATAAACTGCATGGACTGCGACTCAGAGTTGGTTACATCCATCTTAACGATGGGAGTCGGACCCTTGAAGACACTATACAAAGAGAAGATGTCACCTTTGTTTTCTGACATGATGAAAAAGAATACCAAAATAGATCTTGACTGGAGTAGTAGATCGATTCGAGTGAGTCTACATGATAATATAGAGGATTTGTTGTATGTGTAAACTCATACAACCATCCTTCTCAATCTAGGAACTATACAACTGTCTAAGAAAGGCCATAGAAATCTAAAATTGCCCTTTCTCGCTCAAAATCAGACCGAAAAAGAGTTCTGGATCATCAGAAATGTGTTGAAGTGGTTCACAACATAACCCTAAATCATGCCAAAGGCCTTAGCAAAGATGAATCACAGCCAACAGGGGCCTGGGCGTCGATGTTGGAGGCCAAAGAGGGATGTGAGATGGCAACAGACGCAAGGGAGGCTGCGCGACAATGCTGGTGCCCTAGGGGACTACATGCGGCACAAGGAAGCCCTAGATGGGCTTGGTGGTGCTGCAGGAACCTTTGGAGGGGGCTGGTGACGCTGCAACAACCACTTACATCACCGTTCGTGCCTTGACGACAGTCTATAGTATGGCATGTTGCTGACGGCACACATGAGAGAGGGAGGAGGGACGACGCGTGGGATTAGGGCACGTGGTATGTTGGAGTATTCGTTGCATGCGCCACTTATGTAATAAGTGGGTAAATGGATCCCTCAAGGATCCACTTACCCCATCACTTAGTTTAGTCCCACATCTACCAGTGGTAGGACTTGGAGACTCTGTAGAGGCTATATAAGAAGCCCCAGACCTCCCGTATCCTTTGAGAAAGTGCAATGCATAACCTGGTCCTTTGAGGCCTTCTCCCGTGGTTTCATCCCGCTCCTTATGGAGTAGGGTTCCACATAAAAAATCTTTGTGTTCTTCAAATTTATCTTTCAGTATTTATGCTTTGTTTATCATTTCGCTTCCGCATTCTCTATTTTCTACCATGGTATCAGAGCGGATTCGATTTTCGCGGTTTTATTCTCTTGATATATCCGAGATTCGATATATGATGAAGAATCAAATTCTGCTTGTTCTTGAATATTTATTCGTCGAATGTTATTACGTTCTAGGGTTTTGTTCTTGAAACCCTAATCCAAGTTCCTGAGATGGGGCCGATCATGCACATGCAGATCTGGCACATCTCCGGTTTCAGTTTTAGATCTGTCGCCTCTCTAGTTTCAGTTCCTAATTCAAGTTCCTTCCGGGTGGGGATCCCCATCTGCGAACCCCAGGCGACGTCGTGCCTCTAATCATCTTCCAGGCGATGCGTATGCTTAAAGCGATGCGTGTGCTTAAAGCGATGCTAATCCAAGCTCTAACGACGAGCTCTTCTCGCGACGCACCCGCACCCTAGCTGTGCCACTGCATCTTCCCTCCGAGCATCAGCAACAACGAGCCGTCACGGATCCTTACGGGGCATCCAGACACGCAACCCTAGCAAGCGATACTCCAGCCTCGCAGCACATCTTCCTTGCCAGGCTGCATCGCGCCATCTTCCTCACGCCATCACGACATATCTTCCTTGCTAGCCTCGCAAGCATCTCCATCTACAGAGCAGCACCAGTCCTAAGGCGGCGTACTTGCCTTCTCCTCCCAGCGTCGATCCCAACCGCAGTCCCAATGCGAGATACCGTCGACTCCCGCGCACCTTCAGCGGCATACTCCAGAGCAGCGAAGCCCGAAGGGCTCTCCAGGCAATGCCGAAGGTCCAGGCGGAGCTCGGCCTTTGCCCCCCTCAAGACCTGCTAGTCCTTCGCGCGATGTCCAAGCGATCCCCAAGTTGGGGGCGACGGTACTTGAGCAGAGGGGTTCCCAATACGGAGAACCCTAATAGGGTTACGACCCCTGTGGGCCACTGTTTTTTTTTAAATTCTGTTTTGTTGCTATTGGAAAGGCCCAAGTGGGTTGATGGTCTTTCGTTTAAAAAATGTAAAAAAGGGTAGGATCCCATAAAATTTGGGGGGGGGGGCGAAGATGGCATGTTTCGAAAAAAAAAGTGATGCGCCCAAATGGACTGAAGATTACAAAAAAATAAAGAGACAAGAAAAGGCGTACGCAGTTAAAAAAAATCGCGAAAAAAGGGAAAACCGTAAACAATTTTTGAAACGGCTTAAAAATTGTGTTTGAACGATTTTAAAAAAATATGTAAGAAGTAAAATCGTAAAAAAATAAAAAAATTAAAAAATTAAAAAATGTGACAGCTTATTGATGTTTTTATTTCCCCATTATCTTGTTTTCTTCCAACTTGTCGATGATTGTCATTCCGACCAGAATGAAAGAAAGGGGGAGGATATGTAGAGTCACAGGTCTTCTCCAGATTTCAGATTTTAGATTCGTTAGACCAGTCGGATTATTCAGACTCTACAGATGATCATTTGTTCAAACTCGACGTTCAGAAGTTTCTGAGTCTTCTATAATAATATTGATCTGCTTTTTTGTAAATCATGTATACTTTTAGTTAATAATAAGTGATGGCAAACAAATATATAGGACATACAACACACTTTTACTCTTCTCCAGCCATATCATATAATATTTGGCCTTACTAAGGACTACCTACTTCTAACTCTGCATATGGTTATCAAATAGATAATCCTTATATGAGTGTATGCCTAGGTAGTCTTCATACAATCTTGATCAATGTAAGGATCATTCTAGATTGGATAAAATTTTAATACTCATGCAAGAATCACGTTAGATCTATAAAGCTAACCTCACAAGATAATATGAATTGAATATGTAATCAAGAGCATCTATATAGTTGATAAATATTAGTGATGACAATAAATTGTGCTAGTCATGGTGCCCCTTACACGTGACTGTGCAAGGGTGCGGTGACCTTCAACTGGGCTGGAGATAGTATGCCCAGATAGGGCATCAACTACCTAGTGCGCGGGTTTCGGATCTCAATCTCTTCTACAGTTTTTGGCGAGCTCGCAGTTTTTTCATTTCTCTAGTATCCACATGTTTTCTTTTTGACCAGTTCTGCTGTAGGATGCCTAGGCAGGAGGACTCTTGGTTTTTTCTATGAGTTCGTTCAGCTCGGACTTACACTGGTCGGACAGGACTGGAGTGACTCGGACCGGAGAGTCTCCCCCACCCATCTCAGGGACGTAGTTGGAGTATGCCCAGTCTTCTCCTGGACGATACTTCCTCTGGGAAGGCGAGGCAGAAGAGTCTTTTAGGAGGCTTTCTTCACCGCTTGAGTTTGATTATTGTTCCACCAGTAAATTTTGGCGAGGAAAAGATTGTGACATGGAAATCATCTATATATGAATAAAATCTATTACTACATCTGTTAGGTGAAACTAGTGGACGTGTTGGGAACTTAGTTAGGATGCATTATATCCATGGAAGGAAATATCATGATATATCGACGATATATCGATATCAAGATGAAACCGATATCGGTATCGATATGGCGATATATCCTCCTTTTCAGGCCTTTCCTTCACAAAAGTGCGTTGATATGGACGATATTTTGGCAATATATCACTGATATATCGTCGAGATATCATATCGACACAATATCGAAACAAATCAATATGGCCTTCCATGATTATATCCCACCGCATGGCTACAGAGGCACCCCATCCATAAATCTTTCTTCATGCCTCAGGGCTTGTTTGGTTGCCAGGGTACACCGGGGTACCCTGGCATACCCCTAACTCCAACACTGCATTTCTGAATTGGGATTACTTGTATTGACCCTGCAATTTCTTTAGTATAATATTTTTTAACAACATTCAAATAAAATTATTAACATAAAAACATATTATAGTCAAGTTAATATAACACACAATCATTGTCACATCACATCACAATTATCATTTTAACCCTCCCAACCCTCCAAATAGCTACTATTCATAGGAGGATATCCCTACCCAACCCAACCCAACCCAACTCAGTAACCAAACAAGCCCTTAGAGTCATAGTGTGAGGTCTCTCCTAGATCAAGACACAAACTATCCGATAAGCTTCGGAAATTTGTCTAGGAAAAAGATCAGACCATGAAACTCATCATCAATCATCAATATTTAATAAGACCCATCGTCACATCTTATATTTAACAACAATGAAAACGGACCATATTTAGATCTAGATCACTTATTCCATCATGATATTATAGTGAAACAAGGAAAGTATTAAGTGTTAATAGTTGAGGGATGGTGAGTGAAAAAAAATATTCGGAACAGCTAGAAAACCAACTTTCCATGCAAGTAGCTTAAATAATTACAATGTCATTACCTATCTACTTGCTTTCTTTTTGTAACCACTTAAATACCTGTTATTTTAATAAATTTGGTTTTACTTAACATTTGTTGACATCCATTTGTTCCTAACATGGATGGCAAGAAGGAGCCTGCGACCCAGTAATTGATTTTCAAGACACTTAGCTTTTGGTGTTCAGATGTTTTCTTTTGATGGTACACATTATAACCATTGTACAGAAAATTTGTAACTCTCTTGTGCTTATCTTCTATCCATTGTATTTTTAGGATACATGTACAGAATGACAGTTTCTTGTTGATACATGTAATGCTTTATGAAAATTAATGCAAATATCTCTTGGTGACACGTGTTATTATGTGGTTGGTTATAATATTGTGAATGACATCCAATCGTGGTTTTTTTCCTCATTTTTGTAACTTAATACGATCAATCATAAATTTTATATGAATGCTGGTAATCCGGATCCCGGGGTCGTTACAATACCCCATGGTAGATGGGTTGTCATTGTGAATGTTGTTTACTTAACCATCACACGACAAGGGGAGGTGCATTTTACGCCATGAATGTGCCTACAGAATGTTTTATATTCTCCCAGTTTCATATGAACTTGCTTTCTATTAGTTAGATCACGAAGGATCTGCATTGTCGTGCCATCTTTGACTTCTCTTCTCTTGTGTTTCAGGACATACTCATGGGCAGGGTAATTGGATGTAGCTGTGAGGAGCAGAGGCTCTACATCCTGGTCCAACCTCCACATGCTGGTGCCTCTACTATTCCTACTAGAATAGTCTCACCATGTTTGTGGCATCTTCATTTTGGCCACCTTCCTCTGCATAAGTTGTGTCATGTCCTCCCATAGTTTTCCGTGCGATCTTCCTTCTAATGTTAGACTTGCCAGCTTGGGAAGCATCATAACTCTTCTTTTTCTGGTCGTCAGAGTCATAGCAATACTCTTTTTAGCCTATTCACTCAGATATGTGGGGTCCGAGTTGTGTTCCTAACCACCATGGACACCATTTTTATCTTGTTGCTATGAATGACTATTATTGACTTTCTTGGGTCTTTTTGTTAAAAAATAAGACTGAGGCTGGGTTTGTCATTAAATTATTTATTAATGGAATAAATAACATTTTCTTTGCTACTGACTAGTATTTGCGATCTAACGATGCCTTAGAGTTCTACACTTTACGGCTATCAAAGTTCCTCAGGTCTCATGGCATTGTACACCAGACCTCATGTTCCTATACATCCCAGCAAAACAGTGTTGCTGAATGCAAACATCATCATTTACACAATACGACCTTAACTCTTTCGATTCAGAGTCGTGCCCCTGACTCTTTATGGGGTGATGTGGTCCACACAACTTGTTACTTGTTAAACCACATGTCACGTTCTGTTTTTGGAGAAAATGTTCCTTTCTCGATAGCGTTTACCGAGAAGGACCTTCTCTCCTTTACACCCATAATGTTTGGCTATGTGGTCTTTGTTCACAATCTAACGTTTGGTCGTGACAAGCTCTCTCCTAGAGCTATCAAGTATGTCTTTGTAGGCTAGTTTCGTACCCAGAAGGGGTACCATTGTTTTGATCCTCTCCGACGAAAATACTTTGTTAGTGTTGATGTTACCTTCTTTGACTCTGTTATGTATTTCTCTTATACATGTGACATGTTGATTCCATCAGACTCAGGTGAGGATGTATACATGCCTTCTCCTCCTACAGATGCACTACCTGTAGTACCTACTTTGTCTCCACCACCTCCACCACCACTACCACTACCTCCAGTACCTACACCTACTGTTGTGGTTATCCCTAGACCGCCACCCAGTACCTTGACTCAGTTTTGCCGTGTGTGTTTACTCACAGATTTCACACTATTCCACCTGCTCATGGGCCTTCCCCATCATCCTTCATGCCCCATGTATGTAATAAGGACATTATTTCTACCGATGGCACTACTGAGTTGTCAATGCAACAGAATTCTTTACAAGATGAGTAGTTACTCCCTCAGGAGGGTAGTTTACATATTGAGGAGGTGACAGATGATCTAGATGTGCTTATTGCTCCACGGAAGCAGAGACTTACTTGTACGGCATATCCTATTGCAACTCATGTCTCCTTGAACAACCTCTCAGAGGACTTCTTGAGATTTGTCGTGGCACTATTTGCCGTGGAGATACCATAGACATATCAGGGGGCCATACAAGACAGTTAGTGGTGTCTTGCCATGGAACAGGAGATGGTCGCGCTACAGTTGCATGGCACTTGGAGCATTGTTACAACTCCCACAGAAGCATTTGTTGTTGAATACAAGTAGGTGTTTACGTTGAAGCACCGACCATATGGCAGTGTAACTCGCTACAAGGCAAGACTTGTGGCATTTGAGTTCACCCAGACATATGAGATGGACTATCAAGATATATTCTCTCCAGTGGCTAGGCATTTTACACTGTGTATTCTTCTTTCTGTTGTGACATGGGATTGGCCCTTATATCGGTTAGATGTGAAGAATGCATTTCTCTTTGGTGACCTACAAGAGGATGTCTACATGCAACAACCACCTGGGTTCTCTGCTAAGGGGAGTGTCTGAAGGTTTGCAGTCTTCATAACGCAATCCATGGCCTTAAGTAGGGTCTAAGAGCATGGTTCCAGAAGCTCTCGGACTTGATAAAGCAACATGGGTTCGTAAGATCGATTGTCGATCATTCACTGTTTGTTCAGAGGACTCAGAGAGGTACTGTTGCATACTTGTTTATGTTGATGATATCATTATTACATGGGATGATGAGCATGACATCCAGGCTGCTAAGAATTTCCTAGGTCAATAATTTGTGACCAAGGACCTTGGCAGTGTAGGATGATACTTCCTTGGACTGAAGTTTGCCAGGAACCACTGAGGTCTGGTGATGACCTAGAGGAAGTACGCTACATATCTCTCTGAGACAAGCATGACATATTGCAGGTCTGCCACTACTCCCACGGAACCGATCATGAAGCTGTATGATGGCGACGCTGATGAGGTAGACATGGGGAGGCACATAGAGCTCGTAGGGAAGCTCCTATATATTACCATTACCAAGCCATATAATCCTTTGCATTAAACAAGTGAGTCAGTTCATGGAGCAGCCTAGACATGGACATATGGATGTAGTCCATATGATTCTAAAGTCTGAAGGCCTTATTCGGCACTGGTTTTCTATTGTTGATCCTCTCTAAGGATCAATTTGAATGTAAACATCAAGAAGAGAAACCATCTCTGTGCCGCGAGTGTTGCTTCGTTGGATCGGACTCAATCCACGAGGTCCTTGAAGGTTGTTGAAGTATTTGGTTATGCACCACTTGAGTTGTAGATGGGTAAATGGATGCCTCCAGAATCCATTTACCCCATCCATGAGTTTAGTTCCACATCTACCAGTTTGGAGATGTGGAGACTCAGTGGGGGCTATATATAGACCCCCTATTTTCTAACATGGTATCAAAGCGGGTTCGATTCCTGAGGGTTTATTTTCCTTTTTTCCTTGAATTGTACATGATCAAGTTCGAGAGTCGATTCTTGTTGAAGTTGACTGTGAAGATCCAAGTTCGTGAAGATTTAATTGTGTTATTTATGTCCATCATCAAGTTCGGAAGATTTCTAGGGTTTTCTGAAATACTAGATCCACAGGTCCATGCCACTATGCTACGCCATCATCTCCAGTCCAGACGACACGCTGTTGTTCTTCTGTTGGAGTATTCGTGTATGCGCCATATTGAGTTGTAGCAGGGTAAATGGATCCTGGAGAAGATCCATTTGCCCCATCCAGTGTTTAGTCCCACATCGTCCAGTGGTGGGACTTGGAGGCTCTGGAGAGGCTATATAAGGAGCCCCAGACCTCCTGTATCCATTGAGAAAGTCAATAGACAAACACGCCCCATTTGAGGGCTTCTCCCGTGGTTTTATCCCGCTCCTCGTGGAGTAGGGTTCCACGTTAAATCCCGCATTCTTATTTGTTCTTTATCTTTTTCCATGTTCGCTTCCACAACTTTCTATTTCTTAACATGGTATCAGAGCGGGTTCGATTCTCGAGCTTTTTATGTTATTTATTTGTCGAGATTCGATTATATGTGAAAACTATTGTTCAAGATCATGTTCTGTATGTTCGAAAGTTTTTTTAAGGATTCTCTAGAACCCAAGATTTATCATGATCCTTCAGATCTGTTCATCCGTATGCAATAGCATCACTCATGCAGACGCACCACACGCAACCCTAATCCAAGAATTCTAGGGTTTGGTGGAAACCCTATGTCCTGTGTAATCCTCGTCAGAGGATCCCAACGGCAGATCCAAGCGAACCCAGCAGCAGATCCAGGCCGCTCCGGCGCCGCAAATCATCTTCGAAGACCAGGCGGCATCTCGCGCCGCCCCAAGCAACGTGCAACCCTCGCGCGCCCTCCTCTCTCGAAACCCCATCCTGGCAAAGGCATCTCGCCCCAAGCGGAGCCCCTGCTCCGTGCGAGCCAACACCCAGGCGAGCCCCTCTCACATCTCCGCTCGGTGCGCAACTGATGAATCCATGATTCATTAACTTTTCTATCGCATTTTGTCTTAAAACCCTTAACAAATACATGTAAATATCCATTAATTCTCATCTTTTAACAAATCACCATTCATGTGTAAATATTCACTTTTAACCACTAAAATCATGTAAATAAATAAAGAACAAGAAAAGAAACAACAAGGCAGATTCAATATATGTATATATATACAATATGACTTAAATATAAATATAGCTGTAAGATATATTTATAGCTCAACCCCCGAGACCAAGTCAGCATGGATTGGTCGACAAACCAATAAGTAGGGGGAGATAAGGAAAGAAAATATAAAAAAATAATAATTTAGCACACACATATACATTCTCCACTATTTATAAAATAAATACAAAACTTTAAAGAATTTTAATTAATCCATATGAACATATTTTTCACTAAACTCTTCTAATTATTTCTAAAAATGGATATAAAAATATAAAAATAAGTTAAAAATATTACCCTGTATATATGCCAAGAAACTCAGCCTGTAAATTGTCAAAATCTCAACTTCCGAACATCATAACTTCTACATACGAACTCCAATTTCACTCTACTCACCTTTAAAGTTCATAAAATAATATTCTCTAATTAATAAAGGTGGTTTCATCGAATTCGGAGTCCGTTTGCAAAAAGTCGGTTTTGGGAACAAAAGACAACAGGGTTTCTGGGCTATTTATTTTATGTAACACACATTATTTATAATTTTCTTAGTTTTATAATTATTAAATTATTTATGATTTTGTAGTTTCACCCTAAATTATTTCATAATTTTTGGACCTTATTTATTATTTTAATAAAATCAAAAACCCCAAAATATAGGTATAAATGACCTACTTAGATACTAATCATATTTATTAAAATATGTAAATTAATTTTTAAAATCTATAAAAATTTGTATAAACTTTATTTAATATTCTAATAATTAAGAAAATATAAAACTAATTTTTATTTATCTATTTATTAAATTAAAAATCTAAAACCTATTTATAAATACATATTTATTAATATAATATTTATATTTTAAGTAATATTTATTATTTATTAAAAGTACTTATGCCATAAATTAGAGAATTAATTTATATACATTTCTTGTATTTATACATATTTAAAATAACTTCATTTAATATTTATTATCTAATTATAAAGAATTTTTACACTCTGGACCAACCAGGTGCTGACACTTGTCAGCACCTGGGCCTTCTTCCTCCAAGAAGCTGTTCCACCCGCCTGCTCGACCGACCACCTTCAACCATTTTTCCCACGCGACTCTCGAACCTTCTAGCCAATCTCAACCTTCAGATCTACCATCCTAACTACCTACTCCGTCGCCACCCTTCGATCTCGGCTTGGAGCCCAAGTAATCTCTCTATAAAAGGCCCTCAACTTCCGCCATTACAACTAACTCTTTGAACTGCTTGAGCCCCAACTCCAGGCTAACCGACCCCCATCTTCCAAGCCTCGTCTCGGCCAACCGATGGTGGTGACAACACTGTGGAGACGCCAGCGAGGAGGAGGAGACGTCGGAGAAGGTTCCAAGGCCGAGCCCAGCCTTGCATCGCCACGCTTCGCCGCGTACAACTCCGGTCAAAGGTCGTCGTCGAGCACTCCATCCCGGTAATAAACCTAGACTCTTCCCAGACATTCGCCTTCATTTCTTCATTTTATTTCTTGGTAGTCCTGCTTCAATTAGCGATGCTAAATGCGTGATTAGATAGATAAACCATCTTAGATCGACGCCCTTCCGTAATTCCATTTCGATTCGTTTCAACATCGCATCAAATCGCGTTTCATTTCCTCACAACTTACACGTCTGTTTGCAATAAAAAAACTGGAAACCTGATTTCTCGTGATGTTTTGAGCTTATGATCTTTAATCCTGGAGCCGATTCATCGTGAATCGAGCATACTACATTGTTAATTGCAGGTTCAATATCATCGCGAGCCATTTCTTAGCATCTGGAAGGCTCCCATCTTCTTCAGAATCCATCTCCAAGGAGCCTCGTCAGGTCTGATCAACCTCTAAGGAGCTGAGACCGCCGTCTTCACCGCTGCCCCTCCGCCGCTCGGAGCAGCCTCTGCCACCACTCTACCGCGGGCGAGCTCGAGGGGTGGAGGCGCCACCCCTCTGGCCCCGCCGGCGTGCCAAGGCCTTCGCCGGTTGGCCGTGAAAATTCGGAGAAGAAGATCCCTTCGCCAGCGACTTCAACTGCCCAAGAAAAGGGGAGGCACAGGTGCGCGACACGTGGCGCATCCGCAACCGCCGATCAGTGCCCATGCGTTCTAATCTCAGCCGCCCGTTCTGAAGAGGTGTGAAATTTGCGTACTAAACCCAGGAGCCTCGAACAACTTTCCTCCGCCCCCCAGGTTTTCACTATTTGCATTTAGGTCCCTCCGCAGGGACCTAAATGTAAACATTTGTATATTTTTTCTACAGAACAGTCCCTGAGGACCTTTTTGAAGACATTTTGAATAGCTTTTTCTTGCGCTTATGCCCCTGGGCTGTAGGGGTTATTTTGACTTCGTGTGACCTTTTTCGACGATTTCTTTGGGGTAGTTACATAACTACCCTATCTACCTAGTATAAAGTTTTTGAGCATTTTCGACGTATTTTCATCGTGTTTTGATTTTCTCGCAGATCGACTCGTCTTGTTTTGATTTCTTGAGTTGTTCGAGCTCGCTGCTCGACCCCGATCACCATACTATATTCTATCACCTATATAATATCCACATATAATATAATAAATAAATATTTTTGAAAGATATCCCTTTTTGAAAATTAAATAAAAATTTGAAAAGATTAAAATCAAATAAAAATAATAAAAAAATAAAAATCAACAAAAAGTTTCTTGACTTGATAACTTTGAGAAGAGATAAAAATAAGATTACAAAGAAATCTCCGAAAAATTAAAGGACTCTATTCTTCCTCCTAGAGTTCGACCCAGGTACACTTGCCTGGTAAAATATTAGTGTAGGTTTTCCGAAAGGAAAAACCGAATTTGTTTGATAAGTTGAAGATCGATTTGTTTCGCGGCTTTTTGGCTACATCGACCGTGCTTCTTCATAAAAATGAAAAGCCGCGAAACCGATTTTCAGCTTTATCAAAATGGCGCCGTTGCCGGGGAGGCATTAGATTTTTTTGATTTTTTTCTTTTTCTTTGCGATTTTATTTTCTCTCTTCTTATTATTTCTCATAGTTTTTCGTACGGTTTTTTGTACGGTTTTCTCGACTCTTTCTCGATTGGATTTCTTTGCTAACCATCTTTGCAGGGCCTACAGGATCAACCGGCTTCTTCGGAAACCGAGTCAGTTGAAAGAGCAGAGGTCGGCTCCTTCTTCACGAGTCGGCTGCAGAGGGCAGAGCAGTTAGCATTCTTTTTGTAAAACAGAGAGAAAGGGAGAAAGTCTGTAATAGATAATAAACAACCCCCCCCCCCATTTTTTTCGGGGTCTGATTTGCCGGATACCGTGTATCCGAGGATCAGGGCACCCACCACGGTTTTTATCGCTCATCAGATTTCCGCGGTTTTCTAGATGCTTGTTAGGATTTTTTTTATTCTATCTGATTGTGCTTACGTAGCTAGTTTTAGGACTTGCAACCTAGGTGCATGATTTTAGGATTAAGAAAATAAAAAAATTAGACGTTTGTTTGTAAATACTAAAAAAATTATAAAACCATAAAACCGGGACTGCTAAAAATATCGGATCTAATAACCGTAAAAATTCAATTGATTTGGGAGAGTAATACCCGCCATTTCTCAGAGTGCGCGAGCGAGAGTCGACACTTAATCTAAGAATCGATATCTTTCAAAATACTACTTAGTCCATACATCTGATCACTGCTTTGTCAGTGAGGAAGCTCGGGTAGCCGGCAACGGTCCGAGATTACTTAGTAGAGTGGGGGATTTAGAGGACATCGCGTAAGGCACCGTCCCCAAGCAACACGGGTAGCCGGAAACGGTCCGTACTTGCCTCCATACTGGCTGCAAACAAGTGATCCTCTGTAAGGACTCGGGACAGTATCGCAAGAGATAAATCGGGCACCTATAAGCTCGCACAGCGCACGATAAACCGCAAAAAATTTGTTTGCTAATTACAACCCTAAAATCGAAAAGATAAAAGACCGAACTCTTACGGTCATCATCGGGTTGAGTTGGTGAAAGCGGGGTTTGCTTTGTGTTTGCCTACGGGGTGTGAGTTTCCGCGGCTTTTGCATTTATCCCTCTCTATTGAATTACTATTCGTGATCCTCCCTTCTCTTGGAATCGAAGATGATGTCTCGACGGCTTTTCTGCTCAGACTCCGTGAGCCTTCGAACGTTCACCGTCGAACGTATGTCTTCACAAGTTCGGGATGACCCTCTTCTCGAACTAGTCCCATTTGATCTCGAGGAGAGTCAGACCCGGACTCCCTCACCTCCTGGCCAGAAAATTGAGACAGACTCTCGTCTCAATAAATCATTTTCAGCTGAACTTTCACTGAGTGCTTACGAGAGCTTGTCTTTTCCAGACGACTCAAAGCCGATGGCTCGCGGTAAAGCACCAGCAGCAGATGAGAGGGCAGCAGTCGAGGAGCAAGATGACGGAAGATCAGAAGCTGCAGATATTACTACTGGGATTCTCGATACACTTCAGCAGATGAATCTACAAATTCGAGAACAATTCCGAGTTCAGACGGAATTACATGGGCAATTAGCCGCGCTGCGAGCAGGGGCCGGGAACCAGTTACCGCCTGCGGTTCCCGCAACTTTACGGGACGAGTATGACCCGGGCGCACGAACGCTTCACCATTGGATTCGGCTACCGCCGAATCAAGGCCATACGAACTCAGACCGACCTTTATCTCCTTGCTTCCCAAGTATTATGGGAATGCCACAGAGGAGCCGTTCACGTTTTTACAGCAGTTTGAGATGATTTGCGGAACGGCTTGTTATCCAGGAGTAACGTAGGAGGCCGTACGCCTCAAGGCCTTCCCCTTTGCCTTTAGCCGATAAGGCCCTTTATTGGCTGAGTCATCTGGGGAGGGAAATCTCCACCTGCTGAAGTCCACCTTCCTGCGTAAATATTTTCCTCTGGAAAGGACGAACATGATGAGGAGGCAGATCTCCAACTTTACGCAACTGCCGCACGAATCATTCCATGAAGCATGGGATCGATTCAAGGACCTGACGGAGAGATGCCCGCATCATGAGATCCCGATGAAGGTGCTCGTACAGAATTACTTCGGAGGACTCCAGCCGGAAGTTCAGGTGCTAGTCAGTGCCGCATGTGGCGGCAGCTACTTGAACAAGGATGTCGAGTCAGTCTGGGCCATCTTCGAAGGGATGGCCGAGAACTCGAGAGTTGTAGACTCTACTCGGGCATTTCAGAAAGCCCCACAGCCTCCACATCACCGAGAACAACAAAAGGTGGCGAACATCTCGGACTCTGAATCCAACACCAACATGGGCTTCATTAGCGAGAAATTGACGTTGGTGGATGTGATTCACAAGCAGGTCCAAGACCTACAGCCGCTGCGAGAGTTGGAGAAACTCTCATCTCTACCGCAACAGCTGAGTGATCTCTCGAAGAAGGTCGCTGATCTTCAGATCCAGTACTAGCAGAGTCAGACTTCTTCGAATGCGCAACCAGTACGCAGGATCGCACCCGCTCCACCCACCCGTCAGATCCACTACATCCAGAGCGAGCCTGAGATTCCGCAGATCGATTGGCACGAGGATCAGTCTCATGCCAATCCCGACCAGATCACCAGCGCCGCAGAGATGGAGGTGGAACCGCAATTCACTCTCGAGATTAACGGGATTTGGTATACTCCGATGCAACAGCCGAGTATACCCAATCAACAGCCGCAGCAGCCGTACGGTCATCCACAGCATGGATGTCCGCAATTTCAGCACCGCCAGAGCTTCACGCCACAGCAGTCTCATCCGAATGTCTACCATCAGAGACCGCAGCATTCATATCAGCACCCTGCTCAGTTTTCACCGAATTATCCTTATTAGCAGCCGCATCAGTCTTCCTCCACACCTCAGCGCTACTCCCAGCCTTCCACCTCTCAGCATTTCACGCCAAGGCAGGAGAGAGGGGCAAGCCAGGGCCACCACACCGAACCAGAGATGTCTTCACAGGCCCAGGCGCTCAACCGGATCATGGACATGCTGAGTACGCTCCAGATCGCACACAGGACTGAAATGGAGCAGGTTAACCGTCGTCTCGACGAGTTAACCGTGCCAAAGACCACTCTCCCAGCCCAGCCTCAGATGAACCCGAACAACAAGAGGTGGCATCCAGATCAGGTAGATGACACCAGAGGTACGATCTCTTTTCCTGAATTTTTATCTAACTTCATTCGTCTCAGGAGCGGTAGATCACCACAAGCACCTGTTGGAGAAGAGGAGATGGCACTAGAGGAGCACGAGCAGAACCATGATCCTGAAGCCGAGGAGGAGAAACCGCAAGAAGATGAGGACCATTACGCAGAATCAAGAGACGGGAGCAATGCCAACACATCAGATATGGATACTAGCGACTCAGACGATGAAATCACGCCAGATCAGGCACAGAGCCCCGACAAAAATATTTCTTCCCCTGTTTTAGAGAGTTTTGTAAATAATTCTGAGACTCTCGATGTAAATGCTGATTCCAGTTTGAATAAAAATCCTGATTTTCTGACTTCTGACTCTATTCCTTTTCCCGATGCCTTGTTTGGAAAAGGAAAGAAAAAGACCAAAAATAATCTTGCATCTCCAGAGATCGAAAAACTACTCAAAGATCATATCTTTCCGAAGATCCCGCTTCATGATGCTTTAGATCAGTTTCCTACACTCAAGAATCAATTGAAAAACAGATGCACCACGCGTAGGAAAAAGAGATCCCGAACAGAAAAACATGTTCTGACTAAGGCTACATCCTGTGCGATACAGAATAAGCTACCGAAGAAGAAGAAAGACTCAGGTGCACATTATGTTCGATGCGAGATCGCAAAAGCCGCGTTCGACCGCACTCTATTAGATAACGGTTCCTCGATCAATCTGATACCCGCTTCCTTACTCGATAAGCTCGAGTTAGGTCCTCTTTTCAAATCCCGCGCGATCCTTCAGTTTGCTGATAGATTTGTAAAGAGACCTAAGGGTATACTTAGGAACGTTACCATAACCGTGCAGGGTCTGCAATTCCCAGTGGACTTTACGGTCCTGGACATGAATTGCTCTGCACAGTTACACCTTACCCCGATCATTCTCGAGAGGCCTTTTTTAGAGACCGCAAAGGCTCTCTTCGATTACGATACAGGGAAGGTATCTTTTTGCGCCGAGGGCGAAAAGGTACATATAGAGATGGCGAGAAAATCGAACACTTTCAGTGATGCATCTTCAAATTTTATGAGTTCTTTAGCCTCCTGTGATTATATGGATGAGGTCCGTCTTGACGACCTCGAAAGATATCAGGTAGAGACCCAAGAATGTTTGACATAGGACGGGTCCGTGACCTCAGGGGGTAATTCTTCTGACGGAACCTTATACTTTAGTCTGGATGATGAGAAACATAGGGATCAGACTTCTGATGAAATTAATGCAGATTTTTCAGACTCAGAAACACTACACAATTCCTCCATCTCAGATGATTCCGAGTTTCATTTGGCTGACTTATTCTCTTCCGATCATTCTGAGGAGTCAGATGATGTCTTGAACATCTTCTGTAGTCCGACTCTAGAGCACATAGAGATGGTAGATAATCAGAATGCAGACACATCACCAACCGATACAGATCTCCATACAAATACAGATGATGTTTCGGCAGATACAGATACTACCTTACCAGAGCTTAAAACTTTGCCACCAAACATGAAGTATGCTTTCCTTGCGGGTCCACATCAACGGTTTCCGGTCATTATCAGCTCAACTTTGACCGATGGTCAAGAATCTCGTCTGATGGAGATTCTGGAAAGAAACTGCAAGGCTATTGGGTGGACTGTATCCGATCTCCGCGGGATTAATCCTGCTTTGTGTTCACATCATATCTATCTCGATCATGACAGCAAACCCTCCAGAGAGTTTCAGCGTAGGCTGAATCCGGTGTTACGAGAAGTTGTCAAGAAAGAGATCACGAAATGGTGTGACACAGGGTTCATTTATCCCATCTCCAACTCCGAATGGGTTAGCCCATTACATGTTGTCCCGAAGAAGTCGGGAATTCAGATGGTGAAAAGCGAGAGTGGAGAGGAGATTCCAAAGAGAGTAACCACGTCGTGGCGAGTATGTGTTGACTACAGAAAGTTGAACACCGCGACGAAGAAGGACCACTTCCCTTTGTCTTTCATAGACCAGGTCATAGAACGGTTGGCAGGGAAGGGGTACTTCTGTTTCCTTGACGGTTACTCCGGATACAACCAGGTATCAATTGCTCCTGAAGACCAGGAGAAGACCACCTTTACATGTCCGTTTAGCACGTATGCCTTTAGACGGATGCCCTTTGGATTGTGCAACGCTCCTGCGACTTTCTAGAGGTGCATGCTTGCTATTTTTGCGGACATGGTCGGTGATTTTCTGGAGGTTTTTATGGATGATTTTTCGGTCTATGGTTAGTCCTTTGACGATTGTTTAGCGCACCTAGACCAGGTTCTGAATAAGTGTTGTGAGGTAGATCTCGTTCTGTCCTGGGAAAAGAGCCATTTTATGGTTACTCACGGGATCGTGTTGGGGCACGTCATCTCCCAGCGAGGCATGGAGGTTGACCCTGCCAAGGTGGATGTCATCAAGAAACTCGAGCCACCATCCAACATCAAACAGTTACGGTCATTTCTGGGGCATGTCGGCTTTTACCGACGGTTTATCCAAGACTTCTCCAAGATTGCCCGATCGTTAACTGAATTGCTAGGGAAAGACATCGAGTTCGTTTTAAATGATAAATGTCTTAATGCCTTCCTCACATTGAAAGAAAAAATAATCAGTGCTCCTGTCCTACAGCCGCCTGATTGGTCTCTTTCGGATTTTGCGGTCGGGGCTGTATTAGGACAGAGGAGGAATGGACTTCCCGTTGCCATTCACTATGCCAGCAGAACTTTAGATGATGCTCAGAGAAATTACACAGTGACAGAAAAGGAAATGTTGGCAGTAGTGTTCGCATTAGACAAGTTTCGATCATATCTGCTTGGCTCTAAGATCACAGTATACACAGATCACTCAGCTATCAGATTTTTAATGGAAAAGAAGGGTGCTAAGGCACGCCTTCTTAGATGGATTCTATTACTTCAGGAATTCGACTTGGATATCAAAGATAAACCTGGAGTAAAAAATGTGGTAGCTGATCACCTCTCTCGATTACAGACAGATCAACCTTCAGATGAGTATACGCCAGAGATCGCAGAGAGATTTCCTGACGAGGGCATCTTTGCGGTTACAGAACTTCCGTGGTATGCAGACATAGTGAACTTTCTGGTCACACAGAAAAGTCCTCAGGGTTGGCCAAAGAACCGAGTTGAGAAACTAGTTTCTGAGGCACGATACTACCATTGGGAGGATCCGATTCTTTTTCGCGAAGGACCGGATTGTGTTACAGGCGTTGTATTCCTCAGGAGGAATATAATAGTGTCCTCACTTTGTGTCATTCTCTAGAATCAGGAGGACATCATTCAGGGAAGAGGACATCGCAGAAGGTACTACAGAGCAGATTATGGTGGCCGACTCTTACTAGAGATACCTGCACATTCGTGAAGAGTTGTCCAGATTGTCAAAGAGTTGTAGGGACAATCAGTGCCAGAGATGCAATGCCGATGGGACCCGTCATCATTTGCGAGATCTTGACGCATGGGTCATAGATTTTATGGAACCGTTCCCTTCCAGCAACGGCTTTGAGTACATTCTTCTTGCTGTAGACTATGTTAGTAGATGGGTGGAGGCTATACCCGCACGAACCGCAGACAGTAAGACCGTTTGCAAGTTCCTAAGGGAACACATTATTTTGCGGTTCGGGATCCCTCGTATCCTAATCTCTGATGGGGGTAGCCATTTCATTAATAAGGAGGTGAAAAAGCTAGTGAAACAATACAACATCGATCACAGAGTAGCTTCTCCTTACCACCCACAGACGAACGACATGGCTGAAGTCTCAAATAGGGAGGTGAAATCAATTCTTCAGAAACTAGTACGACCGGATAGGAAGAACTGGTCACTGCTTCTAGATCAGGTTCTTTGGGCATATCGTACTGTATATAAGACTCCCTTAGGTACTTCACCATTCAGACTTGTTTATGGAAATCCATGCCACTTGCCCGTAGAGATCATGCATAAATCTGAATGGGCAATTCGAGAGATATTACTGGATGTACAGAAAGCAGGAGCCAAGAGAAAGATAGATCTGAATGAGCTGGTAGAGATTCGAAATCAAGCATACGAGAACACACTCATCTATAAGGACAAAGTGAAGAAATGGCATGACAGACATATTCGGCACAAAAGCTTTGTTCCTGGGCGGAAAGTCTGGTTGTTCAATGCAAGCTTACGAATTTTTCCAGGCAAATTGAAAAGCAAGTGGGAAGGACCGTATATAGTCAGAACGGTGCACGACAATGGCAGTATAGCAATATCAGATGTGTCACCTGGTGCAGAGCCATTCGTGGTTAACGGGCACATGCTGAAGCACTTCGTAGAGACTACTGATCATCTGGCCCGTACTGAAGTGATCTATTTTGTACAGGAATCATGATCACTCCTTCACTTCTTCCTGTACAAATTCTTTTGAGCCATTCTTTTCTGGAGATTCACAACACTTGTATATTCTTCGTAGACCACAATCGTCCCCATTTTTGCTCGTCTTCTATGCTTAGGATACCAGATCCTAAGTATAGGGGGGACCGATTGCCCGTTGATTTACGTTTTATTTTTGTACTGATTCTTTTGTATAGCCATTCTTTTTCACAAATCACTGGTCCCCAATTTTTGGCTACATTCTTTTCTATACTTAGGATGCCTTATCCTAAGTATAGGGGGGATCGAGTGATTTCGATGATTTCGTACTCTTTTCCTTTTGAACATTCGTTATTTATTCTTTTTATTCAGTCATCCCGTTTTTGCTCTCCCGTGATACTTACGATGACCTGATCGTAAGTATAGGGGGGGTTGACTGACTTGTACTCTATATCCTTTTTCACCCACTTTTACTTAGCACGAGTTATGTCCTCCTTTTTCTCTTTTGACGCTATGAGGACATAGCACAAGCTAAGTATAGGGGGGTGCGTATATATTGTATATATACTTTCGTCCATAACTCGTACTTTTATGTATTTTCTATATCTATAAAATCCATAAAAAGTGGGTACGGGTTAATTTAAAATTCACTTATATTTATATATTATTTATAAAATCCTTGTAAATAAGTAAAATATGCTTAAAAATTGTATTTAAAACTTGTAATTAAAATATGTATTTAAAATTTGTACTTAAAATATGTATAATACTTAGTTAAAATCCTATTTATTAAAACATGTGTAAAAACCATTCAATCCTTGTAAAATACTTTGTAGATAAAATTTGTAAAATACATTAGACACTTAACTTGAATAAAATATATTTTGTAAAATGCATGAATAAAATCTTGCTTATAAAAATCATAAAATCCATAAAAAAATACAAAGTCCTAAAATTCATAAAAATTACAAAATCCTTAAAATCCATAAAAATGAGTAAAATTCAGAAAATACACTTCACAAAAACATGGTTGCATTTGCATTCGCATTTTTCAGAATAAGTTTGATTTCTGGAACTAAGGACTGAGTCTAGTCTAAAGGATGGAGCTTGATTACGGCCTTTAACTCTCGTTGTAAGGAGCCTGACTAGGATCTAGAATTTAGACTCTTCAGGTCTTGTGACTTAAATCTTTGGGCTCCGTAAGACCATATTCGGGAAATCAAATCATCTGTGCTTAAGTAGACCATTTGGAGTCATCCGTACAACTCTACACCAGTGAACCAATCTTGAACACATGCACTCTGCACTTAGCTCGACTCGCATGGAGTCCCGAAGGGCAGTACACCTTGGTAATATGTTTCTATCCTTATCTTTGCGGCATTGACGTCTAAAGACGGGAGAGATTGGGGTTGCGATAGTTGCTTCGGACGAGGGAAGGATCTGCTGACACAATTTTTCTAAGACCTCAAAAAAGGGACGGACTAAAAAGATGCTATATCCGTCGAGGCACAAAAAGATGAATGCAGTGCAAGCAAATTACAAAGTCAAAGCAATACAGAAGCCACCAAATAAGACCACAATGGTCCAAGCTTCCACCAAAAATGCCTGCACATCTTAGCGGAGACTCAGCTACACCGGTTGGGCTTCACAAGGAGATGCGTCTACACTGGTCGCACTCCACTTCTTTTCTCATTCTTCTAATTTCTCCCTATATTCGATTGTGGACATAGCAGAACTGAACTCAGAAGGGAATACCTCCCTCCCCGAGGAAAGAGTAGCGGGATGAGGAAGCCATAGAAGTGTATAGCCGGGATGGACGGTTTCTTCGGTTCTCTAAGCAGGAAGAGCTAAATCAATTCACACACTGTACAAGTTGACTTCAATGATGATAGAGTTTGCGATATAAATAAGTGAGTCTGAACTAGCCGATGAAGTGATCTTGAGTAAGGATTATGGAACTTGAGGACTGTTGAGGATAAAATCCTAATCCTAGTTAAGGTTCCGACAAAATGCTTGTTTTAGGCCCGATCGAGCTCTGTCCTTTGTCTGTTCTCATGAATTGGTTTAGGAAAACAAATTCATTCGAACTTTCTTTCTTTTTCACTTACTTTTTCAAATAAGTGTTTGCTAAGGGACTAGCAAAGTTTAAGTATAGGGGGTTGATGAATCCATGATTCATTAACTTTTCTGTCGCATTTTGTCTTAAAACCCTTAACAAATACATGTAAATATCCATTAATTCTCATCTTTTAACAAATCACCATTCATGTGTAAATATTCACTTTTAACCACTAAAATCATGTAAATAAATAAAGAACAAGAAAAGAAACAACAAGGCAGATTGAATATATGTATATATATACAATATGATTTAAATATAAATATAGCTGTAAGATATATTTATAGCTCAACCCCCGAGACCAAGTCAGCATGGATTGGTCGACAAACCAATAAGTAGGGGGAGATAAGGAAAGAAAACATAAAAAAATAATAATTTAACACACACATATACATTCTCCACTATTTATAAAATAAATACAAAACTTTAAAGAATTTTAATTCATCCATATGAACATATTTTTCACTAAACTCTTCTCCTAATTATTTCTAAAAATGTATATAAAAATATAAAAATAAGTTAAAAATATTACCCTGTATATATGCCAAGAAACTCAGCCCGTAAATTGTCAAAATCTCAACTTCCGAACATCATAACTTCTTCATACGAACTCCAATTTCACTCTACTCACCTTTAAAGTTTAAAATAATATTCTCTAATTAATAAAGGTGGTTTCATCGAATTCGGAGTCCGTTTGCAAAGTCGATTTTGGGACCAAAAGACAACGGGGTTTCTGGGCTATTTATTTTATGTAACACACATTATTTATAATTTTCTTAGTTTTATAATTTTTAAATTATTTCATGATCTTGTAGTTTCACCCTAAATTATTTCATAATTTTTGGACCTTATTTGTTATTTTAATAAAATCAAAAACCCCAAAATATAGGTATAAATGACCTACTTAGATACTAACCATATTTATTAAAATATGTAAATTAACTTATTAAAATCTATAAAAATTTGTATAAACTTTATTTAATATTCTAATAATTAAGAAAATATAAAACTAATTTTTATTTATCTATTTATTAAATTAAAAATCTAAAACCTATTTATAAATACATATTTATTAATATAATATATATATTTTAAATAATATTTATTATTTATTAAAAGTACTTATGCCATAAATTAGAGAATTAATTTATATACATTTCTTGTATTTATACATATTTAAAATAACTTCATTTAATATTTATTATCTAATTTATAAAGAATTTTTACTCTCTGGACCAACCAGGTGCTGACACTTGTCAGCACCTGGGCCTTCTTCCTCCAAGAAGCTGTTCCACCCGCCTGCTCGACCGGCCACCTTCAACCATTTTTCCCGCGCGACTCTCGAACCTTCTAGCCAATCTCAACCTTCAGATCTACCCTCCTAACTACCTACTCCATCGCCACCCTTCGATCTCGGCTTGGAGCCCAAGTAATCTCTCTATAAAAGGCCCTCAACTTCCGCCATTACAACTAACTCTTTCAACTGCTTGAGACCCAGCTCCAGGCTAACCGACCCCCATCTTCCAAGCCTCGTCTCGGCCAACCGAAGGTGGTGACAGCACCGTCGAGACGCCAGTGAGGAGGAGGAGACGTCGGAGAAGGTTCCAAGGCCGAGCCCAGCCTTGCATCGCCGCACTTCGCCGCGTACAACTTCGGTCAAAGGTCGCCGTCGAGCACTCCGTCCAGGTAATAAACCTAGACTCTTCCCAGACCTTCGCCTTCATTTCTTCGTTTTATTTCTCGGTAGTCGTTCTTCGATTAGCGATGCTAAATGCGTGATTAGATAGCTAAACCATCTTAGATCGACGCCCTTCCGTAATTCCATTTCGATTCGTTTCAACATCGCATCAAATCGCGTTTCATTTCCTCACAACTCACACTCCTGTTTGCAATAAAAAACTGGAAACCTGATTTCTCGTGATGTTTTGAGCTTATGATCTTTAATCCTGGAGCCGATTCATCGTGAATCGAGCATACTACATTGTTAATTGCAGGTTCAATATCATCACGAGCCATTTCTTAGCATCTGGAAGGCTTCCATCTTCTTCAGAATCCATCTCCAAGGAGCCTCGTCAGGTCTGATCAACCTCTAGGGAGCTGAGACCGTCGTCTTCACCGCTGCCCCTCCGCCGCTCGGAGCAGCCTCCGCCACCACTCTACCGCGGGCGAGCTCGAGGGGTGGCCGCCGGCGTGCCAAAGCCTTCGCCGGTTGGCCGTGAAAATTCGGAGAAGAAGATCCCTTCGCCAGCGACTTCAACCGCCCAAGAACAGGGGAGGCACAGGTGCGCGACACGTGGCGCATCCGCAACCGCCGATCAGCGCCCATACGTTCTAATCTCAGCCGCCCGTTCTGAAGAGGTGTGAAATTTGCGTACTAAACCCAGGAGCCTCCAGCAACTTTCCTCCGCCCCCAAGTTTTCACTATTTGCATTTAGGTCCCTCCGCAGGGACCTAAATGGAAACATTTGTATATTTTTTCTACAGAACAGTCCCTGAGGACCTTTCTGAAGACATTTTGAATAGCTTTTTCTTGCGCTTATGCCCCTGGGTTGTAGGGGTTATTTTGACTTCGTGTGGCCTTTTTCGACGATTTCTTTGGGGTAGTTACATAACTACCCTATCTACCTAGTATAAAGTTTTCGAGCATTTTCGACGTATTTTCATCGTGTTTTGATTTTGTCGAAGATCGACTCGTCTTGTTTTGATTTCTTGAGTTGTTCGAGCTCGCGGCTCAACCCCGATCACCATACTATATTCTATCACCTATTAATATCCACATATTATATAATAAATAAATATTCTTGAAAGATATCCCTTTTTGAAAATTAAATAAAAATTTGAAAAGATTAAAATCAAATAAAAATAATAAAAAATAAAAATCAACAAAAAGTTTCTTGACTTGATAACTTTGAGAAGAGATAAAAATAAGATTACAAAGAAATCTCCGAAAAATCAAAGGACTCTATTCTGTCTCCTTGAGTTCGACCCAGGTACACTTGCCTGGTAAAATATTAGTGTAGGTTTTCCGAAAGGAAAAACCGAATTTGTTTGATAAGTTGAAGATCGATTTGTTTCGCGGCTTTTTGGCTACATCGATCGTGCTTCTTCATAAAAACGAAAAGCCGCGAAACCGATTTTCAGCTTTATCAGCGACTTCCATGGCCTTGGCGTGGGCGGAGCCCCTTCAGGTACTTCCTTCTTCAACGAGCTAACAGTCGATGCGCCCTCTCTCGGTTGTTCGTGCTTGGCGGCGAAGAGCTCCTCTGCGGGACCCCCCTGCAGCTCCTACATGCGAGCGGCTCCAGGTGGAGCCCCTCCAGGCGCGGGCGCACAGGTTGCTCGCAGGCGGCAGATCAGGAAACCCTCCCAATGGGGGCGGCGACAATGAAAGCCCCGATGGGGGCAACGTTGCGTGAGAATGGGGTTCCCATCGGGAACCCTAATATGAAATATGAACCCTGGCGGTTATAAAAAGGGGGGGCAATGAATGAAAAAAAAGGAGAGGAGGGGCTTGCTGTAAAAAAAAAAGAAAAAGGTGATGAGCTGAAGTTAAAAAAAGGAGAGGGGAAGAAAAATGAAACGGAAGTGATGTTGGGCCGAGAAAATAGGGAGGGTTGCAATATCGTTGGGCCCATACGGACCGTGTATTGTTTCAAGTTAAAAAAATGCAAAAAAAATGAAAAAAAGGTGCGTACAAAAAAACCACTTGCAAAATTGTTTTAAAAAAATGAAAAATGAAAAAGCCGATTTTTTTGGGGTTAAAATGGCTTAAAAAAGTGTGACGGCTTAAAAAAAAGAAAAGCCGCAAGTTTTTGGATGTTCATGATTACTCCCATATTATCTTGTCTTCTCCCAACTTTGTCGATTTCTCTGATTTCCGACAAGTATGGGAGAAAGGGGGAGAGTTGTGTAGAGTCACAGGTCATGGTGCAGATTCAGATGTCAGATTTCCGGACTATTCAGACCAGCCAATTTTCAGACTTTACAAATTTTCAGATAAAGATTCTTCATGCGCAGATTCAGGCTCGACAGATTGGTCAGAGTCCAAGATCGAGGAACTCCAAGATGAGAGGCCCGTTCTTCGAGATCTCCAGAGTGAGACTTAGTTTCAGACACGCACATGGATGCGGTCTTTTTCAGATGAGCACATGTATGCCATCAATAGGTCCCCATCTTTTCTTATTGTTTTCAGCCAGTGTTTTCATGTGAGCCATAGGGACTCCAGAGTAGAGGACCATTCCCTATGCCATGCTGGCAAGGGTTTTCATGTGGTATCATAGGTACACCAGAGTAGTGCACCATTCTCTGAGACAGATGGGAGAGACCCAGTTCTCCGACGAGGAGACTTTTCAGACTCCATTCTCCAGCGACTGTGGACTCCGAAGAGGATTACACAACCACGACCTTTTCAGTTCGGCCCTTTTCAGAGATGGAGCAGTTGCCCACATTATTGTGGCAGGCTAGAGTACTCCTACGAGGAGACTCATTTCAGTTGCAATGACTCTGACGTGCGCAGTTCAGAGCACATGTTAACGAGGAGATTCAACATACTCACACTCCAGCCCGTTCGTCCTCCTCATCTGCACGGCATGAGAAGCAACGTCCTCGACTGCAGCAATGTGCACGTTGGGTTGATATTGTCCGTAGTGCCATGTAGCGTTGAGTTGAGTTTCTTTCTGTTTGTCCAAGCTGAGCATTGCATGCTCCAGCTTGAGGGGGAGTGTTGAAGTATTCGTGTATGCGCCATATTGAGTTGTAGAAGGGTAAATGGATCCTGGAGAAGATCCATTTACCCTATCCAGTGTTTAATCCCACATTGTCCAGTGGTGGGACTTGGAGGCTCTGGAGAGGCTATATAAGGAGCCCCAGACCTCCTGTATCCATTGAGAAAGTTAATAGACAAACACGCCCTATTTGAGGGCTTCTCCCGTGGTTTCATCCCGCTCCTCATTAAGTAGGGTTCCATGTTAAATCCCGCGTTCTTATTTGTTCTTTATTTTTTCCATGTTCGCTTCCTGATCATTCTATTTCTTAACATTCTCCAAGTGCACATGGAGCGCATACTCCAGCACGACACTATTCGGTGAAGAATACTCGTAGGGCGCACCTCTCTCACGCACATCCTCATGGAAACCCCTACAACGGCTTCAGACACGAAGACGTACATCCTCCTTGCAGCGCAAACCTCAGGCGGAGGTCTCTCTCCTTCGCCAACCCTTCCAGGAAGTTGCTGATCTCACCACCAGCCTTTCAGGTGGCAAGCCCATTATCGTTGGGCTCCATGGCGGGCCTCCCCTCCAGTCGTGCACCCTCCTTCCAGCAGCATCTGCATTGGCGGAGGCGCAGCCGCGCACTCTCCATCCAGTAGTTTGCGATCTCGCCTCTAGCTACATCTTCAACACCCCCAAACAGAGCAAGTGCTCCATCAAGCAGAGCAACTACCTCCCCGTAGCCCTCTGGCGGCTCCTCCTTCGCGCGATGGCCCTCCTGGCGATCGCCAACGCACCTCCTGGCTTCGCTCATCCCACGTGACTCCAGACGGAGTTTGATGCCGCCTCCGATCTCATCACCACAACCCCCATGTCACATCTCCCAGGCGGCGGTGCTCTAGGTTGGGCTCTAGGCATCGATCCCACGTGGTCGATCCCTCCTTTTTCCCTCTGACGACAGGTCTCGTGTAATAGTGCCTTAGCTGGGGCCGTTGTGCTCACGAGAGAGGATTCCCTAGTTGGAAACCTTAAATAGAGTCCAAAGTGGGCAGTATCTTCTTAAAAAAGTATTTTTTTGTGTGGAAAGCCCATAAAAAATGAAAAGAGGGCTGTTTGCATTTTTTAAAATATTTTGAGAAAAAGAGCTGCGTACAAAAAAAGCATACGCGAAAAAAAGGGAATAGCCATAAAATATGTCAATGACTTGTTTGTGAGAAAAAAGATAGCTATTAAAAAAAGAAATAGTAAAAAATGGCAAAAAAGCCGTATAAAAAACAATAAAAAGACAACTAAGTGATTCATTGTTTTGTAGACCCCCATCTTTATTGCCTTCTCCCAACTTTGTCGATGTCATTGATTTCCGGCAAGTATGTGAAAAATGGGGAGTATGTGCAGATTCACATGTCAGATTGTCAGATTATCCAGATCCTAGATTAAGATTCCAGAGGCCAGCCAGATTTCAAACTCTACAGCTTTTCAGACTCGACGTCAGATTGGTCTGAGTCTTCAGTTTTAGACACGCACATGTATGCGGTCTTCTTTTCAGATGTGCACATGTGTGGATTTATTTGTAGTGGTCCCCACCATTCTTGTTTTGGCCAGGGTTTTCATGTGCGCGATAGGGAAACTTGAGTAGAGTACCAGTCCCTATGACATGTTGGTTAGGGTTTTCATGTGATATCATAGGGACTCTAGAGTAGAGTACCATTCTTTCTGCCAGATGGGAGAGATCCAGTTCTCCGACAAGGAGACTTCTTCAGACTCTATTCTCTAGCGACCGTGGACTCCATGACTTTTTCAATTCAACCATCTTAGAGATGGAGCAGTTGTCCACATGTTGTTGCAGGCCAGAGTACTCCGATGAGGAGGCTCATTTCAGTTGCAGTAACTCTGACAAGCACAGTTCAGAGCACATGCTCTCCGACGAAGAGATTCAATTGACTCACACACTAGCCCGTACGTCATCCTCACCTATACAGGATGAGAAGTAACGTCCTCGACAACAACCAACAGTTGTGCTCGTTGAGTTGATATTGTCTGTAGTTTCTTACATTGTGAGTTTGAGATTTTGTTCTGTTTGTTCAAGCTGAGCATCACATGCTCCAGATTGAGGGGAAGTGTTGGAGTATTTGATTATGCGCCACTTGAGTTGTAGATGGGTAAATGGTTACCTCCAGGATCCATTTACCCCATCCATGAGTTTAGTCCCACATCTACCAGTTTGGAGATGTGGAGACTCAGTGGGGGCTATATATAGACCCCCACACCCATTGTATTCGATGAGAAGCGATAAACTATCAGCCCTCTGAGGCGTTATCTCGTGGTTTCATCCCGCTCCTTAGGGAGTAGGGTTCCATATAAAATCTTGGTGTTCCATGTTTATCTTTCTAGTTCATGCTTTTTTTGTCAATTTTGCTTCCGCATTTCTATTTTCTAACAAAGGCTAAGGATCATATTTATGCTTCATAAGTATTTTCAGTCATCTTGTGTGGATGGTAAATTAGTTTAGAAATTGTTTCAGGTACCATGTGGTTTCGCTTTTGAATTTTTTTTTGTTATATTATATTTGATTTGTACTTACGGATATGGATGTCACTCCTATTGAATTCATGGAGCTCAAAAGTGATAACATGACATCTATGCACGTAGCCAACAATACAATGTTACATGGACACGAAGCACATGGAAGTTGATTGTTCTTATGTTAGGGATATAATACAAAGAGTCAAAGAGGGATACTTCGCATGTCCGTTGTAGTCTTTTAGATTTATATCGTCGATATTTTCACCGTGCCTCTTCTCGTATTCTATTTGTGAGATTATACAACAAGTTGAGTATTATTGTCATATATGCTCCAATTTGGGAGGGAGTGTTAGTAGATACGAGTTTATATTCCTTTGAAGTAATTTTGTTATTTTTCTTTTATGAGGCCTTCATGGAGTAAACCCAACCCCTAGGCTCATCCTATATAAAGAGGCCTATGGTACCATCCTTTCAATAAGAAGAAAACAATTCTCAATTGCTTTCTTATGTATCAATGTAATATTATTCTCTCTCTTTATAAAGGGGCATTAGGTTCTGTTAGAGTACACATCTATAAATGGGTGATTGGATCCGTACAGAAGGTCCAATTACCACATCCACATGTTTTGTACCACGTCATCTATGAGTGGGATTTGATCTTTATGGTGGGGTTATTTAAGAAGCCCAACATCCCATGTATTTGTTGATAAAGTAATAACAAAATATCTGGCCCTTGATAGGCCTTCTTTTGTGGTTTCATCTTGTTTATTGTAGAATAGGGTTTTTTTTCTTGAAGATTTATATTATGTTTATATTCGATAATCATTTCAAGTTCGAGAAAATTCTAGGGTTCCTAGAACCCTTATTCTGCAACAGTAATCTCGAATCATGTTATATATTCTTATTCAAGTTTTGAACATTGCCATCGCTGAATTCTAAAAAAAACTCGGGTTTCTGCAACCCTAGGAAACTGACGCATCGTTTGAGGTGATTTGAAAGCGCAAAATCTCTTGTACATGAACTCTAAGTGATGAAGGCACACTGATTGCTGCGATCTGAAGGTGCACAAGCACACCTCCAAATGCATCTCTTATTATTAGAAGTAGAAGAATAGAATGATGGGTTCCTCGTGAACCCTACTCGTAAGCGGCACTCGATCGAAATCGACGACCCCTAATTGAAGTCTGCCAACATATGGGTCCCCATCAGAACCCTAATCCAACAACTTTGCCCCAGAAATGGCATTCAAGAGAGAGAAGCAGTAGGCAATTGGCCTTCCCTGCCTAAACTCCATCTATCAACCATCTCCAAGCGATGGAGGCAAAGATCTCAGGCGATCCTATCATGCCCGATCACTACAAAACCATACACATCTCAAATGCATGAGTCTAACAGTATCCCCAGGAGAATTCCTCTCCAACGATATACGAGAAGAAATGACTACAACTCCCAAGGCGACATCGTCGACCTTCTCCAGGCACACCTCTGTCGTAACAAGGCCCTCCAACCATGTAGATCATGCCTTGACTTCAACCAACAGTCTCCTCTACAAACCGTGCAACACAAGAAGGAAACCCAAGCAATGGGTTCTTATCTTTGGAACCCTATTCGAAACGAGGGAGAAGGGTGGGGGGGGGCGATACTCCTTCTCTTTTGAAAAACAAAATTCTCCCTTTGTAAGGTTACTGATAGAAAAGGAAGGGGGCATTTGGGCCCCAATTGGGCCATTATTATACCCAAAGAAAGGGGCAGATGGCCATGTTCTAGAATTTAAAAAAGGAAAAGAGGATGTGAGTTTCTTTTGATAAAAAAGTCTATCGTACCAAAAAAGACATACGAAAAAAAATGATTTGAAAAGAGAGAAAAGTTGATTTAAAAAAGGGAACAACTTATTTTTAAAAATGAAGAAGATGGAGAGATGTTTCTTATTTTCTTTCCCCAATTTAGTTCTCCTAGAATAAGCAAGAAAATGCCTGAAGAATGGAGGAGAAGCATCGCGGTGCCTCTTTATATGTGTTGGAGTATTTGGTTGTGTGCCACTTATATCGTAGATGGGTAAATGAATCTCTCCTAGATCCAAGGATGCAAAAAACAGCTTAAACGGCCGTTTAAATGACTGTTTAAATGCACGCGGTCTCCAACCGAACCGACTAAGAAAAGTCAGCTCATATGTGGTCTGACCGTTTAAGCGGCATTAAACGACCGTCTACAAGGCCGTTTAAGCAGTCGTTTAAATCACTTATTGAAAAAAGGCTGAGCTAACCCTCGACACCCCCACGCTAGAACCCTGCTTCCCATTCGCAAACCCCCGAGTCTCGACCCTAGCCTCTCGCAAAACCCTCCGCCTCGATAGCCCTCTCGCACAACCCCACCTCCTGCCGTTTGGAGCTCCGCCGCCTCTTGCTCTTTGGAGCTCCGCCTCTTGCCGCACGTACAGCCCCGTCGCCTCTTGCGGTTTGGAGCCCCGTGCGCACAGCCCTGCCGCCAAGCACACAACCCCACCTTCTTGCTGTTTGGAGCCCCGCGCGTTGGAGTCCCATGTGCGTGTAGTCGGTACTCCTGCTGCCTTGAAGCCCCGCTGCCTTGAAGCCCCGTGTACGTGTTCTAAAAGCCCTTGTTTACTGCTGTTGTAGCTCCTGCTTGCTATTCTCAGGTTAAGATAATATTAGTACTTTTTTTTTCTATCTATGTCACCTTGATTCTTGGTTTGATCACTTTAATTCATGGTTTAATCTTTTAGTTGGATTCCAAACCTTTTCATTCTAAATATTGTCATTTTATAAGCATATGTATTTTTAAGGTTCTATAAAAACTTCATCTCTAAAATTTGTAGTTATGTGTACTTCAACATCTAACTTATCTAGTACTTCGCTAAGTGCATTTTGTACAAACTTAGGATTTGCAAAATATTATATAATTTGTTTGAAGTTGATAAATGTTAAACAACAACATAGCACATCTTATTTGTGATTTGTCATCAGCATCTTATTAGTACTCATTGAATAACATTATTTGTGATCTCTTCAAATGCATTAAGATTTTTCATTAAGTGGTTTCTTTATTCTTATAATGTTACTCATGCTGATATGTAATATATAACATTGGTGAATAGGTGTAGTCCCTGAGTAATAGATGGGCACTTTGTCTTCTGATCCTGTCACATGTAGTGGAATGAGGACGGTTGCCATGCGTTTTGTTCCACATGGATCTACAGATCCAGGATGGAAGTTGGTTATATGCTTACAAAGGATGATCAGAATACAATTGTTTGTAAACTTTGCAGCAAAACCATCAAAGGTGGAATTTATAGACCCAACCAACATTTGGCTCATATTCGTGGACAAGTCTCTTCTTGTACCAAGGTTGATGAAGAGATCAAGAAAGAAATGAAAAAATATTTGGGTGGAATATTATAAAGAAAAGCTAAAAAGATGAAGGAAATCGATGATCTGAGGAATGATGTAAATATCGTGGGAGGTGATGTACCAACAATGGGCTCAACAAAAGAGCCTCGCATGCTTGAGTCAATGAATGAGTCAGTTGCTCAACGACAAACGACAATCAAGGATGCATTTTGTAAGGATCAAAGGGAAAAGGCCATAGCATATGTATGCAGTTGAGCTTACAAAGCAAACATTCCATTCAATATATTTCAAATTAAAGATTGCCGTAAAATATTTGAAGCAATTGGGCAATATGGTCCAGGACTCAAATCTCCAACTCGTTATGAGATGTTCGTTCCTCAATTGAACAAGGTCGTTAAGGATGTCAATGATGTCTTAGCACCACATAGAGAAATGTGGACAAGTATGGGATGCTCTATTATGACTGATTCGTGGACTGATATCCGTGGTAGAAGTATTATGAACTTGTGTGTGAATTGTTCACTAGGTACAATTTTTTTGAGATCTGTAGAATCTTCTGATGAGCCACACACCGCTGAATATATTTTCAACTTGGTAGATGAATGCATCCAACAGGTTGGAATTGAAAATGTTGTCCAAGTTGTTACAGATAATGCATATGCAAATATGGCTACAGGGAGGATGATGGAGGAAAAGTATCCAAAAATTTTTGGAGCTCATGTGCTGCCCATTGTCTTGATTTGGTGTTAGAGGAGATGGGGAAAGAATCAACGGTGAAAAATGCAACCTCTAAGGCAAAGACACTTACGGTCTTCATTTATAGACACACGAAGACTTTAAGTATGATGCGCAAATTACACACAAAAAAGACATGTCAGGCCCGAGCAAACTAGATTTGCTACCGCATTTCTTACATTACAGAGTGTTCTAGAGAAAAAGACAGTTGAGGCTCATGTTCTCTTCAGATGAGTGGAGAGATTGTAGATGGTCGAAGACTAGGAAAGGAGAGGCGGCAACATCCATTGTCTTGAGTCCCACATTTTGGAATCAAGTTACTCTAGCATTGAGGGTTTTTTCTCCATTGGTTCATCTTCTACGCGTTTGTTGATTCTGATGTGAAACCATCTATGGGATTTGTGTATAGAAGATTAGTGGATGTAAAGAAAGAAATAATTGATTCCTTCAATGGAAACAAGTTGTCCTATAAGCATTTCATTGATGCCATCAATTTGACGACCAAAGGACAACTTCCATCTTGCAGCGTACTATTTGAACCCCTATTTCTATTATAAAGATCATGTTGAGAATGATGTTGTTGTGATAAAGGTCTTCTTGACTGCATTGAGAAGTTGTACCTAGATTTCGATCAACAAGACATCATTACAAGAAAGGAGTTGGTGATTTACAAACATGGTTGAGGATCATTTGGGGAGCCATTATCAATTAAGCAAAGATCAATAAATGATGACCATTTTGATCCAGGTGAATCCCTTTCAACTTTTTCAATATGATTTTATAGTCCATATTGATGACATCTAATTAATATTAAACATGAAAACTCATTGATGGTCGTTACATGGAGGTGAGACCCCTAATTTGCAAGCAATGACAATGAGAATTCTGAGTTTGACCTCGTCGTCATCTGTAGGCGAGAGAAACTGGAGTGCTTTTGGAGCGGTAATAAATTTTATATTTGTACATTAACATTCATTATTGTTATAAAATATGAAGAATGCGGAAGCGATTGATAAACAGAGCATAAACAAGAAAGATCAAACATGGAACACCAAGATTTAACGTGGAACCCTACTCCGTGAGGAGCGGGATGAAACCACGGGAGAAGCCCTCCAATAGGGCGTGTTTGTCTATTGACTTTCTCAATGAGTACAGGAGGTCTGGGGCTCCTTATATAGCCTTCCCAGAGCCTCCAAGTCCCACCACTGGTCCATGTGGGACTAAACACTGGATGGGGGTAAATGGATCTTCTCCAGGATCCATTTACCCTGCTACAACACAATAGGCGCATACAACTTATACTCCAACACTCCCCCTCAAGCTGGAGCATGCAATGCTCAGCTTGGACAAACAGACAGAAACTCAACTCAACGCTACAAGACACTACGGACAATATCAACCCAACGCGCACATGCTGCAGTCGAGGACGTTGCTTCTCATGCCGTGCAGGTGAGGAGGACGAACGGGCTGGAGTGTGAGTCAACTGAAGACTCGGAATCTGACCATCGAGTCTGAACTTGCGCCTGGAGTCTCCTCGTCGGAGAACTGGGTCTCTCCCATCTGGCTCAGAGAATGGTGCACTGCTCTGGTGTACCTATGATACCACATGAAAATCCTTGCCCTCAAGGAAATGGTCCTCTGCTCTGGAGTCCCTATGGCTCACATGAAAACTCTGGCCGAACAACAAGGATGATGGGGACCACGAAACAAAAGATGGCAACATATGCACATCTAACAATGACCGCACACTTGTGCGTGTCTGAAACTGAAGACTCGGAATCAATCATCGAATCTGAACAACTGCGCATCAAACTGTGACTCGGAATCTGAACTTCGATTCTGGAACTTGCGCATGAAGAATCTTTATCTGAAAACGTGTAGAGCCTGGAAATTGACTGGTCTGATGGATCTCTAAATCTGGAAGAAGACCTGTGACTCTACATATATACTCCCCCTTTCTCCCATACTTGTCGGAAAATGAAATCGATCAAGTTGGGAGAAGACAAGAAATTGGGGGTACAAAATACCAATAAGCCATCTACAAATTTGTCGGCTTTTCAAATTCATGAATAACATTTGGCCATTTCATTTTTTTTCTCAGCCTCCTTTTTTTTGCAATTTTTTTTAATAGCCATCACACTTTTTTTTTCCGGCTCTTGCATCATCATTTTTTTTTGAAATCATTTTTTTTAATTGCGTGCGACTCTTTTTTTCTTTAATGCACGCGCCTTTTTTTTAACATAATCATCCTCTCCCCTTTTTTTTAAAAAAAAAACTTAGCCCACTTGGGCTCAACCATCCCCCTCTTCCTTTTTTTTACTAGCAGCTCACTTGAGCTTTCACGTAAATAACACATACAGTTTTTTTTTAAGAAATAACGGACAGCCCTTAGGGTTCCCACGAGGGAACCCCATCTTCAACGCCTGCTGCCCCCTTGGGGATTTTTCCTTTATACCGCCGTTGCTGCAGAAGACTCCCTGGGCTCGTGCCTGCCTGGATCTCGCTCATCACGCCTTGCTGGAGATCTACAGTGGCATGCCAACTGTGAGATGGCGGACATCCGACTGGGAGATTGCGGGCTTTGCCGCCTTCGATGCAGACGCATGGGGCTCGCGCCGCCAGGAGGAAGGGTCGGATGCAGGGGGGTTGCGCGGAGGGTGCTGCGCCTAGGTCTTCTCGGCTGGAGGAGGTGCTTCGCGCGGATAAGCTCTGGAGGACCTGCGCGCCTGCGCCGCAAGAGGAGATGCACGAAACTGTGCGTCGATGGGAGGCGTTTTGGGAATCGCGCCTGTGCGCCTGAAAGATGTACGGAGAGGAGATGCACGGAAATGTTGCGCGATCTGGAGCTGTCGCCTTGGCCTGGAGAAGCATCTCCACCAAGAGTTGAAGGGGCGTGCCGGAGAAGATGTGGAAGGACATAATGTGCCGCCGAGATGCGATGCCGATATGCTGGGGTTACGCACAGCTTGTAGGAAGAAACGCGTGATTGACGCTAGGACCTGGAGATGCGCAGCTGGGTCTCGCGGCCGCCTGGAGGAGATAGACGGCGCCGCCTTGCAGCCGCCTGCAGGCTGCGTACGATCTGCGATGCACAGATCTGGAAACTGGGCGCTTGTGATCACAAGGAGGGTCTGGCGCCGCCTCTAGGGTTCCCTGCTTGGGAAATCCCCTTCAAAAAAAAGCGCTGCCTGGAAGATGATGTGATGCGTTCATGGAGGGCATCGGGCCATCATCAGATCATAAACTTGCCCCCAAAAAAAACTTTCAAAATCTCCACGATTTGAACAAACTATGAACATGATCCTCCAAAAAAAAACGGATCTTCAAATATCAAATCTTCAAGAACTCCAAAGAGACGAATCTCGAATAAAAACTACCGAACTAAAACTCTTCAAGAATCGACCCGCTCTGATACCATGTTATAAAATATGAAGAATGCGGAAGCGATTGATAAACAGAGCATAAACAAGAAAGATCAAACATGGAACACCAAGATTTAACGTGGAACCCTACTCCGTGAGGAGCGGGATGAAATCACGGGAGAAGCCCTCCAATAGGGCGTGTTTGTCTATTGACTTTCTCAATGAGTACAGGAGGTCTGGGGCTCCTTATATAGCCTTCCCAGAGCCTCCAAGTCCCACCACTGGTCCATGTGGGACTAAACACTGGATGGGGGTAAATGGATCTTCTCCAGGATCCATTTACCCTGCTACAACACAATAGGCGCATACAACTTATACTCCAACAATTATAAAATGACTTTTTAGTGTATAACATATATACGTGTGTTTATTTTAGGTTCATATGCAGAATAGAGCTAAATTGAATCCTAAGAGGGTGAATGATTTAGTATTTGTTACATTCAATTCATTGATTAAGGATCGCACTGAAAGTAAGAGGAGGGATCCTCTTTTATCAAAGACCACTAGTATGCAAGGGCATGGATTTCAAATGTACCTTGTGAAGAAGATGAAGTATTTCCTGGCACAGGATTTACATGGGGTTCAGTTGCCGAGGCATGCGAAGCTGAAAACATACTTGAGCCAAGGAGAAGTGAACGTGCACATTTGAGAGCTTCAAGTTCATCTGGGCAAACTTTGCATGAAGAAGCTGATAATGAGGGAATATTTGAGGATGAGGATGAGAATGATGATGGAGATGAAGAGCCAATGTTGCTTGATGATGAGTCTGATGAAGAATGACATTGGTTTCATTATATTTTTGGATGAATGCAAGCCTTTTGTGCTATCCATGTCTCTTTTGGAACCATGCTATGAATTGTAGTTTGTAATTATTTATGTTGTTTATTTTGACATTTGGCTATGGATTCTGCTTGTTTATGCTGTCTATTTTGACATATGGCTATGGATTCTGCTTGTTTATGATGTCTATTTTCACATTTGGCTATGGATTGGATTCTACTTGTTTATGCTGTTTATTTTCACATTTGGCTATGGATTCTACTTGTTTATGCTGTCTATTTTCACATTTGGCTATGGATTCTACTTGTTTATATTGTCTATTTTTACATTTGTCTATGGATTCTACTTGTTTATGCTATTTATTTTAACATTTGAATGACAAAATCCTTGAAGTTGACAATATTTGGTCTATATTGTGAATACGCGATTGCTATTTTTATAATTATTTATACTTTTCTTATTAATTATATATATGTAATAATTTTTTATTAATTAAATATGCCAAACCGCATAACCCGTTTAATTTCCGTTTAAACTCCCGCATATCGTTTAATCAGTAATCAATGACTCTACCGACTGAATACCACATACCGCTTTTTGCAACCTTGCCAGGATCCATTTACCACATCCATTTACCACATACCGCTTTTTGCAACCCACTTTGGGTCCGATACATTCAACCCTTTTTTCCTTTTTTTTAAAGAAAGCAGCAACAAACCATGCCCATTAAGCCTCAACGAATATTAAAGTAGGGGTGCTTATTAAGATGATTTGGCCCCCTTTTTTCTTGTGAAGACTAGGGTTCTTCTCGATGGAGAAACCCATCTCGGCGCTTGAGAAATCCATCACGTCACCACCCGCTATTTCGAGATGGAGGCGCCTCCTGAAGTTTGGATCGCCATCGATTGAAGATTGGATATCACCATAGCAAGACAGACACAATGATCTAGAGATATCAGCGCTAGGGGTCGGCACCACCTCTATGGATTTGTACGCATATGCACGCTGGAGAGGAAGAGCTCCTGATTGGGGAGCGTTGCTTGGTTGCCAACAAGTCGAAGAATGCGCCGCTGCCTCTAGGCCTGAGAAAGAGGGGCTGCATCGTCGTCCGGGATTGATCGTCGGGAGGCGACATCGCTGGATACAAAGGGTTGTGGATCGTGCGCAACCGATGTGGGTTGGCGACAACTTGTTCTACAATTTGGGTTGTGTCAACAGTGTTGTCAATGAACTTCTTTAAACTATGGTTTGGAGATGGGGATTTTCGGCTGGAGATAACATTCGTCGGAGATGAGTCACACACAAGGTCTGCGTTGCCTGGAGAAGAGGACTCCCGCGCACAACAACTGGGAATAGTCGGAAAGAAATGCCAAGGAAGAGATGTGGTCATGTGGCTAAAGATGCGATCTCAGAAACTTGAAGCTACTGGAGGTGATCACGCACACTGAACCTCTGCCTTCTTTTAGAATTTCACATATGCCATCTTCTAGGGTTTCACATGAAGAAACTTAACATGAAATTGGCTTGATGAGAAACCTCGAACCTTTGGGATCACATAAATAAATCAATATGAAAATTCAATCTCAACAGTAATTTTTAAAATTGAGTTGCTTTGATACCGTGTTGAAATAAATTAAGCGGAAGCAAAATCGATAATCCGAACAAGAACATAAAGAAATATAACATGGAACGTTCAAGATTTTATGTTAAACTCTGCTCCCGAAGGAGTGGGGTAAACCCCTTGGAGAAGGCCTCAAAGTGTCGGATCTTCTATTAGAATTTCTCCATGAGTACATGGGGTGTAGAGCTTCTTATATAGCTCCATTGATAACCTTGAGTCCCATCGCTCATCCATATGGGACTAAACACAATCCAATAAGGTTGAGTGCACATTATTGCATACACCTGACTTCCCATTGCTTATAAATATAGAACTTCTAAAGTTTCTACCCTTTTTTAGGACTCTGACTCTTACTAAGTCTCTTTCTAATCACAAGTGGTGTGTGAGCTAGAGTGTTGTTCTGCATTCTAAATCTTTTTAATACATTATGTAACTATATTTTTTAACTAGGAATCAATGTTCTTGAGTCTCTGTCTTCTCTTCTGTAAATTGAATTAAGGATGACCATATCAGTATTCGTACAGATATCGGTACCAAGTCGATACGATATATCGTCGCCGATATCGAACCGAGATTGTGAATAAAATAGCCTTGGAAGGCCAAACATTGACTATATCGGCGATATATTGGTCACTTGTCGATACCGATATATCGTCGATATATCACGATATGGCTTTCCATGATTTGAGTTACTAGAATATTGGATGCTTCGCTCATGTCCGTTTCAAATTCACTGCTCAATGTTTCTTTAATTTCATTGAGCATTCTTATGTCACTAGCCGTGAGTAAAATGTTCTCTACATGTAATGGCATTATAAAAAACTTGCTCACTATCCATGAGATATATATAATTATCCTAGTTTTTTTCAACAACTCCAAACTGGATACTTTTCTCATGACACTTGAGATACCATTGTCATGAAGACTGTTCCAAGTCATATACTGACTTTCTTAACTTATAAACCATTTTCTCTTGACCTTCTACTCGAAATCCATTAGGTTGTCGCATATATATCTCCTCCCTTAATTCTCCATTCAGGAAGGTTGTCTCCACATCTATTTGAAATAATTCTAATGCCATATATGCGATTATAGCTAAGATCATCCGCATCAATGCAAACTTAGCAACCAAAGAGAAGGTTTCCTGGAAGTCTATTCCAGCTTGTTGAGTATAACCATTGGAAACTAAACTTAGAGCCATCAACTCGGTATTTTTTTCTTGAACACCCACTTACGTCCTATGGATTGTGTACCTTCTAGCAAATCACATAACTTGCATACACTGTTTCATTCAATTGAGTCCAACTCATCCCTCAAGACGGTCGTTTATAATCAAAGGCATTGCTTCATCAAAATATATGGGATTTGTACAATCTGTGACATCCTCATCTATAGTATAACATGGTGTATCACATCCATAAAAATCATAATTTTGCATCCATGTACGCCGTGTTCTAGGTCCCTTGTTATTAATTATACTCGTGGTTGTGTGGGTTCACCCACTTCCTTTAAAGGATCATAATTATCTATAGGTTCATTCTCGAGTGTTGATGATCATGATCATCTATTAATTCCTATCTTATCTCTAAGTTGTCTTTCATGCTCATTCTTTTGATGATTTTCAAAGAAAGTTGCATTACGACTTTTGATTAGACTTTTAGATTCATAGAGGAACTTATGTCCTTTAGAATGTTCACTATCTCCAACAAATTTACCTTTTAATGTCTTGAAGTCTAGCTTGTCTCTAAGCTGATTCGATAGCAAAACATATGTAACACATCCCCATTTTCGGAGATGACCTAACTTGAGTTTTCTTCCATTCAAAATTTCATATGGCATTGATTATATAGATTTGTTGGGAATCCTATTATGTATGTAACTAGCGGTCAACACTGCTTCTTTCCAAAATTTATTTAAGAGACCTGAGTGTGACAAAATATATCCTACTACGCTCATCAAAGTTCCATTCTTTCTTTCAGCTACATCATTTTGTTGTGGTTTATAATTATTGTAGTCTGTCTACAAATGCTTGCTTGAATACAATACTCCTCAAACTCCTTTGAGGTATATTCTCCTCCTCTATCAGTCCTCAATGTCTAATTGGTTCCCATTTTTGTCTCTACTTCTGTCTTGTATCTCTTAAATGTTTCAAAAGCTTCTACCTTTCTTCCTAAAAAATAGACATAAGAGAACTTCGATTAGCCATCTAAGAATGTTATGAAGTATTCCTTATTTTTATGTGTACTGACATTCAAAGGTCCACATGTCAAAATGGATCAATTCTAATAGTTCTTTAGACCGAATTCCCCTGGAGAAGGGCTTTATCATCATTTTACCTGTCAGACAATGTCGATAGGGCAATGTCCTTACTCCCGTAATCTTGCAAAAGACCAAATTTAATTATTTGTTCCATTTTCAAATTTCTTGAATTGCCCGGTCTCATGTGCCACAAATCATAATCAATTAAATAACATAGAGAGTCCTCGGAAATCATTGATTCATTTGTAGTTATTGCTGAAAGACATAATAAGTCATGCTCGGGTAGGGTACAAACTTTTCCATGGCATAAGCCTTTTTATTCTTTCCTGTAGATAGACATTTATTATAAAAATGAACTTCAAAATCTTTCTTGAGCGAACTGGAAGAGAAACGATATTCTAACATATTCCTGGAGCGTATAGTACTGACCGAAGTACCATTATACTATTGCCCATGCCAAACATGTATGTCCCAACAGCTTCGACATCCAAATAGGTGTTGTTCCCAATGAAGATTCTCTTTTCACCTTTCTTTAGTTCCTTGAAGTCCACTAGCCTCTCCTTTGCCTTTGTAATATGATGGGTTGCACTGGAGTTAATCCACCACTCAACACAATCCGTCACCGCAGAGTTGCACTCTATGATAGACACATATTCAAGTTTCTTCTTGCATTTCTTCTAATATGCTTTAGAATTTCCTGGCTTCTTTTTGTTGGAGAAAATTAACCTTGAAATGGGCATATTTGTCGCAATCGTAGCATGGGCCACAAGGATATTTCCCACCTTATTTCCTTGAAATTCACATAGGAGGATCCTAATCTCCTCTTTGCATGTACCACATTTGATTCTTCTTCCTCCTTGAGTTCAAAGATCTTCAATTTCGATCTTTACTTCGAGAGATCATGTTTAATTGCCATATGTGCAGGTAGCTCCGCCACAACAAAAGACTTCATAGGATGGTTGCTATTTGCATCCTCTCTGAATCATGCATTCAACAACTGTTAGGTCCTTGGCCATCACGATCACCTTATTGACATGCTCGAGAACACTCTAAGATTCCTTCATTCTACACGAGTTGTACTTGTGTAGAAGAAGTTGAACGCTCACTTCTAGTTTGGAGTGATATTTGTCCTTTACTGCGTTCCACAACTCGTAAAATGATTTACAGGTCTCAAAGATCCGAATCAGTTTCAATTCCATGTGAGTTAGTATGAAACTTCTAGCCCTATTATCAGTCTTCTCCCATTGTTACATGGATCTAATTTCCTCATAGTTGGATTTTTCAGATAAAGTAGGGCTGGGTTTATCTATGATCGAGTGAATGCTATCATGTAGCAGGTCAAAGTAGATCTTTCTACTCCATAGTTCGTAATTAATACCATTAAAATACTCAATTTTCCTAATTTCAGCCGTAATTATTTTGCTTATCGTTTTGAATATAATCAAATAAATGTAAAAGGAATATAAGTAAATGCCAGCATTAATTTTCTTAAATTTTGATTTCCATTCCAGAAGTTCTAGGACAGTCAAAATATAAAATCGTCTGTCAAGTAAGCAAATTTTATTAAGATTGTGAGTTTCCTTTGGTATTTTGCAGTTAATACAAAGGTAGATATGCGCTTTAATGTCATGAAAGCTGATTGGCTCAGTGACTGGCTGAGGGAGAGGATCCTGCAGATGGTCTGAGGATGGTGTTTACTTCATGTTTTATATTTCGGTTGCATGCATGCTAGCATTTAGATGTCATTCTTTTTTCTCTTTCTTGTATGTAAATGACAGATTTTATCCAATGTGAATACAGGAAAAAAATCGCATCAACAAGGATGGAGAAATCGTGATTTCTTCAACAAAAACTAGAACACAACAGTGAGCTTCGTGTCATTTTCTTGGATAAACTGAATGGTGTATTTGCAATTTTATATTTGTCATTATTTTCGGGACATCATAGTGCTGTTAAACTCTGTTTGCTTGATCGTGATGATGATATTTGCTTACTGGTTGAAAATGGTCATAGGTGATCCATTTAAAGAGCTTTATGATGGTATTAGGGGTTGTGGCTGTTTTGGGGTGCCATGCATATCGTTTGTCTTGGAAAGTTGATTTTAAATAAGGCTCATGACATGCTATGTTGGGGCTTCCGCTGAACATTGTTGTAGAGATGGTATTTTTAGATTATTGGATATTTTTACTAAGCATTGTATGATGACTGGCTGGATGCGATCGCATAGGACTGGGGATCAGTTGGTGGATTTGGAGGCTGGTAGTTGGGAGTGGACAGCTGGATTTTGTTTACAAGTTTTTGAGGGTGCCACATTTAAGAGGACAATTACCTTTTTGTGCTGATATGACTTTTGTGGATGTAGCATAATGATGTTATCTTTAGGACTGCATGTTAGCATGTTGAAAATGTGATATCCTCTTTTGCTAATCTAAGGGTGTAAGGGTCATGGGTAGGATCCTGCATAACTGAGATTTTTTAATTCGAAATGATCATTAACCCCTACACCTTTGGGGTGCTACGATGATCATATGAGAACCATCATTATTTTGTTTACTAGTTGACATGATGTATGATGTATGCATGATCTCAAGTTTGCTCAGAATCAAATTTAAATGTGTTATTCGGAATTGTTTCCTCACCATATTTTGCTTGTTACTGGCATAATTTATTTTTCTGCATTTTTTCATCTAGAGGCAACATTCAGGATGCTCTTGAGAAACTGCAGGTTTGTTGCTTATTCTGTAGTTTTGTATTGGCTTCAGTTTTTCAAATTTAAATATTTTGCAAATAGAATGTGTATTACTTGTTTGCATATATAACTAATCTAGATGTAATACCACTGAACAGGCAATTATTGATGCTGCTGCATATGCCCCTCCACCACCTTCTGAAGAGAAAAAGAAGAAAATAGTTAAACTGTACGTTCTTTTCTAAATCAACAGACACAATCATCATCTGTTTTCTGCCTATTATATATGACAAACTTACGATCCATGATCTTTAATTCTGAATTGTTTTAGATAAACTTGTGACCTATTTTGCACAGTAAGAAACATGAAATTGGGTAACACAAATTGCTTACCTACTCGTGTTTTATTGTACTGTCCATATTTTAAGGGCGGCAGCTGCAGAACAAAAGCGACTACATAGCAAGAAAGCCATTTCGCAGAAGAAGGCAATCAGAAGGAACAAAGATAGTTGGGATTAAGCATTAGATGCTAAGAAGACAATATGTTCATAGTTGATAGTGCATTTCAGAAGCTTCTAATCTGCGCAGTCATGCAAATTCACCATGTATTATACTTCAAGAAGACCCAATGGTTGCACGTGAACCAATTTTTGGAGAATGTGTGGAGCAAAGTCCATGTTATGATGATTTGTGGTGCTTACTCTTTGATCTATCAAATTTAAATTTATTCTCAGATCTATAAAATCTATATGAATGTATATACATGTTAAAATGATTCTATCTTTAATGTGAACTATGTTATCTGCCTGGTGTGATATTTTGAGATAATTCAGTCAATTGGGATCGTTGTGGCAAAATCATATGCGCCTCCTGGGATGTTTCAATCTTGAAGTTAACGTGAAATAACATATAACTTTCCTTGCTATTCTTTTTCTAGTCTTACTTGATTCCTAAAATCTAGGCTTGTCACATTTTTGACAATATGTCAAATACTCATTTTCTCTGTAATATAAAATATGGTGATTTATACAAGAGTCTATCTTAACATCAGCTAAACACATCTTTTGCATCATTTTTTGGTTTTATAATAATTTTCAAGTAATTCAACATCTTCGCGTAACATTTTCTTGATATTGTATGCATGGCAGCGAAATTGCAATCTATCATATTATACACCATCTTCATCGAAAGAATTTCTGAAACTACTGAGAGCTTTGAATATATCTTACAACTCAACCACAAGGGCTCTTCTGCCTTTCTCAACAACTCATAGAAATCCGTTCTTTCACCATGTGGTTCCTCTTTGTCTAGACCATCAGTGTTAAAATATGGACCTACAACGTCCATAACCATATCTACAAATGTATTGACAATGTCTGCATCTATTTTCTCATTAAATGTGTCATCAAAGACCTCATCGTGTCTCTACCAAATTTGATATCCTTCCATGAAATCATTTCGATAAAGATACAATTGAATTTCATCTTTGAATCTCTTCTTCACGAAAAGACACTTTTGACACGGACACAATATAGTCCCATTGGAATCCACCACACAGAGAACCTGGGCGAAGCAAATTCCACAAACTCTTGAACACCTTTTTGAATGTCTCTGTAACACATCCATCTATGACACCCTTGTACATCCACTCTCTATTCATTTCATCTAAGTGTAACAATTCATAAGGTCAAATAAGAGGAGATGTTTTAACATTGGCTTAAATTAAGAGAGCAGACCTAGAAAGTTTAAAAAAAATCTATCATTGGTCTAAACCTATTTCACTAATTTTAAGAGATGAGATGAGAAGTGTTTTCATTAAGTTATCAATTGATCCTGTCCATAATGATTCAAACTTACTATAAGACGATGTTTATCACATGATAGCTTATTTCTGAGGAAAAATTCGGTAGCATAACCCTGCACCCCCCAGTATATCCCATAAACCAATCATAATCAATTCTCAAAACCTTCACCGTAATGAAATTTTCAGTAGTAGATTATGATTGGTTTGGTATACCGAAGAGGAATGGGCTATGCATCCGAAAATACATCAGAAATAAACTACAACATGTGGCAACGATCACCTTATAATGAGTTCTAATCCATATGGATTCCCTTCGTCCGGGACCTTCGAACTAAGGAAAGCCAACATAAATGTAATATTTTAAGATAACTTTATGTCATACATTTGTATATTTTGCAAATGAGACTATAAAATGATCTTAAAGAAATTAGTCATTTATGTTGACCCGGTATTTACGTATTTTTTATTGGTTAATGATAGAGATATGGACATATGTGATCCTAAATTAGTGCCTAATTAAGTGTCTATATGATATTTATATAGAAGTGTACCTACAAAAAATTTTGTTCCACATGCACACATCAAAATCCACAACCATTAGACCATGATATCTCATCTCGAAGTAAGTCCAATAGTATCGTGCAAAATTTAAAAAATATAACACAATTAAAGGTGATGAAATTCTCTAATGTGTTGCACACGCATTCTGTTGTCTAGGGTCATACACCATCTGGTGTGGAGGGACGCACTGTGTGTGAATATTTGGTCTGATTTAATAATTATTTAGTATTTTAGCCTTACTATCTGCATAACTATACGTTAATGCAACACACTTGGACACATTAACTCGAATTTAATGTGATAAAAAATTTATCACGATACAACTTTTAAATATAAATCTATACACATGCCCTTAAATTTAAATCTATACATCTACATATTCATACCTAATATATATATATATATATATATACACACACACACACACACACCTTCACATGCTATCATCACATTCTTAGACCCCTTCACATGTTATAATCTATACATTTAACACACCAAAAGTTTCACAATCTTAACCTATCATCATATTCAAAATTACACCTAACAATTATATACCTTATATTGTTTATGAAAACAATGATAAATTAAACTACACTAATTTAGTTTAGTCTTTAATGCTAATCTAGTTTAAACTATGCTACACATTATACACTTCAAAACAATTATATAATCTATATAGAATGGCATCAATGTATAGTCTAATTTAACTTATGCTACACATTATACGCTTCAAGATAATACCAATGGTTTAAGCATTTCATCATACACCTAGTGGCGGAGGGAGAAGGGCGCGGGTAGGGGTCATGGCCCCCTCTCCCCAAACAAGAGAACATGTGGTTCCCCTTTAAAATAGAAATGCATATGTGATCCCCCCATTCACTAATTATTTAAAAATGTATCTTTTCCTTTGCATCAATTAGGATGTTATGGCCCTGCTTCCCCAAATTTCAATTTCTTTTTTTAATCTATTTTCCCTTGTCAAGGCCATCCATCGCAACTATTTTTCTTTAAATTTCTTTTCCAATTCCCTTTCTCCCCTCTTTTCTCGCAATGTCATTATCGCATGTCAAGAGTTCATCCATCTCCTCTTGCTTACCCTCCCTGCTAGTACAAGAAAATAACACCTCAACCGCTCTTTCCACAACCTCCAGCATCATTTTCTTTTAGTCGACATGGAATTCATATTTACGAGTCTTTCAAGGTCGACTTTTGCGAATCTTATGGTATCATGTTATTCAATTCGCACAAACAGCAAGGGTGTGGTGTTTTGTCATTTTGAGTTGTTCATCTTCTTAGAAGTAAACTAAAATTTCATATTTTCTATTTGATTATTTAAAATTTAGTGGAATTTGAATCATTAACTTTATGGTATAGCTTAGATGAGTAGACATGATAGATAATTAACTTATGTTGAATGATTAATTGTACTCCATTCGCATTCATGTTTATTTTTTTATGTATATGAATATGGTGGACAGTTTTTGACTTTTCATGGATATGGATAAATGTAGGATTACATTTTTTGTCTTTTATATGAATATAGATATCATATTGTGTGAATCTTTTACATATTATTCAACTATTTGAATGTTGATATAGTTTCTACAAGATGACAAAAACGAAAATACGGATGGATTTTCTATTTTTTGTGGGAAGGGATTGCGATGACAAAAATGGGAGTATGTGGTAAATGACCATGATATGGTTCGATATGTATGTACTAAAACGTACTGTATCAACATTTTTTCTTCAAGTAATTGAACATCTGATTACAACAGTTGAGCCTTCTTAGTTTCATAAATATCGATCATGTTTAGAATAAGATATTATTGTATGATTAAGATAGAGGATGGACTTCTTAGCATTTTGTATGATTATTTACGTCGAGAAGGAGATAGCAGTCAAAGTCAACACAACATATATTATTGGTGATTTCTAAAATAATAAAAAATAGTCGAGCTAAATTTCAATAAATTATGTACATTTTTTTAGACATGTATTCATCATTTTTTATAAAAGAGATCAAGAATAGCATTTTTAATTATACATACATCAATACATGTGTTTTGATTTTTTTCACTGTTGGCCCCACCTATGAACAGATCCTTGCTTTGTCCCTGCATACACCTTATATGCAATAGGAATTTGGTCAAAATATACTAATACAAAATCAAATAAAACATTGATACATGTTAAACTAATGATTACATATTTAAAATCCAACATATAACCTAAAGTAACATAGGTTGGTGAAAACATATCTAAAACATAAAAACCCTAAATCCATCGTTTCTCTATAAATATGCAACAAAAATTAAAAATAAATGAGAGGAGTTGTCGAAATACCTCAAGTAATGTGATAGAAAGCAAGAGGGCGATGTGGAATGGTCATTGGCGATGGTGGATGGCCATCAAAAATCGTCGGAGGCACGGTTTGGGGAAGGAGCTCGAGAGAAATGAGCCATGGACTCGAGCTTGGATTCTGTTTATGGATGCTGATGAGCATGCTTATGTGCTCACCCAATGTTCCGTAGGTGCTTGCTCCAGCTTTGACACGCGCCCGCCAAGCTCGCATCTCCAAATTCAAATGTGTGAGCTGGCTGGGCGAGCACGTGTGTACTACAAGCGCTCGCCTAGAACCAGGCGAGCACATGTGCTTTCCAAGTGCAAGAATATATGTGCATGCCAATAATGACTTTTTTGTGGTAAAACACTTACAAACTAGGAATTGTACAAGATATCTCTTATTATCAAAATATCGGATGCCATTGCAACGATGTTAATGAACAATGGCTATAATATTTGGCCTTTGAAAATAGAGGGAAAAGAGGAGGACATGCTTCGACCAATGAATTGATTAAAGATGGTTAGATCAGGGGAAAAACAAAGAAATATGGGGCATGTGATTGTAAAATGGAGAATCGAACGAAGAAGAATGGAATAAAATAAGAAATGGGGATAAGTAGATGTATTGAGAAAGGAAAGATTAAGATCATAGAAGAAAGAAGTAGGAAAATAATATATAGAATAATGGTGTTTGCAAATTGTTTGTGGAACAATGAACATAGCAGTACCTCGTGAATGAGGTTCCCAAACTCAATCATCGCTCTTCTCTGAAAGATGGAAAGGAGATGGAGTGAAAATGGACGACTGACTCTCTCAGATGCCCATATTCCTATATTTATACATGATGATTGAAGAGTGATCAGTTTATAATGAACCAAAGGTGAGGAGGTTGGAATGACCACCTCCAACCGAAGGTGGTTGGTCGACGATTGGGATAAGAGAGAATGGAGATTAGCAAGAGGAAGTTTGGTCAGTGTATATGTGCTACAAGTACATAAAAAAAAAGGAACATAGAAGAATAGGGTTGGACAAGCAGAAACACCTCGAAAACCCAACCATAAAAATTCATTCAAAATAAATATAATCATAAAAAACTTTAAATTATAAATGGTTAAATTAGTAATATAAATAATTGCTTTGTCTATGAAATGGTATAGTATACATATATAAATAATGTTATTTTTAGTATGTATATTATTTTAGTATTGACGAATATAAGTATTTTATACCTTACAGATAATTTCATGAACCTATATTTCTTTATTTTATGAAATAGCTTACCTTTCTAAATTATATTAATTTAAAAACATTAATTTTTTTATAAATATATTCCTATTATATTTTATTGATTTGGTTTTAATAATAAAATAAATAGAGGACAGTCATCCATATGTACGAAACATATATAAAACATAGTTCTTGATTTATTTTAATAATTTCTATCAAACGTTAATTTTGTCTCTTATATTATTTACACAACAAAAAACATGAAAATGATTAAAAATTACAATCATTGAAACGGAACAGCAAATAAATCTATATAAAATTCCCCATAAACTCGACCATATTTAGTCTCATAATGGACTTTTTATAGGTTAACTCCATTTTAGATGAAACTACATTCATCAAAGAAAAATATTATGACTTGGAACTTTAATGGTGAATGTAATCAATATGGGTTCGTATGCGGAAGTTGTGAGGCTTCAAAGTTGACGATTCTGAATCTTTTCTTCGTATATTTACATAATTGATATTATGCTTATTTTATATTATGCTTTTGATTTTACGATAGATTTCAAAAAGAATCGAGTTAACAGAAGCAAATATGAACTCGATGTAAAAGTTCAACATTTTGCTTATTTATATGATAGTTGGACAGCTAGACTTGAATACTAAAATTCATATCTTTATCCCTAATATTTATATAACATTTTTTATAAATAATATTCAGTGTACATTGAAGTTCAAAAGTGAATTTGGTCAGTTTTGACTTTTTTATATATAATTATGGGCCTTGGAAGTTCGAAAAAAGGAATCAGGTTTTAGGTTTTCTTCCATGATTGAGTTTTAGTTTTTTTGGTAAAATGTTTATATTTACGCATAATTATTATATATACATTCATGATGAAATATTGATAAATATTTACAATTTTTTGAATAGATAGATAAAGTTATTACAATGTACGAACAGTGCGGTGAGTTTTTTATGTACAGAATTAGTTATTTTTATCATTTTCTTATTTTCTGCCTTATCATTCTGTATCTGTTTGTCGACCAAGTCAATATTGAGTTAATTTCTTTACTCGAGTCACTCTATACAAACTTCTCATTCTTTTCTATTTTTATTTTAATTTTATGTTAAAAAGTCATTTTTGTAAATGCAGTGATTTTTGTAAAGAATGTGTATTAATGCACACAAGTATATGTGTTTTGCACATTATTAGACATATGTACTGCCCTTCTCCCTACTTTTTATTTGTATCCCATTTTGTCCATTCAAAAGCAAATCCATCATTTTGGTTCTTATCCAGATGAAAGTAGATTATTTATAAACTTATTTATGCATTAATATATATTTATGAACATAAAAAATGTGATAACATTTCAACTTACCACTGATGAATTCGTGATTCATCGCTCTAAAAGTTTAAAATAGAGCTTCATTCCCAAGTAATTAGCTGCATTTTCCCATTTATTCTGTATTATTATCATTCACGCACCTGTAAATAATTTCTGCATTTTAGCATGCATTTTCGCATTAAAATAAGAAGCCAAATTCCTTTGTAAATATTCACCTGTAACTTAGCTATATTCCCTTTGTTGTATATGTTTCATACTAATTCCAAATCTAATAAAATCAACCCTATAGTTATATATTACAAACACTAATAAGGGAAAAATATCAAAAAAATACTAACTTGAAAATTGACCAATAAAATCCAAATCCAAGTTTGAGACTTTGAACCTTAAAATGAGCATATCTTCCTCATACAGTGTCCTATTTAGGTCTATCCACTTTTAAAGTTATATACATTCAAAGACCTTCAAAACAAGATCTATTTCATAAAAATCGGAGATCATATGTGAAACTTGGTTTTTGGGCCTCTCTTGTATATTGTACATATTGACTAAAATACCCTACTTTTTATCTTTTTATTTTCTTAATTATTAAAAATAAAAAAAATAGATTAAGTTGTAAATGTTTCTTTCATATTTTTTTAACTTTTTTTATTTTTATCTTATTTAAAAATGATAAAAAATACAAAATACAAAGATGTGGTATTTTATACCTATAAGATACCACCAAAAAATACACTTTGTGCATATGACTTCCTTTGATTTTTGATCCTTCATAGAAGTTGTTCGTCGAGACGAGCAACTTCCATGTTGACCACTTCTTGATTTAACCTCTTTTGTTATTTCTTTTTTGATTTTTTTACATTTAATTTTAAATTTTCTAGGAGCGATGTGGCTTCTCCTTGAGCCGCCACGAGTTGCCCCACTTTTTATTATTTTTTATTATTATTATCATTTGTATTTATTTATTATTTATTATTTATTATTTATTTTCTCTTCTTTATTTTTAGTAGCCTACTTATTTTACTTTACTTCTTTTCCTTTACTTATTTTACTTTACTTATTTTATTTTATTATTTTTTACCTTTTACTTCTTCTTTACTTCTTCCACACTTCAAGTTTCCACTTCCTCCACCATTCCTCCATTTCCTCCACTTCTTTTGTAACTCCCTCCTCCTCCTTTTTATTCTCTTCTCCTCCCTCATTTTTCATCATCCACCATTCTCATAGAGAAGAGCCTCAAGCCCCTTTGATGCATCAACGGTGACAGCTTTGGCATAGGTGGTCGAGCGACGACAAGGCCAAGGTGAGATCCGTGGAGCATCACCCAATTAGCAGCATTCTCCAAGTCTGCTGCCAAGATTTAAGGTCGGCATTCGCCCGACCTTTCGAGGCAACAATTCGGGTCGAGTGTAGCTCCCCACTATGCGGGCGACTACAAAGGTAAATATTCTATCTCCATCTTTTCATTTTATTTTATCTAACATTTTTCCTTGTTGATTCATATCACCATTATCACAGTCACCACATTCACCAAACACCACTACCATCACACTCATTGTTATCATCATTTTATTTTTTAGCTTTTGTCTTGTTTAAAAAATAGAACACAATTATAATAAAACAAAATTAAAAACAGGAAGACAGACAGGCCCTTGGCTGCTCCACCGCACCGACAGTCCACCAGCCCCTCAAGGTGCATCACTTTCCTCTCCCTCTCAAATGATTCAGGTTCTAGAAATTTGACTAAGAAAGTTTCCTTCAACATACTGAAGAAGGAATTTTCGGAGGAGTCCTCATCAAGTCCGGATGAGGTGATTTATATGAGTGAGCTCAGTTCGACTGTTATTAAGACATGTCTAAGCAAGCAGTCGTGTATCGACCCTCGTTGGACGATCCCTACACCTCACTATAATTCATCTGAAGATGATTCCGACAGCGACATATATTTATATTATCCACCTCCTCACCCCCCAAGAAGGTTCATCACAAACCTTCTTGATCCTGGTATATTCTCGCTCCTTCTTGTATATATTTTCTTTCCCTCTCTCCCCAGTGATTCTAATCACTCACCCTGTCTCCATATCGTTTCATTTTATAGCTATACTTAGGATGACCAGATCCTAAGTACAGGGGAAGAGTGACTCGAGTCTCTTCACCATTCTTTATACATTCTCTAGATCTCATCCGTTCTCACACTCACTCCTATCATATACTTTGGCTGACCAGAGCCTAAGTATAGGGGGAAACCGATGCCCATGATGTATATATACTCATCCATTTCCCCTCTTTACCTCGCCCACCTTGTTTTTATTCTTCTTCTACACTTAGGTTGCCAGAGCCTAAGTATAGGAGGATGGGACGACTTCTATATATTTTTTCTATTTTATCTCTTTTATGCTTAGCACGAGCTATGTCTTTTTCCTCGCTTATCATGCTCTGAGGACATATCACACGCTAAGTATAGGGGGCATGTATATATTACATATATACTTTATCCATAGCTTGTATTTTCACTTATTTCACATTTTTGTGTATATATTATGCAATAATTATGAGGTGAGTAAAAAAACAGAAAAAAATTTACCCACCTCATAATTAATATATACACAAAAATGTGAAAATACGTGAAAATATGAGTATGGGTAAAGTATATATGTAATATATACATGCCCTATACTTAACGTGTACTATGTCCTCAAAGCACGAGAAGCGAGGAAAAATGCATAGCTCGTGCTAAGTGTAGGATAGCTAAAATGGAAAAAAAAGTATAGAAGTCGTCCTGCCCCCTATACTTAGGCTCTGGCAGCCTAAGTGTAGAAGAAGAACCAAAAACGGGGCGGGCGAGGTTAAGAGGGGAAATGGATGAGTATATATACGATGGGCATCTGTTGTCCCCTATACTTAGGCTCTGGTCAGCCTAAGTATAGGACAGGAGTGAGTGTAAGAACCGGTGAGATCTAGAAAATGTATAGAGAATGGTGAAGAGACTCGGGTCACTTCCACCCTATACTTAGGATCTGATCATCCTAAGTATAGCCATAAAATGAAATGATATGGAGCTGGGACGAGTGATTCAAATCACCGAGGAGGGAGGGAAAGAAAATATATGCAAGAAGGAGTGAGAATAGACAAGGATCAAGAAGGTTTGTGATGAACCTTCTTGCGGGAACAAGGAGGTGGATAATATACATTTGTGTCACTATCGAAATCGTCCTCAGATGAATAATAGTGAGGTGTAGGGATCATCCAATGAGGGTCGGCACATGGCTTCTTGCTCAGATATGGCTAAAGAACAACCGAACTGAGCTCGCTCATATAAATCACCTCATCTGGACTCGATGAGGATTCTTCCAAAAATTCCTTCTTCGGTATGTTGAAGGAAAATTTCTTAGTCGATTTTCAAGAGCATGAATCATTAAAAGGGAGAGGAGAGTGACACACCTTGAGGGGTTTGGGGGATTGCCTCAAGCAATCAATTCTCGACTTCCTCCCACTGGATAACAGACTAGAGGAAGAAGCAACCGTGTTTTTGAGTGGGGTCAATTCAGTCCTAATTGTCTGCTCTGAAGGTCCAGAATGAGGTGCGGTGTTGACCGTGGGTTCCTCATCATGAGAGTTACCATATAGATTGTGATATTCCTGAAGGGTCAGCATACGTCTCGGGAAGGTGATAGTGATGTCAGTTGGCTTGGCATTATTAGTCACAGATGTTAGGCCATCGAAATGGTCAAGACAATCATCAAAAATCGTGTCTGACTCAATGACAGCTTCAGGTTGTGAGTCTTTTGTTGAAGCTGACACAGTGGTGTTGATGCAAGCAGCGGGAGTCATGGATGTGTGGGGAGTCTCTAAACCAACGGTCAGCTTCATAGTCGGTATCTCAGGTGTAGCAGAGAGGTGGGACTCATCTACCTCTTGATGGTCACGACTATCAACATCTTTGTGGGTCACCTTAGAGTAGAGTGTGTCAAAGAATGGGTGAGGTCAAAGTTCCCCAATGATGTAAAATCGATTTCTCGAGTCTCGCAATCTATAGTCGCCTTAGACAAAGCTAAGAGCGACTTCCCAAGAATAATAGGAGACTGGGTAAACTCTCCTCGACATTTAATGTCAATGACCGTGAAGTCCACTTGTAGTAGAGCACCTTAAAAAGTAATGATGACTGAAATGATTCCTCTCGCTCATTTTATGGATTGATCAGCCATCTGAACGATCACTTTAGACTTCCTAAGTGATCTGAGTTTGACTTGTTAATTAATTTCACAGGATAACACACACGGGCAAACACAAAACAAATATAAGAGCAGATCCCAAGTTCACCAACTCAACACGTGAGGGTCGTAAAGGTTCGACCGAATTATCTTGTCAATTTAGTTGGTGATAAAACAATTGTTAAAAGAGTTAATGAGTTGTTAGGTGCATGTACTTCCCTATGAACTCACCTGATTCTTACAACTAGTTGGACCTACTTTCAGCCAGTATAGGAGTAAGTACGGACCGTATAAATACAACTACTCGTTCCTTGAGGATGGAGCCTTACACAGTGTCCTCTAAACCTCTCACTCTACTAAGGAAATCCGGACCATTTATCGGCTACTCGTAGATCCTCAATGAAAAGTAGCTCATCGCCTAAAAAGAAAGAACTAGTAGTCTGTAAGAAAATCCTGGCTTGGCTCTATCCTAGTGACGTGTCTCTCTCTCTCTCTTACTTGAAAGTGAATTTAGACAATGATGGGGTTACTCTCCCTCAAATAGAGGGTTAATTTTAGTCAATTTTTGGGTCTAATTAAATTAGGAGTCCTAATTTTAGAGATTAGTTGTCGTTGTAATTAATCCACACAAACAATCACGTCTACCGTCCAGTCCCAACTCTTTTATCCTAGGTTAGAAAAACCAAGAGAGATAATCGGAAAAAGACGATGCAATCGAGAAAATGATGATGAATGCTTGAGACTTACAGTGCCTCCATCTCTCTACAATACGGGATGCAATACTGAATTGAAAATTTACACTAAATGGAAGGTAAGTGAGAAAATCATTCCTAGACAAGCAGTTATATTCGCGAGTGATGAACAATTTAATTTTCACTAAAAGCTCTGCAGTCTAAATGTGTCTCATTAAAGTGATGTGTGGTCCTAGATATTACGAGCACAAACAGACCTTGCAAGCTCTAAGAGCCGCGAGTGTAGGATCTATTTTACATTAAGCAACCACACAACACAGAGAGCCATTTATTTCGGTTACACACACAAGAACCCAAACGGGAGCCGCTGTAAATATGCAATTATTATAAAATTCTCTCTTCTCAAATAATTTTCATCTCAGCATCTCAACAGCCGACTCGATTCACGAACCGTCAGCCTCCGATGCTCTTCGAAATGTGTCGACTTCAAGAAAGTCGCTCCAAGTCCACTAAGCTCTCGCACAAAAAGATGGAAATTCTATGTCAGAGATAGATATCAAAATATTTACAAAAATGAGCAGAGAAATAATTGAGAACAAAAATGGACTAATTACAAGGTGGTTTGAGGGTCAAACTATCCAAGTAACGGAAAACCTATTTCTAATTTTCTAAACTGATCTTAAGTCGTTTGCCTCCCCAGCAATGATGCCACTTGAAATGCACCCTCTTAATTTTACTGAATTGATGATTAAAATAATTGTGTTCGTTGAAGTCAGCAAAAATTGAATTTATTCAAAAATCCACTTAATTAATATATCAATCAATAGCAAGCGGTAATTTTTTTACTTGGGCAAGCCCAAGGTCAAACTCAAGGAGGTAACTTTTTCCTTAGATTAATTTTCAGTCGATCTAGATGCTAGGTTTTCAAAGAGAAATATTTTTGTTATTTTAAATGCAATAAATGAATGCAAATGCAACCTCATGCTAGTTCGATGGCTAAAATATAAATTTTGATCAAATCAATTCCAAAAATCCTCAAAATTAGCCAAAAGATGAATAATGATAAAGTTAAGCTAGTATAATTTTTTTGAAATTTTTTGATTGTAAGTAAATTAATTACAAATTAAATATGAATACAAGGCGATTTATGCAAAATTAGTTTTAATAAATACAAAATTATTTTTTTTTTCAAAAATTAAAATTATCATATATACTTCTATGTGAGATGAATCCATAAAAATTATTAAACCTTAAAAATAATTAATTTTGACTTATTAAAAATCAATTAAGTGAAACACCAATTAATTTATTTCAACCTAGTTATGCATGAAAATAATGTGATTTTTGGGCATAAAGTAGATCTAATTAACTATACCTATTATGAATTTTTGGTAATGTTCATAGAAACAATTAATTTAATATCAATTTCAGAAGAAAAAATTGGTCAAATATGCAATATTTCACCAAATTAATTCTATTAAGTAAACCACATCTCACAAAAATCAAACCATCATTCATAATGATAGAGCATGAGTTTTTCTATATTATCCAATTTTTAGAATAATAAAAGGATGTTAAATGGATGTTCAAATTAACATGTAAACTCAGGGTTCTGAATGCAATACAAAAATAAAATTGATAAACACAAAATATGCTGACAAGGACTTGAATGCAATTACCAAATCTTGTAAGGCAGATGTGCAACTTTCTTGTGGATCACGTGCACGACAAGTGACCTTCAGTAGGCGGGGGCCATCTTAGGATATGTTAAATCTTCGTGGAGCTCTGGTGTAAATATTCCAAAAGGAGGTGAAGAGCGTGTGATGCCCCCTCCCTCTTTTTCTTCGTTCTTCACGAGCTCTAGAGGTGTGAAGAGTTGGGTTGAGGCCATCCCCGCCCGAGCCGCAGATGCTAAGATCGTGTGCCGATTTTTGAGGAAAAATATCATTTCACGGTTCGGGGTACCTAGAGTTCTGATTTTAGATGGGGGGACTCACTTTATCAACGATAAGGTAAGGGCCCTTGCAGATGAGTTCAGCATTGACCATCGTGTTGCCACTCCATATCACCCTCAGACTAATGGTCTTGCTGAAGTATCGAACAGGGAGATCAAGACTATTTTACATAAGGTAGTCCGTCCAGACGGAAAGGATTGGTCATAGCTTTTGGACTCGGTCTTATGGGACTATCGGACTTCCTTCTAGACACCATTAGGGACATCTCCCTTTCATCTCGTCTATGGCAAGCCGTGCCTTTTGCTAGTGGAGATCAAGCACAAGTCACTATGGGCAGCTACAGAGTTGTTATTGGATCCCGAGAGTATAGGAGAACAGAGGAAAGCAGATTTAGCAGCCCTGGAGGAACTGAGAGATACAACATTTTCGATTAGCCTCCAGTACAAGGAAAAAATGAAGACGTGGTACAATTCTCATATCAGTCATAAACAGTTTGAGCCAGATCAACATGTATGGTTATTTGATTCTAGGCTAAAATTATTTCCAGGGAAATTATGGAGTAAATGGAAATGTCCTTATGTGGTCAGAAAGGTACATGAAAATGGCAATATTGATATATCCGAGTTGTCATCTTCATCTACCTTTCGAGCCTTAGGTATTTTCGAGTTCCCTCGCAACTTCGTAATTGGGATACCTCATTCATTCTCACCACCTTTAACAGTCAATGCCTGAAACTATATCTAGATCATGATCCGTCGATCGTTGACGTTGCCCCTATTCATCTGGTATGAGATGTGCTCTTTGACTCAAATCACCTGCATCTCATACATGGTTATCACTTTCATCTTCCACTATATAGATATGTCCTTATCATTCATTCATTCATTCATTCATTCATTCATTCGTTCGTTATGTCTGCCACCCCATCCTCATCTTATGATTTTGCTATCCATAGGATACACCTTGTCCTAAGTATAGGGGGGAGACAGACTGAGCTGTGATCTGTTTATTATCTTTTCTTCTTTTCTTCTTTTCCTTTTCTATATTCTTTATCTATCAAAAAGGTGTCGCCCCTTTTTGTCAATCTTCTATACTTAGGACGTGCTTTGTCCTAAGTATAGGGGGGTGTACTCCCCGAGTTGATTCTATTCTTTGATCCTCTCCACTGTCTCCTCTTCTTGTCTATACTTAGGGATATCTTACCCTAAGCATAGGGAGAGACACTCTGAGTACGATCTGTTCATTCCCACCCTTGACCCTCCCTGCCTTGTGTACAGTCTGCTATACTTAGGATTACTTCATCCTAAGAATAGGGGGGACGGTCAACTTATCATTCGTTCATTCCTTCATCTCGTATTCATTTATTCTTTAGACTTTTCTATACTCAGTACGAGTTATGTCTTCTCTTTTCTCTCTGATATATGAGGACATAGCTCAAGCTAAGTATAGGGGGGTTGTATATACTGTGTATATACTTTAGCCATAACTCGTACTTTCGTATTTTTCTTATAAATACGACTATTACACTTATAAAATTCATCAAAAACATTGATAAAAAGATGCGACTATTCCTCAAATTCTTTTTGTATGATTAATAATCAAGTGAAAAATAATTTTTGCAAAATGTTTGAAAAATAGTTTGAAAATCCTTATGAACATCATTTGAAAACTATTTAGAAAATGTTTTGTTACATGTTTTCAACCTTTGTAAAACATTTTGATTGTAAAATTGTTTTCTTTGTGTGAAATAAAATGTTTGAAAAACGATTTGCAATTGGTTTGAAAAATGGTTGCAAAAATATTTGAAAAATCTATATATACTGTTTGGAAAACCTTTGCAAAATGATTTTTAAATGTGTGTACACGTTGTAAAAATATTTGTAAAAATTATCTTGGACTATTGTTTTCAAAAATTGTTTGTAAAATGATGTTTCAAATAAGTTTGAGGAATATAAACATCATCCTAAAATTCTTTATGTATATTTCTATAAAATTGACCACCTACCTTTTGTAAATTCTTAAAATCCACTTCTTGTAAATATAAGATGCATCCACATGTAAATAATTGTAACTAGTTTAAAGCTAAAATCTTTTATTTTCAAAAATCCCAAAAAACATTTGCAAAACTAAAATCCAAAAACATTTGAAAATCTTTTTGAAAATCTAAAAAATGCATATGCATCATCATTTCAAAATCCATAAAAAGTTCAAAATCTTTGAAAATTGCATCACAAAAAGATTTTCTGCATAGCATTTGCATAGCATGAGCATTTTTCGGATTGAGTTTGATAGTTGAACGAGTTTAAGTAAAATCCTAAGATCAGATCTTGTTGGACCTTAAATCTACCTAATTAACAGGAACCTTATAGGAGCTGGAATTGAGGTACTTCAGGTCTAGTTGACTTAATTCTTTGAGGACCACGATACTGGGTTCAATGGATTCTTGACTGCCTAGTATTTCGGAGACACGCACGAATCTTGTTGGTAGTGACCTAACTTGGACACCTGCACCTTTCACATGGCTCAACTCAGTTGGAGTGGTGAGGGGGTTGGATTTGCCGGTATGAGACGCACACAGGTGGAAACATTTGTCCTCCTCTAGGGAGGGAAGTGCACCCCAACCCATCCGGTGATAAAGAGTTTTGAGGACAGGAGATTGTGGGTTGCAATAAAGCTTCAAAAGAGGGATAGTCTGCTGGCTCAAGAGGAAAAACTGCCTATGTAAATGCTATTAAAAAAATGCAAAAAGCAAAAACTCCAAAAGTGGACAGGCCTGTACAAAAATAAAAATGCCTACCAGAGTGTACATATGTGTATAGTCAATAAGCAAGATTGAGCTTCAAAGTCAAATCATGTGAGCCTACAGCTGGATGACTTGACTACACTGGTCTTGCATGCTAAGATAGGTAGCTACACTGGCTACCGTCCATTCTTCTCTTCACCCCCTCCTCTTGAGCAGGTTGCCACTTGAACTTAGAAGGGAATACCCCGCTCCTCGAGGAATGAGTTGTTGGATTGACACTACAAGAAAATGCAGTTTTTGCGACTAAGGGCTTGCGACCATACGCAGTGGGTATGTAGTCGCACGTCGTACTACAACTATTTACGATTACTCGGCCGCCACATCGTAGTCCCTAAATGTTGCAACGAATTTGCGACCGAAATGTGGTCGCAAAGTAGTGGGAAAATTTAGGAAACTTTACGCGGGGCCCCGCCATTCGAAACCCTAATTTTTGGTTTATCCCTCCCAAACCCCTCCCACCTCCCGCTCTCAACCCCATCACAGCTCGTCCCATATCCATCACCTTGTCGTCGCTGCCCCCTCTCCACCATCTCCTCCTCCCAGCCACTGTCGGCCTCCCCATCTACATCACCTCCTCACCGCCGCTCCGTCTACACCACCTCCTCCCTCCCAGTCACCGCCGGCTCCTCCGCATCTCCATAACCGCCTCGCCGCCGCCATCTCCACCACCTCCTCCTTCAGAACCACCACTGCCTCCTCCCCGTCTCCACTACCTCCTCACCACCGCCTCCTCCCCGTCTCCACTACCTCCTCACCGCCGCCTCCTCTCCACCACTTCCTCCTTCTCAGCCACCATCGGCCTCCTCCCCATCTCCACCACCTCCTCACCGTCCCACCACCAACCACTGCCTCCTCTCCACCACCTCCTCCTTCACAGCCACCGCCGTCCTCTTCCTCATCCACCCACGTCGCCAGCCCTCCCACCACCATCCCACACGGTTCCGCTAACACTACCCCCTCTGGTGCCCTCACGCCACCACCGCAGCCTCAGTCACTGCAGCCGGTTGCCATCAAGCGATCCTTCACCGTGCTTATTCTCCGCCGCCCCTCCGGTACCCTCCTTCATGTTCAACCTTTCGATGTATTTCAGTATAATGTGTTCTTTACATTTCAAGTTCCAATCTCTATTCAGCAAGCCAACTTTTCATTTGATATGAAATACTTGCATCTTTGTTGAAGCTACGGGGTTTTATCTTTTGGGAGAACAATATATCAACTCTGATTAAATCATTACAAAAAGTTCCTAGCAAACATATTTTAGGTCACAAAGATAGTTAAATTATATGATATCATGAAGGCCAAAATCACACATAAATATTCCAATACAAAGCATATCTCATACACACATATCACTAAACTTCCAAGGAGATGGTCCTTGATTTCTTCATCCTGCTCTCCCATCCACAGTAGTAATTCCATTTATTTAGGTGGTGACAACTAATTAAGATTGGCAGGGCAGGACAGAAACCAGACCATTATTTATAAATAGGTAATCAAAGGGAGATGAGATGTTACTGTCGACTAGTTGCTATAAGCTCGGCTGCGAAGCAGAGGAGGGAAGTGGTCAGTGCTCACAGCATCCTCAGACTTCAAGAAAATAACATGAAACCCAGGCTGAACGCCATCGAAGTTGCCTGTAAAGGTCTTGCGGCCGTGCAGAGTTTCCCTGATGACGGCGAGGCAGGGGAAACTGGTGTCACAACGGTTGCACACGCAATAGAATAACTGGTAGGCATTGCTGTGGTTGGATCTCTTCCAGAACGAGAATATACTCTAAAAGCATACGCCCATTTTGTCATATGTGGATCCTAGAAAATGTGTACATAGTCCACAGAGACTCCCATCATAACACTTTGGTTGTGGTATGATGTAGCACCTCACTAGTCATACTAGGAATAAGGGTAGATCAGATCCATGATGGTACAAAGGTATTTTTGCATTTTTAAAATAAGTACCTGTCTTTCTTCTCCTTGAGTTTGTATGTTGGTGAATGGATATTGTGTATCAACAAATTTGCTTATTCCAGAGTATGAGACACCACAAAATATTGCAATAATTCCTTAAACGTGATGCTTTTATCAATGTTCTTCTTTTGGTGATTCAACAAATTTAATATTTTGAAATTATTTGAGTAATGATGTTGTGTACGTATACAGGAAATGACTATCACACGTGGTGGAGGTCCTAGGGGTTCACACCAGGATGATCGTCGTACCCCGGACCCCAGTGGTATAATTTCATATCTTTATACATTTTTATATGTTTTTTCAATTAATAAAATTTTGTCTATAGGTGAACGTAATGATGAGGTTGTGAAGCTTGTCACTTACATGCAAGAGAATGGTTTACAAGTCCCTCCACAATACGTTCATTATATTCCTCAAATAGGGACACCTCCTAGTGTGACACGTACTCGTCAGCCCACACCACAGTCCTCCAGCCAACAGCATAGTACTCATGAGTTTTAGGGCCCTATACAGTGTATACCCTCTCAGCCGACCCCACCTCCTCGACCTCAGGATCCACACAGGGTCTTACATTTTTTTACGTGACGGATATTTCCAACACATACTTATTATTTTATTGAATTTTTAGGTAGAAACTTATTCACAGTTATGCTTTATCTATAATTTTATAAAAATTATTTTGAATATTTAGGTATACTCTTGATCATCAGCATGCAGTAGCTCAGGCGCTTAGTACGACCTTCCGCTCCATGCAAGATTGTTCAGACTACAGATGTAGTTGCATGACTCCTGATGAACAAGAGGGAATTTTGAATGGTGTCTACGTAAGTACTATTTTGAAGGAAACATTTCATTATTTAATTTTAAAATTGATTAGTAGTAACCAAAATTTTAATTGTAGAATTTGTTTGCTTTACCCTCGGGCCACACAAAGGAAATATATCAGCAAGCCCTGGTGAAATTAGCAACAGATCGTGTCAAAGACAATGTTTACAGGGCAAGAAAAGCTGCAATTAAAAAGACTGATGATGTGGAAGATTGGGAGAGGGAAAAATCATGCGGTCCATCATGGTGCACTCCAGAAAGGTGGAGACGTTATTGCGATCTCTTTACTCAAGAGACTTTTCAAAAACGTTCTGAAGCGGGGAAGACAAATAGGGGGAAGCAGTCAATCAGATCCACTGGTGGATCAAAAAGTTTTGGTACTCTGAGGATTGAAATGGTATGTACAAGTTTTTATACTTTTTTAAGTTTCAACTTTTACCGATGATTAACATTGGACAATAATTGACTGTTGCTGACAATCGCCCCCCCATCATTGGAAAAATGGTGGACTGTTATGCATACAAGTGGGGGTGATTGGTCTACACCTGAGGCGAAGGTGGTGATGGTATGCATACTACTACTGCTTTAAAAGTATAGTTGTTTGGTATATAACTTAAAGAATTCTCTTGTAGGATCGTTACAAGGAGTTGTATGCAGAGAGGGTCGGTGTCCCAGAATCTGAAGGGGAGGTGGACATTGTTGCCAGCTTATGGCAAGAAGTCCTTAAAGAGCGTGAAGTGGGACCTAATAGAAGGTAGACTTTGGGTGGTTTGCCACCCAAGTTCTCATCATCTTCTGAGTCTACTGGAGCATCCACTTATTTAGGAAAGACCTCAATGTATAACACTCCAACATCACAGTCAGGGGTATCTGAGGATGAGTTTAAACAACTATCACATGCTGTGAATTCACTGGTATCCACAGTTGGTACCATGTCATCTGGATTGCAAAATTTATCTTCTGGAATGGTCTCTTTGAAGGAGGACGTAAATTATTTAAGGTATGTACTATAGTCTAATTTATATTTTAGTACATACATTGATTCATCTTTCTAAATATTTTTGCAATGAATGAATTATTTTTCTTCTTATAACTAATAGGACTACAATTCCAAAAGTTCACAGGGTGGAGGATGAGAACGAAGAGGAGGATGGAGAGGAGGATCCAGACGAGGACGAAGACGAAGACGATGCCAGCACATATAGAGTCTCGCTTCGCAAGGGGGTTGTAATCTCGGAACCTACAGAAAATAGAAAAGTGCCACAAAAAAGACAAGGACAAGAAGAACAAGGGGAAGGAAAAGGAAAAGGCAAAGGCAAAGGGAAAGGCAAAGGAAGGTGTTTTTCCGGAATGGAGGAAAAGAAAGTTTTTATGACAGAATGTTGTAATGTTAAGAACTGTTGCAGGGTTGGGCAGGGTTGGGTTGGGCTGGGTTGGGTGTTAAAATGTAAGTCATGAACTTGTAATTTTTATGCACTTGAAGTTGTAGTTTTATATTTGCTGAACTTGTACCTTTAGATTGTCATGAACTTGTATCTAATTTTCTATTGTATTCAACTAATAGGTATATGTCTTGATCTTTTAGCTTTTTAACTTGATCTTTAGATTGTCATGAACTTGTATCTTTTAGCTTTTTAACAGGTTGATTATATTATAATAATGATTGGAGGATCTCAATAAGCTTGGTTGATTATATTATACTACAGGGGAATCATCTACCGTTGGCTACAGGTTATTTTTTTCCTAGTAAAGCAGAGTTTGCGACTACTCGGCTACTATTTTGCTACCAATGTGGTAGCAACATGGTACTGACATGAGTGGACAAATAACATCCGCTACTATATTGCGACTACCTTACTACTCCTGTAGCAGTACAGTATTAGTAACATGGTCGTTTTCGTAAATGCAATGGTGGCAAAATACTTTGTAAGTAGTCATGCAAATACATAACTGTGGTGGCCATTTAGTCGCAATATGGTGCTTCTTTAATCAGAGTCAAACCAAAAGTTGACGCTACACTGTGACTATATAGCGACTACGTACGACTAAAACTTGCTACCACCTTAGGACTACATTGTGGTCGCCGATAATTTGCGACCATATTGGCCCGACCACATATTTGCTACTAACCCGGGGATTGAAAATCAAACAATCATAATTTCACTTCAAATTAACCTAAGCCATGCCTCCCCGGCAACGGCGCCATTTTGACGACCTCTCCGCACCCTTAGTTAATTCGAGCAAATTAATTGGCCAAATTAAGTTAAAGTGTCGTTCGTTGCAGTCGGATACGAGAGGGCTAATCAAAAACCACTTTAATTAGATTCGAGTTAATTTCAAGCGGCAAATTTTTTTACTTGGTGAAGTCCAAGGTCGAACTCAGGGAGGCAGCTGTCTCCTTAGGTCAAATTTTAGCAAAATCTAAGTGTGAGATTTTCGGGGAATATATTTTTTGTCTTTTTCGGCTTTTCTATGCAATACACATGCAAAATCAGGCCAAATTAAATGTTAATTCAGAAAGATGGTCAAATTAATTCCAAAAATTATGAAACTTGGTCAGATTATGAAATGGGATGAAATTAAGCTACTCTAATTTTTTTTGTAATTTTTAGATGCACGGATAATAAAATATGCAGACTTTAGTGAAAATAACTAAACCAATTTTAATAATTACCAAATGATGATATTTCTCAGAAATAAAATTAATCCAAATAGATCTACTTAAGAGCTATCCAAATCAACTTGAATTTCCTTAAAATATTTCACGGTTGATTAACTAAAAATCGATTAAGGTTTTCACTAAATGATTTTTCTAAGACAAACTATACGTGCAAATGGTGTGATTTTTGGATATGTTGTAGCATAAACTTAGATCTACCAACTACGATTTTTCAGTGATTTTTCGACAAGCAGAGAATACACAATCAAGTAATCAATCAAAATGGGCAAAATATTACAATTTCCACCAAATTAATTTCAATAAATACTTTGCAAATCCGAAAAATACAAATATATGATAAGATGGCAGAACAAGAGTTATACTACATAATGCAACTTTTAGAATTAAGAATGGATGACAGAATGACAACAAAATAAACGTGCAAATGCAAGTGTGTGAATGCAATACAGAGAAAAGAAATATGAGCTGAAATGAAGCACATGGACTTACATGCAATAATCGGAAACTTGAAATTTTTTTAAGAACTTGTAAAGGGGTGCAAGTGTCCCCTTTGCAAATTCCCAATTGTTTATTCTCCGATAGACCTTCTCTGTTTTTGCATGCAAAACAGGGGGTCGCGGCTGCTGGACGGAGGACGGCCGGCGGCTTGGCTGGACGGAGGGTCGCGCGCGGGCGGAAGGCGTAGGCGCACGCGGAGGTCCTTGGAGGTGGTTGCCGCACCTTGGACGAGTGTTGCACGCTGGCTGGGGGGCGCTAGTGACGTCGATGTGCTGGCGTGGCGCGTTGGGCGCGCGTGTTGGGAAGGAGGAGACCCGCTGGAGGTGGCGTCGATGACGGCAGCGTGGGAAGCTCCAGGAGGAGGTCGACGAGCGCGTGCCTTCGCGGTGGCGTGAGGCAATGGTGGCCACTTGGATGGAGTGCAGCTCAGCTCCAGCCGCAGGTGGCTGCGGTGAGGGGGACGGCGGCATCGTTGGCGGCAGGGGGGGCGGCCGACACACGACCAAGGGTCGTCGGGGTAGACATGGATGCGTGAACTGCTCACGGCAGCTGATGGAGGGTGTGTGCGTGTGATGGTGAGGGGAGGAAGAAGAAGCAGGGAGATTCACCACCTCCCCTGTCTCTCATGCATTTGTTTAAGTCAGCGTAAGTAAACGATTAATCGGTTCATGAAAGTTCGTCGAAAAAAAAAATAAAAATCACTGTTGCGTTCGCAACGTGTGACTTATCCGTGAAAACATAATTTGTTTGGCGATTTGATGATCTAAAGTAGATGAATCAAAGAGAGAGAAAGGTATGAGGAAGAGGAAGGAGAAGAGAGGAGGAAAAAGTTACGTGTAGATGGAATGGACGGATGCCTGGGGAAGAAGCTCTTGCTGGAGCTTCAGATCTTCGCTCGAAGCAGCGGCTAGGTGCTGAGCTCGGGCAGCTCGAGTGGGAGCTGCAACAAGGGATGGGGAGTCCCTTGGATCTCGCCGGGAAAGGAATGGTCGTCGCTCCACCTGAATCTATCTCTGCTGTCACCAGAAAGGCTAAGGGAGCTCTCGTCCTCTCACGATGATGGCGGATGGGGAAGAATGGAGGAGTGGATGAGATTATAAAGACGAGGTGGTGGAGGTTGGAGAGGCCATGGAGAGAGTGGGAGAGATGGGGAAGGTGGGGTGGGATGGGAGGTGTCGTAGGGTGGCCTCTCCCTTAAGTTAAGGGAGAGTGGGAAGGAATGGGTAGAGAGGAGAGAGATGATGCCACTTGGTGCGCTAGGATGCGGCCATGTGGCATTTATTTAATAAAAAGCAAAAACCAAGGAGTTGACACGTGGCGGCTTCCGGAGCCACCACGTGTCGCTCCCAGAAAAATCCAAAGTTAGAATGGAAAGAAAAATCAAAAAGACATAACAAAAGGGCTTAAATCAAAAAGTGTTCAACACGAAAGTTACTCGTGTCGACGAGATCTACAACTTTCGTGAAGGGCTGAAAATCAAACGAGATCATCTGTACAAAAACGTATTTTGGGTGGTACCTTATAGGTATAAAATACCACATTTTATCTTTTGCATTTTTTGTCATTTTTCAATAAGAGAAAAATCAAAATAAAAATAGAGAAAATATGAAAAGAATATTTACAACCTAATCTATTTTTTTTGGATTTTTAATAATGAGGAAAATAAAACGATAAAATGCAGGGGTAAAATCGTCATTATGTACAATGTAAAAAGGGGCCAAAAAACCCAAGTTTTGCATACGAGCTCCGATTTTAATGAAATTAGTCTTGTTTCGAAGGCCTTTGAATGTATATTACTTAAAAGTGAGTAGACCTAATTCGGAAGTTATATGAGAGAGATATGCACATTTTAAGGTTCATGATTTCAAACTTGGATTGGAGTTTTATTGGTCGATTTTACAAGGTAGTATTTTTTAGATATTTTTCTTTAATTAGTGTTAGTAATATATACACAATAGAGTTGGTTTTATTGCATTTGGAGTTAGTATAAAATATATACAAATAGGGTATTTTATCTAATATATAGGTGAATATTTAAAAGTGAATTTGGCTTCTTATTTTATGCAAATATGAATGCTAAAATGCAAATATTATCAATGCATGCATGAATGTTAATTATACAATATAAGTAGAAATATGCCTCTAATTTCTCGGGAACAAAGCTCTATTTTCAACTTTTAGAGTGATGAATCGCAGATTCATCAACCCCCTATACTTAAACCTTGCTCGTCCCCGAGCAACTAAAATGAAATGCAAGAGTGAAATGAGATTGGGTTTCATACCAAGGTCATGAACAAAAGTTGAAAATGGAGCTTGACTCGACCTTTGGATTAATTGTGTGGCAGAACCTTATTGGGATCTGAACTTAAGATCTAACAGACTTCAAGTTCTACAAGTCTTCTATTCAAGACGCCTCAACAGTCAGGTCAGAACAAATCCTCAAACGCAAATTTCTGATGACTATGATTCTTACTTGTACTGTGTAAGTGAAATGTAACTCTCCACATCAGAAATGGCTCAGAACCAACCTCCTCTAACAAGGTAACTCAATAACCCGGTCCAGCAACTCTTTCCTCGAGGAGCGGGGTATTCCCTTCTAAGTTCAAGTGCCACCAACTCAAGAGGAGGGGGTAGAGAAAAGAATAAGGAATGGACAGTAGCCAGTGTAGCTAACCTATCCCGGGATGCCTGACCAGTGTAGCCAAGTCATCCAGCTGCAGACTTCTTGCTAGTATACATACTCCAACAGGCAATTTTTTTTATGGCCTGTCTTATATTTTTTCTGGAGTTCTTGCATTTTTTTTCTTTTTTTTCTTCTTTTTTTGGGAACTATATACAAGGTGCAGCATGTACATTAGGAGTTTTTCCTCTTGAGCCAGTAGACTATCCCTCTTTTGAAGCATTATTGCAACCCACAGCGTCCCGTCCTTAGACTTCAACACCACCAGACTAGGTTGAGATGCACTACCCTCCCTAGAGGAGGACGGATGTTTCCACCCGTGTGCTACTCCAAGCTAAAGGATTCTACCTCCTCACCACCTCATCAATGAAGAGCTACGTGCATTGTGCTTTGTCCAAGTTAGGTCACTGTCTAAAAGAATCATGCGTGTGCACGAGATATTCTACTTAGACTAATCAATATGACATGTGAACATAGACTTGCGGACTCAAAGAATTAAGTCACTTGACCTGAAAAATCTTAACTCCAGTTCCTATAAGGTTCCTCTGAAATTAGGTTGATTAAGGTCAAATCAAGCCCATCCTCAATATCTACTCATAACTCGGTTCAGAACCCATTAGCTTTTCACCTTGCATATGCAAGATATGCAAATGAGAGGTGCAGATGACATGCTATGAATGAAATGCAAGACTTTTTTTTAAATGCAAGGATGATATGTAAGAGTAAATAAGAAGCCTTATTTTCAACACAATTTTTTTGGTATAAGTATACAACAATTTGTATTATTTACAACAAGTTTTTAGTCTATACATAATATACATAGTATACAATTTTTTTCGGTATACATCCAATAAATTTACAAAAGTATGTTTTACAAGAATTTTACATTTTTTATACAAGTATTATACATATAGTATTTTTTTTCAATTTTTACCCACCCTGTAATTATTGCATAATATATACAGAAAATACGCGAAAATATGCGAAAGTACGAGCTATGGGTAAAGTATATATGTAATATATACACGCCCCCATACTTAGCGTGTGCTATGTCCTCAGAGCACGAAAAGCGACCAAAAAGACATAGCCCGGGCTAAGCGTAGGAGAGCTAAAATTACAAAAATGTATAGAAGTCGCACCGCCCCCCTATACTTAGGCTCTTGACTGCCTAAGTGTAGAAGAAGATCAAAAAATGGGGCGGACGAGGGCAAGAGGGGAAATGGATGAATATATACAAAGCGGGCATCGGTCCCCCCTATACTTAGGCTCAGGTCAGCCTAAGTATAGGACATGAGTGAGTAAGAGGACCCATGTGATCTGGAGAATGTACAAAGAACCGACTCAAGTGACTCCTCCCCCCTATACTTAGGATCTGGTCATCCTAAGTATAGTCCAAGATAGTGATGTAATGGGACGGGGATGAGTTACTAGAGTTGCGGGAGAAAGGATAGAATGTACAAGAATGATGATATATACAGATGAGTCGGTCTGAATCTTTCGAGATGCTGCGGATGGCAGGAGTTCACTGCTGCAAGGTCTCATACGCGGCTCGAGGTGTATCTGTTGTATCTGTCTTGCGCATGAATACAATCTCTTCAACATGGACTAACTGCTCATTGGATTCGACGAAGTGCTTCAACAGCTGTCCATTCACTAGGAATGTCGGTGCGTCATCTGCGAGATCTGAGATCTCGACACATCCACTGTCATGCACCGTACGGACGACAAATGGGCCCGTCCACTTAGACTTCAACTTGCCTTGGAAAATCTTCAGCCTAGCATTGAACAACCATACCTTCTGTCCAGGAACAAAGGTCTTTCATCTGATATATCTATCATGCCAACGCTTCACCTTGTCCTTGTACACCAAACTGTTGTCATATGCGCGGTTTATGACTTCCACAAGCTCATTCAGATCCATGTCTCTCTGCTTCTGCCCAAGGTGCATGTTCCAGTTGACCTTCTTAATTGCCCATTCTGATTTGTGCACTAACTCTGCGGGCAAATGGCACGGCTTTCCGAATACCATTCGGAATGGGGAGGTGCCTAATGGTGTCTTGTAAGACGTCCTATATGCCCAGAGGACTTGATCTAAGATCTGAGACCAGTCCTTCCTGTCCGGACGGACATGCTTTTGCAATATGGTCTTCACCTCCCGATTCGACACCTCAGCCATACCATTGGTTTGTGGGTGGTAAGGACTTGCAACACGGTGTTCAATGCCGTAGTCCTTCAGGAGTTTCTTTACCTCCCGATTCACAAAGTGGCTACCCCCGTCTGATATCATCATTTTGGGGATCCCGAACCTGGAGATTATGTGCTCTCTGATGAATATACAGACAGTTCTGCTGTCTGCGGCTCAGGTCGGGATAGCCTCCACCCATCTGGATAGATAATCAACCGCAAGAAGGATATATTCGAACCCGTGGCTGACTGGGAATGGGCCCATGAAATCGATGCCCCAGGCGTCAAAGACATCACAAATGATGACCGGCTGCATTGGCATCTCATCCTTGGAACCTATGGTTCCTCCCATTCTCTGGCATACTGGACACGACTTCGCGAAGGCGGTGGCATCGCGAAACAGAGTCGGCCAGTAGAAGCCACACTGAAGTACCTTCCATGCGGTCCTCTTCCCGGAGTGGTGTCCTCCTGCCTCTAAGCTGTGGCATAAAGAAAGGACACTCTGGTATTCCTCCTGAGGAATACATCGTCTCCAGACACAATCCGGTCCTTCGAAGAAAAGGATCGGATCCTCCCAATGGTAGTGTCTAGCGTCCGACTTCAGTCGGTCGATTTGGCTCTTGGGCCAATCTTCGGGAACTTTCTTGGAGACAAGATAATTCACGATATTGGCGTACCATGGGAGTGAGTCGATAACAAAAATCGACTCGTCAGGGAAGGAGTCTCGAATTGGTGAAACCTCGGAAGTATTAAGATCTTCGAGACGAGAAAGATGATCGGCCGCTATGTTTTTCTTTCCAGGTTTATCACGGATGTCCAAGTCAAACTCCTGGATAAGTAAAATCCATCGAAGAAGACGCGCCTTCGCGTCCTTCTTCTCCATCAAGTACCGTAGTGCCGTATGGTCAGTGAACACAGTTACCTTGGATCCGATTAGGTGAGATATGAATTTGTCCAAGGCAAACACTACCGCAAGCATTTCCTTTTCCGTAACTGTATAGTTACGCTGAGCAGTATCCAGCACTTTGCTTGCGTAGTGAATTGCAAACGGGACACCATCTCTTCTTTGTCCCAACACAGCCCCTACAACATAATCTGAGGCATCCGTCATGATCTCAAAAGGTAGAGACCAATCTGGGGCTTGTAGGATGGGTGCGTCCATAATCATTCCTTGCAAAAGCTTAAAGGCCTCAAGACATTTGTGATCAACAATAAACTCCATGTCTTTGCCTAAAAGCTCAGTTAGCGGCCGGGCAATCCTAGAAAAATCCTTAATGAACCTTCGATAAAATCCAACATGCCCGAGGAACGACCGCAACTGCTTAACGTTGGTTGGTGGCTGGAGTCGTCTCATCACATCCATCTTGGCAGGGTCAACCTCCATTCCTCTCTTGGAGATGACATGCCCCAACACAATGCCCTCTGTCACCATGAAGTGACTTTTCTCCCAAGAGAGCACCAGATTGACCTCACAACATCTTTTTAGGACTCGGTCCAGATTCCTAAGACAGGAATCGAAGGAATCGCCGTGGACCGAGAAGTCATCCATGAAGACTTCCAGGAATTCGCCGACCATCTCGGCGAATACAGCAATCATGCACCTTTGGAAAGTACCTGGAACATTGCATAACCCAAAAGGCATGCGCCTGAAAGCATAGGTACCAAAGGGGCATGTGAATGTGGTCTTTTCCTGGTCCTCTGGAGCTATGGCTACTTGATTGTAGCCCGAGAACCCATCTAAGAAGCAGAAGAACTCTTTCCCCGCTAGTCGCTTTAAGATTTGATCAATGAATGGTAGGGGGAAATGATCCTTCTTCGTCGCGGCATTCAAGCGTCTGTAATCCACACAGACGCGCCACGACGTGGGTACTCGCGTCACGATCTCCTCTCCGTCCTCGTTGGTGGTCATCTAAATTCCCGACTTTTTCGGTACAACATGGATTGGGGCCACCCACTTAGAGTCGGAGATTGGGTAAATGAAACCCGTGTTGCACCATTTTTCTATCTCCTTCTTCACGACATCTCGTAAATTTGGATTCAACCGGCGTTGGAATTCACGAGAGGGTTTGGCTTCGTTCTCCAAGTAAATATGGTGCGAACATAGAGCGGGATTTATCCCGTGGAGATCGGAAATGCTCCAGCCTATCGCCTTGCGGTTTTTCTCTAGGATCTCTAGCAAACGAGATTCCTGCTCCTCGGTCAATCGCGAACTGATGATGACAGGAAATTTCTTGTCTTGTCCCACAATGGAAGGTGTATTTTAAAGTTGTGGGTAAAGGTTTGAGCTCAAGAATAGTGTGATCGTTTAAGAAGTCTGCCTCAATCTGATCTGGTTTGGTGTTGGAAGTGGCTGGATCGTTCTCTGTGATAGCTGCCACCAAGTTGTTCGGCTCAGGAGTCGGATCGTCAAAAGTCTCCATGCAATCGGCAAAAGCCACGTCCGACTCGTCATCCTCATCTTCCGATTGTCCTAAAGAGGGGAGGACAGACAGGCCCAACTGGGCCTCTATGTCATCGAAGATGTAGGGCGATGCAGGTTCTGAGCTGTACTCGTCTCTGAGGACCTCACAGACTGACTCATGCACTGGATCATCTTCGGAGTAGATGGACGCATTGGTGCTGGCTGGGTTCTGTCTCCATAGCCCAACTAAGTCTACATGCTCGCAGTCTGTTCCGGTAGAAGAGTACTCGGTGCTGTATTCTGAATCCGGTCTCTACCATCTTGTCTGCTTCATTTCAAGTTCCTCATCTCCGCCTGGAGTTTGGAACTGAATTTTCCCGATCTTATAGTCAAATAAGGCCCCTGCTGTTCTGAGGAAGGGCCTACCTAGAATGATCTGGGAATCTCTCCAATTACGAGGGGTCTCCATATCCAGGACAGTGAAGTCCACCATGTATTCTTGCCCCTCGACTTTGATCACAATGTTCCTTAACTCTCCTTGGGACCTCTTGGTTGATTTGTCAGCAAACTGTAGAAGAGCTCTGGATTTCCTAAAAGGTCCGAGATTAAGCCGCTCATAGAGGGCTGTAGGCATCAGATTGATCGAGGAACCATTGTCCAGGAGAGTGCGTGCATACGCGATGTCATCAACATGACTCACTACATAATGTGCACCCATATCTCTTCGTTTCCTTGGAAACGAGTTCTTTATTGCACAAGTCGTGGCTACTGATAAAACGTGTTTCTCAACACGGCTTTTGGTCTTCCTGCTAACCCTAGTAGGTGTGCATCTCACCTTAAGGTATTTTTGGAATGCAGGGGTCATCTCCACGTACTTGTCAAAGGGGATTGTGACCTTGATATATTTGTTGCAGAATTCAGCCATCTCAAGGTCATCTTTTTGGATTTTTTTGGTTTTCTTCTTTCCACCCGTAAGAGCTCGGGGGAAAGGGATTATTGACTCTAACTCATGTTCGGAAACTGAAAGATTCTCATTAAGATCAGGAACTGAGTTATTTGCATGACTCTGACTCTGAAACAAACTAGGACTCTGACTCTGACTGAAATGAAAATGCTGAGGTGAAACCGGTGCTGCTTCTTCCGCGACTGTTGGACGATCCTCCTCAGATGGAGGTGCGGGCTCTTCATCGGTTTCGTCGGACTCCATGCGGATGCAAGAATGCTGCTTTGAGGACTCAGATGTCCTCTTCTTCTGCCGGCGATGGTGGTGGTGATGCTCCTCCTTTTCTTCCTCCGAGTTCTCCTCAGGTAGAGTCTCGGAGGCTCCTTCCTTCTGTGCCCGTGCCCGATCAGGTATGATCACGGTCCTTCCGCTCCTGAGGGACATATGATTTACATTATCGTACGAAATAATCTCATGTTCAGATAAATAATTATCTGAATAATATACCTGATCTTGAGGTCGGTTCTGGCCATGGTGTAAGCTGTTCGGGTTGGCCTGAACCTGTGCGGGAATTGGGGTCTTTGGCGCCATCTGTTGGTCCTGGGTACGAGAGACACGATTAATATCGGTTCTCATATCCAGATAATCATTCTGCATCTATTGGACCCTATCAGACAGGGTCTGGATCGCCAAGGTGAGGGACTCCAATTCAGTGGGCTGGACTGGCTGATGTGTAGACGAGGTTCTGTATTGGCCCTACTGGCCATGCCGATATTGCTGCTGCTGATGGGACGGTGCTGGTCCCTGCTGATAGGTGCGCTGCTGCTGCTGGTACTGCTGAGGCTGGTGCCCTTTTTCTGGCCTGGACTGAAAGCGCGGTGTGGGAACATGCCTGGTTTCTTGGTAGGCTGGGGATGGGCGGTGAGGCTGATCCTTCCCCATTTCGGCCTGCCTGACAATAGGGTCACGGCTATACCAAAGCCCGTTGATCTCGTACAATTGCGGAGGCTCCTCGTATCCTGTCTCCACTTGTGGGGGTGCATGCTGGTCCTGCTGGGTGTAAGTCTGATCCCAGCTACTCTGAGACCCCGGTGCCTGTTCCTGTACAAGATGGACTCGATGTACAGATACAGGTGGTGTAAAAGGGGCAGGTAGCTTTATCTTAGCTACCTTCTCAGAAAGTTCCTCCACTTGCTTCGGTAGACGTGAAAGAGACTCAAGTTCCGCGACTCTCTTGTGGATCTGCTCGACCATGGTTAGCTTGTCAGCAATCATCCCCATGCTCGGAATGAGATCCTCGGTCAGATCTGCTACAGTCCTTCAGGTTGTCTCATTGGATAGGATTGAGGGAGACAACGTATAGGCCCTGGTGGCCTGTGACCTGCCAGTTTCCGCCATCTGCTCCATGATCTTCCATACAGCGTGCTCGTTTTTGTTCAGATAACTTCCTCCACAGGCGACACTGACTAACCCCTACATCTCTAGGGTTAGACCACAGAACAAGGTCTGGACTAGGATCGCCTTAGAAATGCCGTGGCAAGGGCATTTCTGCACAAAGTCATTGAACCTATCCCATGCATCGTGAAAGGGTTCTCTCGGTCCTTGGGAGAAGCTGGCGATCTTTGTTCTCATTTGATTAGTCCTACTGAGAGGGTAGAACTTATTCAGGAAGAGGTCCTTGAACTGCATCCAGGTAGTACATATCACCCCTAAGTTCTTCAGCCAATGTGCTGCCTTATCTCCTAAGGCAAATGGGGTGGCCTTCAATCTAATGTAATCTTGGCCAACATTGGGATGGCTAAGATTGTTGCAAACCAGCTTGAAGTCTCGAAGGAAAGTGTACGGTTCTTCGTTGATGTTCCCATTGAACTTCGGAAGCAGACTAAGGAAGTGGGGCTTCAACTCGAATGCCTGGGCGGGAACCGCTGGTGCCAACAAATTCTGAATCTTGTTCTCCGCTGGGTTGTAGGCATCAACCATTGGTCGGTCAATACCTCCTGCTGCAATGATCTGTCCCATTCTAGCTGTGAGATCCGCATTCCGCTGTTCGGCTTGGGCGAGGCAAGCCAATACTTGCTGAAGTGGGTCATCTGTGTTCTCCTCATCTGAGGATTTTTTTGGTGGCATCTTGTCCTTTAGTCCTGGGAAATGACAATGATCTGATTTAGAGGATAAATCAGGGAAGGAATTCTTACCGAGGCGATGGTCTTCCTCGGTAAGATCAGAGGAGAGGGAAGGGTTGGTTTGAGAGTAACCACCCTGGGTGTGAGGGATCCAGAACTCAAGAGGGTCATGAGTCCTGGATGGTCCAAGGTGCGCTTGGGCCGATGAAGATGAGTTACTTGGGGGACTCATAGAGAGATCGGTAAATAACGCGTCGAGATCTCCCCAGTTACTCATCTTGATGTGGCGAGAAGAAGATAGGATTTTACTCCTACCTGAAGCAAGCAAATCAATCCAAAACCCTAGGTTCACACTCAACACAGTGAAGGACTCGAAATCGAGTCCGATTATTCTTGTAGTTTTTAATTGTGATTTTTCAAGCAAGATAGCAAGGATTACGCCGCCTATAAGGAAGTCGGCTCAGAGCCGGATGCGTCTTCCCTGTTTATCCTGTCGCCTAAGATACCGCCGATCCTCCCTTTCTTCGCTCCTATCCGGAGTTGGGGACTCAAAGACGTGCCCCTATTTACCTGCAAGCAGGAGGAGGCTGACAAAGCTAGGCCTTGTCGCAGAGTACCGCTGGTTCGCCCCTATCTACCCGCGAAGGCGGAGGCTACTTGGTACTTGTCAATGAGCTAAAAGTATCCAACTCGTGATATTTGCTAGGATCAGTTTGCTCGTGATATGGAAGGCGGGGATTTGGGCTCTGCCTTAAGGTGTTCACACACACTCAAGTACCCTCACTCAGCCTGAAAACAGGGTCGGGGATTAGTCTCCCGCAAACAATTTTCAAATTTTATTCTTTTTTTTGGTCAATACTGTTAGCAGTCCCTGTTTTAAGTTAAGATCTCACTTGTTTAGTCCAACCACACAGCACGCCTATCGTCCAGTCCCAATTTCCGTTTAAGTTAAGTGTGAAAAACAGAGGGGGAAATCGAGAAAAGCCGATGCACGAAAAACAATGATGCGTATGCTGAGTTGAGAAGACTTACAGTGATCCCTTCGCTTTTATGCAGGATGTAAGACAGTATTGAAATTTTACACTATATGCAAATGCATACGACAAAATCCGCTCCTAGACAGGCAATTCTATTAGCGAGTGGAGAACAAGTTCAATTTGACTAGATCTGCGGTCTAGGTGCGTCTTTTAAGTGTATGTGTGGTCCTAAAATTTACGAGCACAAGCAATTCCTAGAGTGGCTCAAGGAGCCGCTAGTGCAAGTCTAAGTTACAATTCAACCACACAGCACACGGGGACACGATTCCACTATTTTTACACACGCGAGAACCTGAACGGGAACCGCTGGAAATGATGCGAAAAATGTGGAAATAAATGAAATTATAGGTTCTCTCAAATCACTCAAACAAATTCGAATGCGTGTTCCGGTGTCCCTCGCACAAAAACAAGTTGAGGTCAGATAAAGAACGACACAAAAATGCAAAAATTTAAAAGACAGAGTAATATTCACAAGAAAAACCGGGGGTCAGACTACCCGGGGATTGAAAATCAAACAATCAGAATTTCACTTCAAATTAACCTAAGCCATGCCTCCCCGGCAACGGCGCCATTTTGACGACCTCTCCGCACCCTTAGTTAATTCGAGCAAATTAATTGGCCAAATTAAGTGAATGTGTTGTTCGTTGCAGTCGGATACGAGAGGGCTAATTAAAAACCACTTTAATTAGATTCGAGTTAATTTCAAGCAGCAAATTTTTTTACTTGGTGAAGTCCAAGGTCGAACTCAAGGAGGCTGCTGTCTCCTTAGGTCAAATTTTAGCAAAATCCAAGTGTGAGATTTTCGGGGAATATATTTTTGGTCTTTTTCGGCTTTTCTATGCAATACACATGCAAAATCAGACCAAATTAAATGTTAATTCAGAAAGATGGTCAAATTAATTCCAAAAATTATGAAACTTGGTCAGATTATGAAATGGGATGAAATTAAGCTACTCTAATTTTCTTGTAATTTTTAGATGCATGGATAATAAAATGTGCAGACTTTAGTGAAAATAACTAAACCAACTTTAATAATTACCAAACAATGATATTTCTCAGAAATAAAATTAATCCAAATAGATCTAATTAAGAGCTATCCAAATCAACTTGAATTTCCTTAAAACATTTCACGGTTGATTAATTAAAAATCGATTAAGGTTCTCACTAAATGATTTTTCTAAGACAAACTATACATGCAAATGGTGTGATTTTTGGATATGTTGTAGCATAAACTTAGATCTACCAACTACGATTTTTCAGTGATTTTTTGACAAGCAGAGAATACACAATCAAGTAATCAATCAAAATGGGCAAAATATTACAATTTTCCACCAAATTAATTTCAATAAATACTCTGCAAATCAGAAAAATACAAATAAATGATAAGATGGCAGAACAAGAGTTATACTACATAATGCAACTTTTAGAATTAAGAATGGATGACAGAATGAAACAAAATAAACGTGCAAATGCAGGGGTGTGAATGCAATACAGAGAAAAGAAATATGAGCTGAAATGAAGCACAGGGACTTACATGCAATAATCAGAAACTTGAAATTTTTTTAAGAACTTGTAAAGGGGTGCAAGTGTCCCCTTTGCAAATTCCCAATTGTTTATTCTCCGATAGACCTCTGTTTTTGCATGCAAAACAGGGGCTCGCGGCTGCTGGATGGAGGACGGCCGGCGGCTTGGCTGGACGGAGGGTCGTGCACGGGCTGAAGGCGTAGGCGCACGCGGAGGTCCTTGGAGGTGGTTGCCGTACCTTGGACGAGTGCTGCACGCTGGCTGGGGGGGCGCTAGTGACGTCGATGTGCTGGCGTGGCGCGTTGGGCGCGCGTGTTGGGAAGGAGGAGACCCGCTGGAGGTGGCGTCGATGACGGCAGCGTGGGAAGCTCCAGGAGGAGGTCGACGAGCGCGTGCCTTCGCGGTGGCGTGAGGCAATGGTGGCCACATGGATGGAGTGCAGCTCAGCTCCAGCCGCAGGTGGCTGCGGCGAGGGGGGACGGCGGCGTCGTTGGCGGCAGGGGGGCGGCCGACACACGGCCAAGGGTCGTCGGGGTAGACGTGGATGCGTGAACTGCTCGCGGCAGCTGATGAAGGGTGTGTGCGTGCGATGGTGAGGGGAGGAAGAAGAAGCAGGGGAGATTCACCACCTCCCCTGTCTCTCATGCATTTGTTTAAGTCGGCGTAAGTAAACGATTAATCGGTTCATGAAAGTTGGCTGAAAAAATAAATAAAAATCACTGTTGCATTCGCAACGTGTGACTTATCCGTGAAAACATAATTTGTTTGGCGATTTGATGATCTGAAGTAGATGAATCAAAGAGAGAGAAAGGTATGAGGAAGAGGAAGGAGAAGAGAGGAGGAAAAAGTTACCTGTAGATGGAATGGACGGATGCCTGGGGAAGAAGCTCTTGCTGGAGCTTCAGATCTTCGCTCAAAGCAGCGGCTAGGTGCTGACCTCGGGCAGCTCGAGTGGGAGCTGCAACAAGGGATGGGGAGTCCCTTGGATCTCGCCGGGAAAGGAGTGGTCGTCGCTCCACCTGAATCTATCTCTGTTGTCACCAGGAAGGCTAAGGGAGCTCTCGTCCTCTCACGATGATGGTGGATGGGGAAGAATGGAGGAGTGGATGAGATTATAAAGACGAGGAGGTGGAGGTTGGAGAGGCCATGGAGAGAGTGGGAGAGATGGGGAAGGTGGGGTGGGATGGGAGGTGTCGTAGGGTGGCCTCTCCCTTAAGTTAAGGGAGAGTGGGAAGGAATGGGTAGAGAGGAGAGAGATGATGCCACTTGACGCGCTAGGATGCGGCCATGTGGCATTTATTTAATAAAAAGCAAAAACCAAGGAGTTGACACGTGGCGGCTTCCGGAGCCACCACGTGTCGCTCCCAGAAAAATCCAAAGTTAGAATGGAAAGAAAAATCAAAAAGACATAACAAAAGGGCTTAAATCAAAAAGTGTTCAACACGAAAGTTACTCGTCTCGATGAGATCTACAACTTTCGTGAAGGACTGAAAATCAAACGAGATCATCTGTACAAAAACGTATTTTTGGGTGGTACCTTATAGGTATAAAATACCACATTTTATCTTTTGCATTTTTTGTCATTTTTCAATAAGAGAAAAATCAAAATAAAAATAGAGAAAATATGAGAAGAATATTTACAACCTAATCTAATTTTTTTAGATTTTTAATAATGAAGAAAATAAAACGATAAAATGCAGGGGTAAAATCGTCATTATGTACAATGTAAAAAGGGGCCAAAAAACCCAAGTTTTGCATACGAGCTCCGATTTTAATGAAATTAGTGTTGTTTCGAAGGTCTTTGAATGTATATTACTTTAAAAGTGAGTAGATCTAATTCGGAGGCTATATGAGAGAGATATGCACATTTTAAGGTTCATGGTTTCAAACTTGGATTGGAGTTTTATTGGTCGATTTTACAAGTTAGTATTTTTTAGATATTTTTCTTTAATTAGTGTTAGTAATATATACGCAATAGAGTTGGTTTTATTGCATTTGGAGTTAGTATAAAATATATACAAATAGGGTATTTTATCTAATATACAGGTGAATATTTAAAAGTGAATTTGGCTTCTTATTTTATGCAAATATGAATGCTAAAATGCAAATATTATCAATGCATGCATGAATGCTAATTATACAATATAAGTAGAAATATGCCTCTAATTTCTCAGGAACAAAGCTCTATTTTCAACTTTTAGAGTGATGAATCGCAGATTCATCAATAGGTCAACAAGGAATAAAGTAGGAGGAGATAAGGGCCAAAATACCAATAGAAATCCCTTTTATTTAATTCATTCTTTATTCATATTTGGGACCTATTTTTAGTTCCATTGTTTATACCTCAAATAAAGAAACTTTGTAGATGAAAGTTGTAGATAATTAAATAAAGAAAAATACAAAATTGATTTCATACAAAAATAATGTACAGATAAAAAGTTATGATCTGAATAAGTTTCCAAAATCCCAACTTCTCGGACCCGTATATCTCAAATAAAAATCGAAATGTATCAAAATCACTTTAATTGTATATAATTTTCAATAAGCTATTTAATGAAGGTGGTCATATTTTTCAGAGCTATGCTTTGAAAGTTGAGTTTTGGACCCCTATTGTGTACTTGTACCGATTAAAATAATCATTTTATTTATCATTATTTATTTTTATACTTTTATATTTTTATAATTTTGTAAATATTATTTAAAATATACATGTATATCAAAATAGGAATAAAAATACAAGAAAACACAAAAATAAAATACGTGTATATGATACCTAGATGAATTACCTATACTCATACCTATATGAATATTATTTCTATTTGTTTACTTGTACAAAATACATCCAAAAATAATATATATAATTAAGTCCATAAAAATAAGTTATAAATTTATAAAATGGTAAACAAAAAATAATAAAATTAAATATACAAAATAAAAATAAAATATCAAAATATATAGATTTGTATACCTATATAGGCAATAAAAGGGAACTTGTATTTTTATACATCAAAAAAATAAATAAAAATCATGATAAAATAAAGTTACAAAATAATAAATATTTTATTTTATAACCTAAAATAATAAAATCATTTGATATTTATAAATTCATTTTCAAATAATTTTTCGGGGCTTTTTCCTGGTTGGTCCACGTGGACCAACCATGAGGCAGTAAACGTTGAGCGCGGTCAACTGTCTGTCCTGCCCGCCTACCCCTTGTCAGACTCATTTCTCGTCATTTTTCTCGAGTTTTACAGCTTGATTCTTGTACCATTTCGCGTAACTCCCTTCTTGACTTTTGCTCCTCGACGAATGAGCTTTCACGCCCAGGCTTCTTCTTGGGTTGATCACCCACGATTTCGTCGATCCGCCTCGATTCTCCCAGCTACTTCGTCAACCCCTCAAATACACCTCCGAGTTTTGATTCAAACTTTGAACCCCTTTTGGACCAATTCTTCTCCAATTTTTGTCCCCTTTCGCGAGAGGGAAGTGACAGCCCCGTCTTCAGGGCGTCAGGTGGATCGAAGGAAGGTCGAGGCGGCTCTACCACCTTCGGCGAAGTCCCACCGTCGAGGTCTTATTCCTCAAGTGACCCCACCTTCGAGGACTCATTTTACACCTATTTTCTTGCATTTTCTTGTCCACCGTACCCGTAGGAACAATACCCCATAGTTCGCCTCGCGTTTCGACCATTCGATCGCCCCATTCAACCTCTCACCGGAGCGAGCTCCGACGAGTTTCCATTTCACCTCCCACGCTGCCATTGCACCACTGCGGGGTCGAGGCACTTTGCCCTCGACCCTCTCACCCTTTTTGTAGGTCCAGATACTTCAAGGAGAGCATGGGGCTCGTTTTGGACCCTCGTCGAGGTTCGTGGAGCCCCCCAGCGCCGTCGTGCCCTAACGAGAGCTCCGGTCAACATCGGAGATTTTTGGAGCCACCAGGAGCTAGAGAGGACCCTAGGAAGCGTCACGGCCTTTTTGGGAGCTCGAAGCATCGCCGGGAGCCGAGATCGAGGTCGGGGAAGTTCGCCTTCGCCGACCTTCTTCCATGTTCTTCATCCGAGGCCCTCCGTCGTTGGATCAAGGCCGAAGCCCAGATCGTACAATCACCATCAGATCTTCCCCATCCGCAACCATTCGATCAACCGAGGATATCTAATCATGGCCCTCCGCTTCCGAACCGATATCGGTCGTCCATGTGCCGCCACGTGTCAAGTGAAGGGACATCAACCGTCAGATCTGCAGGCGTTGGGTATTTTGCACTTCAACCCTCACTATTTTGTGTATCTATTTCTTAAAATCAGAAACTTTCCTTTGTAGTTTAACATTTTGTGTAATATTTGCAACTAGACCCCCGTACTTTTCATATTTACATCTAGGTCCCTGTCTACGTTACCTCACATGCTTGTGCGCGTGAGGAGACGGGGTATTTTGCAAGGGACCCCTGCGAGTTTTGTTATTTCATTCTAGTACAGGAAACATTTCATAACGTGTATTATTTTTGGTGAAATTGCAAAGTAGCCCTCAGGTTTTTATTATTTACGTTTAAGTCCCTGCCAGACGCGTGAGTACCGCGTGCGTCGGTGGGAACTTTGCACCGTATCCCCTGAGTTTTTGGCTATTGGTGATTGGTCCTGGAACTTTATTAAGTAGTTATAATTTTCTGGAAAAATTTCACTTTAGCCCTGGATGTTTTGGATATTTACATATATGCCCTTGCTAGTAGTGTAGTTTCTCTTTATTGTCTCTATTTATTTCATACATCTATAAAATCGTAAAAATTCCCAATAAATATCATTGTACCTGTTCCATTGCTCCATCAATATTTATTTTTAATTTGCATTTTTTTGCATTATATTATTTATAAAAATTCAAAATCATGCATTTTCTTCACTGTTTGCACTAGAAAATACATAAAAATTATAAAACGTTGTTGAAAAATTCTAAAAAGCATTATATTTTGTTTGTTTTTGTGTGTTTTAACTTCAGTCCAAAAATCACTAAAAAAATTCAAACGAAAACTCCTAAAAATTAGAAAATTTCTAAAATCTTCATAAAAATCTTAAAAATTCCACAAAAACAATAAAAATGTAATTTTTATCTCTGAATTTTCTATGTTCTATTATCTTCACTTTAAAATTAATTTGAGGAATTTTGGACTCTGTTTGATATTTTTCATCCTCATTTTAGTTTCAGCCTTCAATTTTGTTCACTATTTTTAGTATTTTTGACTTTAAAAATACCAAAAAATAGGAAAAATTTAGAAAAATAAAAAAAACATTGGAAAAAAAATAAAAAGTACAAAAATATTTTATTTCCTGGATTTTGAGTATTTTTACCTATATATATCCCTCTCTTATCTCTCTTCTGCATATATATCATATATAGCTCTATTTCCTTATTAAAAGAAAAAGAAAATATAAAAATACAAAATAAAAAAAGAAAATACAAAATAAGTAAATTAAAAATCAAAATACAAAAAATATAAAAACGAAAATTAAATAAAAAATTATAAAATAAAAAACCCACAAAATAACATACTTGTAGACATTTGATCATTTTCATTCTTGAGCTTGACTGCCTATCCTGCTCACTCTACACATACTTGCACCTATACACATCATTGTTGTATAGTTATAATAAATTTTAACTCCGCACATTTACTTTCATTGATTGATTTATCTGTTGTGGGTCAATTGTTGACGTAACCTGAATCTCGTGTGGTTGACTCAGCGACTGAGTTCTCGCTTTGTATGGAACTTAAGACCATCGATTTCCTTGTTAGTCACTCTACAATACTATTCTCAACCGCACCTTGGATCTCCCCAGAACGTAGGATGTCCGGTCGTCGTTGCTCTCAAGAATTGCCCCCTTACTGTCACTGGAGGACCTTCGAGGCCAATAGCCTTGCGCTCTCTCTTGTGGCGGATGTGTCGAACGACGGAGGTGGAAGGCCCTTTATAGGAGATTTGAGATGGGTGAGATCGTGGAGTAGGAGATGTGGAGGGTGTGGTTGTCGCTGGTGGGTGACGTGGGTGTGAGGAGGAGATGGGCGATGGAGGGTCGGGGCTCGCGAGGCACCGCCGTGCGTAGCGGGGGCAGGTGGTTGCAAGCGATGGAAGGTACGCAGGGTTTGACCACGTGATGCGGGAGGAAGGTGAGATAGGCATGCATAGGTTACGTGAGAGGGGGAGAGAGAAAGAATAAGGTGAGAGGAGGGGAATGGAGGAGGCGCCATGTGGCGCTCGGCAGCGGCGACGTGGTAGCTTAATTTTCAATTATTTAAAATAATAAAAAATATAATAATAATTAAATTCATTAATTAATTTAATTTAATTAATTAATTAAAATAATTAAAAAAATAAAATATTTAAAAATAATAAAAAATGGGTGACACGTGGCGGCTTTAGGAGGTGCCACGTGTCGCTCCTCAAAAAATTTAAATTTAAATCAATAGAAAATAAAAAAGAAATACCAAAAGAAGTCAAATCAAAAAGCGATTAACACAAAAGTTGCTCGTCTTGACGTCTACAACTTTTGAGAAGGATCGAAAATCAAAGGGTTTTCCATTTTTGTTATTTTTAATTATGAGAAAAATAATAATAAAATTAGAAAATATGAAAGGAATATTTACAACTTAATTTAATTTTTTGTATATTTAATTAAGAAAATAAAAAGAAGGTCATTTTGCTCGATATGTACATTATACAACAGGGGCCCAAAACCCAAGTTTCACATACGAACTCTGATTTTTATGAAATTAGTCTTGTTTTGAAGGTCTTTGAATGTATATTACTTTAAAAGTAAGTAGACCTAAATCGGACATTGTATGAGAGAGATATGTGCATTTTAAGGTTCATAGTTTCAAATTAGGGCTCGGTTTTTATTGGTCAATTTTACAAGTTAGTATTATTTTTGATATTTTTTCTTTATTAGTGTTAGTAATATATAGACTATAGAGTTGATTTTATTGGATTTGGAGTTAGTAAAAAATAGATACAAAAATGTGATTTTGGCTAATATACATGTGAATATTTATAAGTGGATTTGGCTCCTTATTTAATGCAAATATGAATGCTAAAATGAAGATATTATTTATACATGCATAAATGCTAATTATGCAACATAAGTGATGAAATGCAGCTAATTACTCGAGAACAAAGCTCTATTTTCAACTTTTAAAGTGATGAATCACAAACTCATCAACCACCCATCCCCAGAATCCAATCTATTTGCCAAACTAGTCTTTTTATCTTTGCAAAAATTACGTTAAATAATGTAGTCATATGGAGTTTCCCATCACTACTGTTGGGATCTATGCTCAATGCCACACTAAGGCTTCGTTGTATTTGAGTGCCACCCTAGTATAAGCTGAAAGACCTCGTAAATGTGATCGGGTTGAAGACATGCTTTTATATAAATTTCAACATTAAGAGGTTTGGTCATTTAGTACTTTAACGTCTTTGTAGGTCTTTCAGCCCATCCATCTCGGTTCTCTCTCCCTTATCACTCTTTTCCCATCTCTTTCCCTCTCCAATCTTGTCAGTACAATACTTTTTCTACACCAATTTTAAGAAGATTAGATTTCCTCTCATTACCTTCTATCCTATCACTCAACACGTGAGAACCAATTCGATTTATAATATGAGAATCTAAATCAATCCAAATCGACTTACTAATGGGTTGCTTAGAAACATTGCAAAAATTAGCCTTAGGCAATGAACCAATGACCAAATACCTCTCTCCATGTATACAAACACATATTCATTTATTTTATTCCTAATCATATAGCATAATATCTTTTATTTATATCAAAATTTCTTTACCTGTCGATCTTAAACATTTGGGTACATATTAGTATGCTTATGCTGCTGGGAAACTTGTTTCATGAAAGAACAAAAAAAGAAATAGTTGTTACTAATTGCGGTGCAAACGATACAAAATGGACCAATGGTGGTAGTTATCATGAGCCTGCCTTTTGTACATAGAAGTCCACGCTAGCCCTGCTTTGAGTTTTTTTCTCTCGATACAAACTCTCACCTTCTACAACTAAGGCTTGTTATTTAGCTCAGCTTTCTTTTTATTAGTTATCTGCATCAGAACTACACCATAGCGAACCTTCAATGGTGTTTGGCTACATATTTGCTAAGACAAAAGATATGGTATCTAATTAGAGCAAAGAAAGAAATTATAGATGTTTGCCAATTTTTGTTGTTATGGCATCATAAATATAGTTAATTTAATTTAAGTTGTAATTATATTAAAATATATAAATTATCATGTAAAAATAATTTTTTATATTAATCCATCCTTGCAAATGTATTTGAATATATCAATATCTATAATGAGGACATTTCAGAAATTACGAAAACATCGCACATCCAAAAAGGTTGATTATATCACATATCATATTTTCTTTGTTATGTTTGCATTAGTTTGATACTACAACCTTTATGGTAGGTTGAAATTATTTTTAGACTATAAGGACATTGTGATCTAAAGTCCATAATTACCAGTTTCACTAAAAAATATAATCTCACAAATGTATTTAGATACATTTATGACAAAGACATTGAAAATTATGAGGACCATATGTTTATATTGTTACACTGGTCGTAAATCATAGTTTCTTTCTCATTTTTGCATCTATTCTGCCTCAAAGAAGGTTTTTATTTTATTTATGCATAAAAACTAAAATCCTCATCGATTAACTCAACAAAAAATTGTAAATCATATTTCTTTGTTAATTTTTTACTATTTTGAAACTCTAACCGTCCATACAGTTTAAGCATGTACACTTATGTAGGTATACTGAAATTCCCACACCGAAATGCATATCCATATTATATCTCTACGACGATTATATATTTTTATAAAATACAAAGAAGAAATTATGATATGCGAACTCTTTAATTTTTAATAAGATGAAATGGGATTTGTATTTGGACAAATTTAGAATTTCTGTAAATAAAAAAAGATTGTATAGATGTATCTTGAAGAAGTCCCCGCAACAAAAGAATTACTGTAACACCCAAGTTACATATAAACAGACACATTTACATGAACATAATATCATCTTTTAAATCCAATCACCCCCAACCGACCAGTACTCAAACTCTACTAAAATCTGCATCATCAAACCCTATAGATAAAAAATCTCTCATTCCTACCACACAACCGGCTTCTGGAACCTCACTTCAAACAATCTAACTCACCGGCAAAATTATATCCTGTCCAGAACTCAGCTGACTCTGCAGCCTCTTCGTACCCATAGCAATTTCCCTCCAAGGCACGCAAGAGGAACAGAAGGCCACAACCATCGCTATACAACCTCGAATCAGCTTCCCATCCCTAGCAAGTAGATGAGTGGTATACCGACGGCGTTGAGGGCTACGAGCCTCACCTTGAGGCGATATTCGTACTTCCCACATTCCTTACTGCCTCGGAGGCTCTCGGTCCTCACCATCCCCCTCACGTTCGTTCGTACGCAGTGCTCGGTGTCAGGCGCTGATGAGGGCGCCAAGAAGAAGGTATCTGCTTGGTTGTCGCAGATGCAAAAGCTCCTCCAAGAGTCCGAGGATCGCGCCCTCTCCGCCGATTCCGAGCCAACACCTCGTATCACCCTCAGTAAATGCTCCCTATACTAACCTTGACATTCGTATCCAGACTGCATTTAATGCACTTCTTTGATACTTGAAGTCCTTGCTCAAGTGTGGAAAGTAATCGGCACGGTTCTTATCATAACACTACGTTGATGTCACTATTCAATTTTACGAAGGAAAATTCCTTTAGGGATAAGTTTAAAAATATATTTGTTGTATGCGGTTGAATTTTTTTGTTATGTACTGTAGATAAGTCGTGATGCAAACCGGTTTTCGGCGACGACGAAAAATAAAATATTTGACGGTGAATTTTGATGAAGAAGAAAATGGAGGGATTGAGAAGAGAATGGAGGGGTTGAGAGAAGAAGCTCGTCGGGAACACGAGGGGTTTGGAGGAGAGAAACATGAAGACCACGTGGGGAGAGAGAGACGAGAGAAGGGGAGAGATAAAATCTCAATTTTTCATATCAACTGAACTGACTAAAAACACTAGCCTATCATCCCTTTATATAGGAGGGATGAGGTTACAAAAATAGAAACTCGAATTCAAATTGAAACCAATTATCCTAATTTGACTCTAACCGACTAACCGACTAATTTGAAATTCAAATCTTTAACTCATTAATTGGGATCACAGGCGATCTCATTTATTTAATTAAAAACACGACAACTCAAATAAACGTAAATAAAATTAATGGATAAAAAATAAATAAATGCAGCCCTCTATTTCCATTTCACGCTGCATCAACTCTCCTCCGCTTAAAAAAATTCATCTCCCGACGAATTGCTTGATCTTCGGGCTGTTGATGGAGAATTTCTTCATGGCTTGTTGGTCGAATCTCCCAATTTCGCTCCGATGAACGATGGTGTTTCGTCGCGTGTCGGCGCGAATGTATGGATGGATCGTCAGATCGTGAGGACGGTCTGTAGGCCATGCTCTGATACCAATTGATGCAAATCGCAAATTGACGTGTTGATAAGAAATATTTTTTTGTTGGTGGATTTCGATGGAGAAGAAATAGAGGGATTGAGAAGAGAATGGAGGGGTTGAGAGAAGAAGCTCGTCGGGAACACGAGGGGTTTGGAGGAGAGACACGTGAAGACCACGTGGGGAGAGAAACGAGGGAAGGAGAGAGATAAAATCTCAATTTTTCATATCAACTGAACTGACTAAAAACACTAGCCTATCATTCCTTTATATAGGAGGGATGAGGTTACAAAAATAGAAACTCGAATTAAATTGAAACCAATTATCCTAATTTGACTCTAACCGACTAATTTGAAATTCAAATCTTTAACTAATTAATTGGGATCACAGACGATCTCGTTTATTTAATTAAAAACACGACAACTCAAATAAACGTAAATAAAATTAACGAATAAAAATTAAATAAATGCAGCCCTATATTTCCATTTCACGCTGCATCAAGTCGCCTCTTGAAGAAACAACTTTGGTTAAGAGGAAGCCGTCTCTTTAAGAGGCAGCTTTGGTAGAAAGCCGCCTCTTGAAGATGCGACTCTAGCTAAGCCGCCTCTTCTTTTGTCTAGAATAGAAAAAAAGAGTAGTAGCAGCTATGCAAATTAAGAACTCCTGCTTCGCCTTTTTTTGAATTATAAATATAAATGAAGTCATAAAATATGGTATTAAAACAAGTTTAAAAGACATGATTCATATATTAGTAAGATTAAATGTTCATATACAAGATTCCAACCACAAAACTCAAGACAACATTTACATACGAAGTACACTTAAAATTTGCACGCATGCCTTATATTTCAAAAATAGCGAAGATATCGATCTAGCCTTTACGCTCCCTTCTCTGTTTGTACCGTAATTTGACCGGTTTGTCATCCGCCATGGAGGTCTCCGGTGCGCGCGCTTGGCTCAAATCTATGAAGTTGGCTGTTTCGATCGATATCATCGATGTTGTTCGTATCCTTTCCTTCAACTCCTAAGAAGGATAATGAGGTGGGTGAATGACGTGAAGATCCTGCATCCATAACTGTTCGATCCCAATGCCTCCGTGGTATAGGCGGCGTTGCAGAATCTTTAGATGGACCAATCTCAAGAATGGGGGTCTCATATTATATGCCGGACTGAGGTGGTAGTTACGTCTCAACTGGGACATCTCCCTCGCCAGAAGTACTCTCTCCCTTTTATCAATGAGCTCGTTCTCGTCCATGTCCTCGAACACGTGAACGATGATGAGATGTAGCTTCTATCTTCCTCGAAAATCTCCTCATCTGGACTGTCTCTGAACTGCCGCTGTATAGACTCACGTAGATAAGAACTTGCTTCAGCAACAAGCTCTCTAATCCGTGGAGCATCGTCATCACAAAGACTTACAATCTCATCGAAGTGAGACACCTGCAATATTAACAACTCTTGTCAGAACAAATAAAATAAAGTAGGCAAACATAATAGCTAATTAAAGTTACTTCGTTCTTATGGCGTAATCTAGTGTGCATCCATATCGACCAATAAATCGTCGTCTAATACTACGATACCATGACAAGTAGTCAACAGTCATATCTCATCCTTCCAATGGAATGTGAGTCATCAACACAACATAGTCCCTGCGGATGTTATATAGTCTAATATAAACTGCACGGAACTCCGTCCAATCGACGTTGCTCTTCCCTCGGAGATCGATTGAATGCAAATGATCGCAAGGCATCAAAGTCCCTTGAATCCCACCAAACTGACGAATGATTCTATATGGTGTGTGTAGCTTGACAATGCAAAAATGAATCAAGGGTACACGAGCCACATGTAAGACTTCATTGTCAAGATAATATAAAGGTAACAGGGACAACACCTCCTATGTGTATGGGGTCCATACCACCTGCATAGTATTAGATATGTAAATAAAATAAGCGATAGAATCAAGGGCTAAGTCAAAATAAGCGATACCACCTAGTTAAGTTAATACCTGCTCCACAAGTTAAAGATCAAGTGCATTCCTATATGATCGAATCATATGAGTTGTCTCCGTTGTAATATCAAACTCTACATGCCACCTTGCCCCCACAGGTTTCCCTTGCCAGAGAGGTTGGTGATGAACAACTGAGGTGGTATGAGGGAAGCGCTCCCAAACCCATTACTGCAACAGGATCAAGGGTTCACCAATCTCAAATGCGTCAACCCTCGACACAACATATAACTGTCTGTACAAGTATGCCAAACAAGCTGATCCCCAACTGTATGTCTCGCAAGTCTCCATATCTTTAAGAAATAGTAGATAGATCAGTGAAACCTCGTTTCCTGACTTGTCATGAAAAATCACACCACCCAAGAGATGTAGAATGTAAGCCCATGTGTAATGCAGAATGGTATCCTCCTCGATGTCTTTTGGCAGAACTGAAAAATGCTCAAGTAGCCAAGTCATGCGTATACGAACTCCATAAATATTGGGTCGCTCGGGACAGACCCCAAGCAAACGCTCACACAATCCTGTCCAATTAGGTGAATTGGTAGGACCAATCACTGCTTGACCATCTATCTTCAACCCAAAAATGTAAACGACATCTTGCAATGTGACAGTCATCTCTCCATGGTGCATGTGAAATGTATGTATCTCAGGACTCTATCGATCTCTCCACAAGAGCAGTAACCAAATTCTAGTTTAGAAAAATGAAATCCATCTGTATTACTCTAAAAAAGTCTGCTACGCAAATGTAGGGAACAATGCGCTCGTCCAGGGGAATATGCCTCAATGCACTTTCCCGTCGTCTACAATGTAGACATCTCGTCATCTGAAACAACAAAACAGATAAAGCATGAATACATATTTTTGTAATGGGATGCGAATAATTTCAAAAGTTTTAAGTACATCGCCTGCCCAAACAACTAACGAACGGTGCTCCTGCTGCTGCCGTAAAAGAGATCGATCAACTGGCCCTGGCTCCATCTGTTAAAAAAATTCATGAGAAATAGTTAAACATTGTCTCCGATGCAAAAAAAAAATTAAAAAGGTTGGAAAATATATTTACAATCTGCCTTATTTTCTTTTCTTTATTCTTTATGTTTTTGATGTATAAAAGTGCATTTTTATTTATGAATGATATTTTGGTAAAAGATGGAACTTAATGTATATTTACATGTATTTGTTAAGGGTTTTAAGACAAAATGCGATAGAATAGTTAATGAATCATGGATTCATCAATTTCCTCCTGTTATGACCCACTCCACCGCAGTTATCGTACGTATTTTGAGTCCAACATTCTTTTGGACAATCATGTGTGTCAAACCACTTTGCAACATTCTGATCACACTCCTTAAGTTTGTCCATGTAAGCTTACAACTTTGATTGCAAATAGACTTTTCCCGCCCTCATAACCATTCGCTTTAGTATTTGATTTTTGTGGGCATCATTGAAATTGCTATACATGTCTAATAGATAGAAGCGCCAATGAACGTATGGTGGAAGAAATTGTACCTCCGGGGTATCTAAGTGCAACACGTATCCTAGGAGCACGGTCGGATAACATACAAATTGGTCTAGATCGACCACGGAAAACATGCAGATGAACCCTCTCCAGAAATCATGCCCAACTAGGACCATCCTCCTTGTTGACAAACACAAATGCCAACGGTGAGATGAGCTTAGCTGCATCGCTTGAGCAAGCAATAAGAATCTTCTGCTTATACCTTCCGTACATGTGTGTACCATCTACACAATAATGGGTCTGCAATGCCTAAATGCTTCAATATAAGGTTCAAATGCCCAGAAGTCTCTCTCAAATAGCTCTCCTTCGTTCATTGTTGTGTCGATATCGGTAACCGAACCTGTAATAGCCTCTTCAAAAGCCCTAAAAAGATACAAAAATTTGTTGTAAGATTTTTTCCAATCGCCATAAATCATCTCCATTCCCTTCATCCTTCTATCCCAAATCCTCTTTCTGCTCACAATGGAAGCTGAAGTCATCCTTAATTGATGGATGCAAAAATGACACCTTGACTGAGGAAGATATTTTTATTTGATTAAGAAATCTGAGTGGCATGAAGTTGCAATCCAACTGTGGATGGTCTTGATTACAACACGATTCAAGAAATTATGCGGCTTGTCAATCATTGAGACAACAAACTATCCATCAATTGGTCGACAATGGCCACACAATCTCCACAAACAACCTCTGGCCCGTTCACTGTAGTGTACATCCCAGACCTTCTTGTCCGATTCCACTATCGTGAAGTTGTTATGCCGTTTAATGTGGAAAACCTTTGCAAAGCAAACCTGTTGGAGAAAATAAGAGTGCTTGATTATTTCTGAGAACCCTAGGCTCTCTTATATAGTAGAGAGGCCTACGGGTAAATTACATAAAGTAGACAATCGAAAAGAAAAATAAGAAAGAAGTACATATTAAATATGAAAACACGCATATCTTCACACTCCCCCTCAAGCTGGAGCGTAGATATCGATCATGCTCAGCTTGGATGAACACTTCTGGAATGATCCCCTAGACAGTGGCTTAGTGAAGATGTTTGCAGTTTGCTCTCCAGAGCTAACATGGGTAGTAGAGATCAGTCCCTTCTGGATCATGTCTCTGGTGTAATGACAATCCACCTCGATATGTTTTGTTCTCTCATGGAATGCTGGATTGTTTGCAATAAATAGGGCAGCCTGGTTATCACAGTGTAACTCCACAGGTAGAGGGATCTCTACATGTAGATCACATAGCACAACTCGAACCCACATCATTTCTGTACTGGCTTGAGCCATAGCCCTATACTCAGACTCGGCACTAGATCTCGCAACAATGGTTTGTTTCTTGCTTTTCCAAGAAACAAGAGAATTGCCAACAAATATTGCAAACCCTGAAGTTGATTTCCTGTCCTTAGGACAACCTACATAATCTGCATCAGCATATGCATATACAGAGAGTGTGTATTTTTTCTTGAATAGTAAACCTGAGCCTGGAGTTGATTTCAGATATCTCAATATCATATGTAATGCGTCCATATGTATCTGTCGAGGTTGCTCCATGAATTGACTCACTCGACTCACTGCAAATGCAATATCAGGTATGGTGATTGTAACATAAATAAGCTTTCCAACCATCTCTCTGTATCTTCTCTTATCAACTTCATCATTATCATCATCATATAGCTTCATACTAGGATCCGTAGGAGTCGTGGACAGTCGACATCCTGTCATTCCTGTTTCTGCAAGCATATCTGTAACATACTTCCTTTGGGTCATCACAAGACCCTTTGCATTTCTAGCAAATTCCAACCCCAAGAAATACCTTAGGGTTCCCAGATCCTTCGTCACAAATTGAGTACCCAGAAAATCTTTAGTCATCTTGATTCCCTGCTCATCATCTCCTGTAATCAGTGTTTTTGAAACCGGACCGGACAGGCCGATTCGACCGGTCCGACCGGTGAACCGGGCCTGGACCGGTCTGGTTAACCGGTTACGCCGGTTTGGTTTGATTGTTCAGATTTTAATTAACCCGCCCGATTCAACCTATTATTTTGACTCGGTTTAACCAGGTTCAACCGAAGTTGAACCGCATTTAATTTTTAAATTATTTAAAAATATTGTTGATAGTAGGAGTTGAACCCATGACCTTTGTTTACCTTTTTCACACTTCCAACCAACTACACTAACACAACTTTTTACATGTGTTGGGTTTTAAAAATAATTAAACTATTATCATGTTATAGAGCATCTAGTCCAAATAATATATATATATGTATATGATATGTATGATATTTGATGGTATATAAGAGAAATACTTTATGTATACTGTGAAATATATACATTATCTATGTATTTTATATTTTCTCAAGGATATTAAGTGTATATTATATATATATTATTTCATTTCGATTTGATTAGCCAGTTCAACCACTTTTTTTCACTGGTTTAGTTTAATCCGGTTTTAAATAATGATGACGTCATCATCCGATTGAACCGGTTTGATTACATGGTTCGACCCGATCCGACCATTTCAACAAGGTTTCCGGTTCGATATCTGGTTTGGTTTCAAAAACCTTGCCTGTAACAATAATATCATCAACATACACCATGATAGCCACAATACCTCTAGGTGTCTTCTGCACAAATAAGGAATGGTCTGCATTTGACCTCTTGAAACCACGCTCTAGGACTTTTCTTAAGTCCATATATTGCCTTATGGAGTCTACAAACATGTGCACACTCCCCCTCAGCAGTAAATCCCGGAGGCTGCTGCATATAGACCTCCTCGTGTAGATCTCCATATAAGAATGCATTTTTCACATCAAGCTGAAATAGCGGCCAATCCCGTGCCACCGCAACTGAAAGTAAGACACGTAAGGTAGAATGTCTAGCAACTGGAGAGAACGTGTCCAAGTAATCAACTCCATATGTCTGAGTAAAACCACGTGCCACAAGCCTTGCCTTGTACCGTTCAAGAGTTCCATCGGCATAGTATTTAACAGTAAATACCCACTTGCATCTAACAATAGACGCACCAGGTGGTGGAGAAACAAGGGTCCACGTACCACGGGACTGCAATGCTACCATTTCTTCTTCCATAGCAAGCCGCCAATTGCTATCAAGGAGCGCCTCGTGGTAATTGCGTGGAATCTCGAAAGCAGATAGGGCCAATGCAAATATCTGGAAGTTTCCCGTCAGACGATGAAATGAGACATGAGAAGCAAGTGGATAGGAAGCACAAGTACGCTTCTGCTTTCTAATAGCGATAGGCACGTCCAAGTCTTCATGAGCATTATCCTGTTGTGGTACCTGTATCACTGGATCCTCAGACTCATCATTAGTAATCAAGTTATCAGAACCAACCTGAGGGCTGCTGGATGACTGGCCATGACCTTGAGCAGAGGAGGACCGACGAGTATAGTACTTTGGTAACGGTGGCACAATGGTTACTGGAGGTGGTAAGGGTGGAGGTGGTGGTGGAGATGGCGTAGAAGGTGACTGACGCAGAGGAGGTGGTGGCATGTAGGAGACTTCAGTATCAGAATGGGGAGTAGTCATTTGGTCACCTGTAGGAGAGAAAAACATGACAGATTAAAAAAATGTGAAATCAACGCTAACGAAGTATTTTCGACACAACGGATCAAAGCACCGATAGCCCTTCTGAGTCCTGGAGTACCCGACAAACACATTTGATAGCCCTGGGAGAGAGCTTATCAAGACCTGGTACCAACTGATGGACAAAACAGACACAACCAAATACACGAGGTGTTAGCGAGAACAACTCCTTCTCAGGAAAGGTAAGAGAGAGAGGAGTTTTCTCATTCAAGATAGGTGAGGGCATGTGATTTATTAAATAGCATGCTGTGAGAACCACATCACCCCAGAATGAGTTTGGAGCATGACTCTGAATCAGTAAGGTTCTAGTGATATCCAACAGATGACAATGTTTCCGCTCTGCAACACCGTTCTGCTGTGAAGTGTAAGCACATGAAGTTTGATGAATTATACCATGAGATGAGAAGAACGATGACAAAGTTCTAGTACATAACTCCAAGGCATTGTCTGACCGCGCAATTTTTACAGTAGAAGAAAAGACATTCTGAACTTCATTGATAAACATTTGAATCACATTTCCTGCTTCAAATTTATTTTTCAATAAAAACACCCAAGACAGAAGAGAAAAATAATCTACTATGACCAGATAGAACCTGTGTCCCTGGTGGTCAGGAGCACGACTTAGACCCTAAATATCAATATGGACTAACTCAAACAAGGAGCTACTGCTCTAACTCTGACGACTCGGGAAAGTAGACCGATGGTGCTTCCCCAACTGACACGCTTCACATTGGAAAGACGACTTCGGAGAAATCTGGGGCAGGACACGACATAGCTTCTGGAGAGGCAAATGACCAAAACGGAGGTGCCAGGTATATGAAGAGTCAGGTCCTGTATGATGGAGAGATGCAACGATATAGGGAGTATTGACCAGACGGTAGAGACCATTCTGCTCACGGCCACAACCAATCACCTTGCCAGAGGTTATCGCCTGAAAAACAAGAGATGATGAGTCAAAAATGGCTCGACAGTTCAAATCCTTTGTAATTTGGCTAATGGATAGTAAATTCATAGAGAAATCAGGAGCATATAACACATTCTACAGACTCATGGAAGGTGTCAACTGAACCTCCCCCTGTCCAGTGATTGGGGAATGTGTCTCATTGGCTATCACCACAGTTCGTCTCGAAGAGACCGGTATATATATAGTGAGCTGTTCTCTGTCCCCATAAAGATGATGGGTCGCTCCAGAATCCATAATCCAGTTGGTAATCATAGATCCATCACAAGAGTTGAGAGCATAGGAACTACCTGAGGTACTGGCTGTGGCAGGTGAACTGGCAGAGGCAGAGACTGCCACATCTGGCTGACCTCCAGGTGTTGTATCAGGAGGCATGATATTCCTCAGTCTGGCAACAAGATCATCAAAATGTTGGTCCAATGAGGAAGGTGCAGGAGACTCAACTTGTTCTGCTACCCGAGCCGATGCAGGAAAGCCATGCTTGGAGTAGCATGTATCCTCGGAGTGACCAGGATGACGACAATAGCTGCATGGTTGCCGAATTCAACCCCCACGACCCCGGGGTCCACGACCACGGAAGGTAGAGGATCCACCTCTTCCTCTAGAGACTGCCATAGCTGAAGGTGTTTGGTTAGCAGTTGAGTTTGGGATAGTAATGCGACTCAACCGGCGAAAAGCTTCCTCCATGGGAGGAATAGTGGCATCAGCAAGAATCTGAGACCGTGCAGCATCGTACTCTGGATCAAGTGCAGCCATGAATACTCCTACCATGGTGGCATTCCTGTACGACTTCTGCTGCTCAGGAGTGACCGTCAACGGCATGAAGCTATGTAGCTTCTCAAACATCCCTCTTAGGGATGTGTACAATGAATGAAGTGGGTGCCCATTCTGCTTGATAGTGAAAATATCATGTTGCAGCTGTAGTATCTTGGTCTCGTTCCACGCCTGCGAATATGTCGCCGCTAGGATATCCCACATAGCCTTAGCCGTGGGCTGATGTAGAACATTGTTGGCGATTTCTATTGTCAACGTCCCAGATAGCCAGACTTTGGCATACGCATCATCTTCCTCCCACGAGGCATTCACCCCAGTCTTCTCGATCGGCTCCTCTTCGGTAAGAATATGTTTCTTACCATTCGAATTCATCAGGCTCATGAACTGCATCGCCCAGAGCTCGTAGTTTGTCCCATCCATCTTCACAATAGGCGTTGGACCTATGAATGCGCCAGTGGCGGGTACATCAACCTTGTTCTCTGACATATTGCCGACAGAAGACTGTTACAAGTATGATCAATCAAAGTTTGTGTCTACACAGACATCTATGGGTTCGGGTGCACGTGTAGACTCATGCACACCAACCCATCAACCACCTGACGACTCTGAGGTGACTAGCTAGCGCGAGACAGCACGCGGGTGGAGCGCGCGGTACTCGCGATGCACGCACACTGTGTGCACAAAGGAGGACGCGTTATGCACGCAGTCTGTGCAATGTGCGCATGGTCTGTGCATGCTGTGCGCGGTGCGCGTGCGACTGAGAGCGGTGTGCACGCGGCTGTGTGTGTGACCTGCACGCGGCTATGCACTGTGCGCGCAGTTTGTGCGCGCGTCGAGAAGGCGAAGCCGGAGAGGAGGCGGCGGTGCCTAGAGAGGAGAAAGCTGGAGGTAGGCGACGCTGGAGTGGGGGTGAAGAAGGGGTGGCGGCACCGAGAGGGGTAGGAGGCTAGAGTAGGGTTAGGGTTTCTTGGGGATCGAGAGCTCCGGTCTAGGACCGCCGCTCTGATACCATGTTGGAGAAAATAAGAGTGCTTGATTATTTTTGAGAACCCTAGGCTCTCTTATATAGTAGAGAGGCCTACGGGTAAATTACATAAAGTAGACAATCGGAAAGAAAAATAAGAAAGAAGTACATATTAAATATGAAAACACGCATATCTTCACAAAACCAAATCGGCTCTGCATTTGAAAAACATCCCATTTTTCAATTCGTTGCCCAGATTAATCCCATCATCACAGTTCATGCAATCTTTGCCATTCAAAATATAACCATCACCTCCTCTCATGTTCAAAAATGATATGTCAGACATGATACGAGTTCCAAGATGATCCTGCTCCTCACTGTCATCATCTTCCAACTCGTCATCGGTATTTTTTGGCGAGGGTTCCATTAACATATCAAGTTCTGGATTATTAACATGAATACCTACACAAGGACTCATATTCACCACGAGAGAAACATATGTATTTCCACCTTGAGGAATAGATCCATGAGGTACTGATCCGGGTATAGGAACAATGACAGTAAATATCACGGGCCGATATGCAGCACCCATCTCCTCAACATATTCCACAATCTCTCGGACATCATCATCAAACTCGACGCACCCAATGTAAAAGGTTGCACCATCTTGGGACGTTCTATAAAACACATGTAATTCGAGTCCTCACGATAACTCCAATCTGAACGTGGACTTGATGTGCTCAATCAACCTCGAGAATGAAATTTCGTGACCAATCTTGTTGGTTTTCATACGACCTCGTACATAGGTCATGTTCTTACTCGACTTCGAAATTGTTCCACCACAGTGACAAAAACAATGAACTTCGCAAGACATCCAAGATTCCATTACGTCGACAATAATTGATTAGTGATGAAAAAAATCTATAATTTAGCACACACAATATAACAATAAAAAATGGCTAAAACCCTAAACCCACGATAGATAATACCTTCCTTGAGGTTGGGGAAGGTGAGGGAGTGAATGTTGGCCGGATTTAACGGGCCCGTTGTGCAAACGAAGTCAATGGAGATGACGAGGCGGCGGTGGGCGCAGGGGGTGGAAGAGGAGAGGGAAGGGAAGAAACTGATCGAGCGTGGGGGTTCTGTCCGCCTACGCTAGGTTTATCCCCGATCAAAGCCGTCTCTTCAAGAGGCACCTTATCTACGGTACATAAAAAAAATTCTTGGCCGCATACAACAAATATGTTTTTAAAGTTGCTTGTAGGGGAATTTTCCTCCAATTTTACGAATCCGTAGTTTGAAACTGGACGCAATTGAAAATAAAATGTTAATTCTGTCGCTCAAAACGCTATAGTCCAGTCACACGGGGCCATGCGAGCGAGGGGTAAATGGAATGCATGTTGGTTGTTTGCCTCCCTGACTACATATGGGGATCGGCTCAAGAGGCAGGGGATTCTAATTGTTATATCTTTCTTTTTCCTTCTATTTTATGCCTTGTTAGCAGGATAAGTTCTGACGAGAATATTTAAGCCTAAGCATGATTTTTATCAACATGCTCCAGGAAACACTGAGTTGCTGCAACTCTGGGCTTCAACGGTTCCCCTATGTGTGATCCTTCATTCATCTTGCACACAACAGCCTTCTGTGAAGGCCGTGCTTCATATTAAGGTGCCCCGAGGGCCTTCCCATGTCTTCCTCTCTCCAATCATCTAAATCCAAGAGCAAGAGAACCGGGAAGAAAACCAACCTGTCGAAATCAAAGTGTAAAATAATGTTGTGATTTTCGAATATAATAGACTATGGGAGTTCTTGACGGAACCACTAGCTAATTGTTCATTTCTAAATTTGACGCTTCTTTCAGTTTATTGCTCCGTACTATTTGAAAGGTTGCTCCAGCTTGGTCAGAAGTCAAGGCTGGTAAAGGCTACTGCTTGTGTAGGATAACACCGTCTCCCTCGCTTTCTAACCCTAGAAGCTCCCAATGGAGAGAGGTAGGTGACCGAGGCTCCGACCCGTGTTGGAGCTCTAACCATAGAAGAACACAGGCCCCACCAGAAAATCCAACCTACTTAAGGGCATTAGAGAACACATCATCGTACATGGGGCTTAGGGAAACTGATGAGTGTAGCTCTACGGAAGGCAGTGAGGCCTCCATTTTTAAGAGATCTTTAGATATCAAAAAATGCTCCATCTCCAAAACCTTCGGCCCTAGGATTGATCGATGACCCTTCGACTTCCGCATGCATCATCCCTTTAACTTCCAAGCAATGCAGCTTTGCCATCACATGCAAGTCCAACGATTAATCGAGGAGTCCTCTCGGGGGAACTTCTTCGGATTTAACATTTCTCATCGCAATTGTCACCGTAGTGGCCTCCGCAACCAAGGTTGCAAAAATCGTTAGTCAGTATTCGAACAGTTGGGTCGTTGACTAAGGATTAATCAACAGTCGGGCGACTAATTAGATTTAGTCAGGCTTTAATCAGTTTTGAAAAGTTTAAGTATATTAAATATATAAATATAAATATTTTATACATATATTCTTATATATTTACATAGATTTATACATTTTTTATATAGATTTGTGTATTTTTTATACTATCAAAATGAAATAAAAGAAAGAATTGAATTTAAATAAAATATTAAGCTTATTAGAATAAGTTGCTTTAGAAAAAGCAAAAAAAAAAGATATGCTATCTGCAAGCAAAAATTGGTCGACTAGTTGGCCTAGTCAGAATTAGTCACCACTCGGTCGGCCAACCAACCGACTAGACTAGTCGGGCTAGTCGGCCAGCTTTTACAACACTGTCCGCAACTGGAGCGAATGGTAGTACTCAAGCTTCCTATCTTTTGCAACCTCTAGAAGAATCATTGCTTCACCAACCCATGTTTCGAACAACCATGGGAGAGGAGTCTTGATCCTTGAAGTAGAAATCTTCACGTTTGTGCATTGCCCATGTGAGAGCGCATTGGAGATGATCGTATGGACATCACACATCATACGTAACGCCCCTCGAATCAATGGAAGAGATCAGTATAATTGAGGAGGATCCCTTATGCTGAGAGTTCTAGGACTCGAGTTGTTTAGGGTGTCTCTTAACCATGGTTTTGTCCAGTGCACCTTTCTAGTAGCCAAATGGCTGAAGCTTAGTAATCTTCTCGAGTCCGTGATGGATAGGTCTCTTGCGCAAACGATCGAACCACCAATCTATAGAACATCATCAATGAAAGATTTGCCAAACACCCCCCAATATCTGACATGGCGTTCCAAAGGCAATTCTCTACATTCCTACACACCCACAAGGAAGAAGGACCATCGTTTCCTCTTGCAGCATCCCCTATGTCGCACAATCTCCTAACCCCCTTATTGGAACAATTTCTCTACCTATGACCATTCCAAGCACAAATGTAACTTCTCGCCAGATCACCACAATCACATGCACGGTGACCACACCCCATGCATCGCAGACACCCCCCCTTCAAACCTCCGCAGCGGCCAGGTGATCCCATGTCATCAATGTATCTGACTTTTGGAAATTCTTGGGGCATGATACTACGTCACAGTTTATCTCTACTATCCTTCCGTCCATGAGAGAACCAATCACTTAGAGGCTGACTGCCACTATACATGGGCATGATACTAAAAGGGTATGGACTTAAGAAATTCTTGCAGAAGCAGAATTCTGGGAACAAAGCTATCTCCATTCTTGAGATTAAGTGGAAGGTCAGATATTATAGGATTTCCCCTTTGAGGTGTTCACAGTTAAAAGAGTATAGTTGCAAAGTTGTGGCGTCTCAATTTGTGCCAGACAGTGGATTTGTTGTCAGCAGATTTGAGTCAAATAAGCCATGTTATGCTCAAGGGTAGAATGTGACCTACAATGAATACCTTCAGTCTTATAGAAGATTTGTACTTCTGCAAAGATGGGCACATAGATCAATATTCCCATTTCGGTGCTGATTATGTTGGATCACCAGGTGATACAAGATCATTTCATAGATTTTCCAATTTCCAGATGCGAAACAAGTAGAGAGACTTGCGTGAGCTAGTATAGAGGCAAAATATATAGAAAGATCTCGCAACTTGTGAAGTTATATTGGTATCACCTTCCTTGGTTATCTTCTTATATCGACCAGATGAATGATATGCATGTTCTGCAAAATGGCAACAATATCTTACATTGCTTTACATCTATCATTCCATGAGATTAGCGGCGTACATCATGATAGATTGCCATTTTGTATATGACGACATTTTGAATGGAAATGTTACATTCCATTTGTAATCTTTACTAGGTCCTACCTAAGAAATGACATATTTTAACAAGTTGGCTTTACGGTATCATAAAAAAAAACAAGTTGGCTTTTACTGATCCAACTATCAGAGTACCCTAATTTTCATTATCTTACTTCTAGTAACATTTTTCCTTTTCTTATTGGAAATTCGGTATATGAATTGGTTTATACTTTGTTAATTCCCTCTTCTTTGTACGGTAGGGTCCAATTACAAAACATTCGCTCTCTTTTCTTTAACAGAGTGTAGATTGAATAAAAGCTTGATGCTACGGTGCTAAAATCCTATAAGTCACTATGTATATATAGGAAACTGCAATAGAATCTCACAAGTATCTTGTTGTAAGTGAATTTCTAAAATATTTCACACTTTAACTTTTAACATTACCGTTACCATATTTATTATATTAGATTATTTAATTCGTTATTAGCATGCATTGCAGAGATATATGATTTTTATGGCCTAACGTTTAGCGTTAGGTTTGCATAGGAAATTGTACCAATTATTTGAAAGTTTTTTTAAGTTAAATTGTCAAATACTTTGCATTTTAACTGTTGGCATTACATTCTTAATTAAATTAGGTTATTATGCTTTTTCTATTTGGCTGCATATATTGGCGATTTTTATTTTTTACTTGAAATTGTATTATCAGATGATGTGACAGTCAGCTTTGCTAGAAGTGTTGGGCCTGGGGGGCAGAACGTCAACAAAGGTTAGATGACTTTTCTCCATCCTTCATTCATGTTAAGATCTTTATATTTGGGTGTTTTACTTTCATTATCTTGTTTAGTCCGTATTTGTTTGTACTATTTTGACTGCCATCCCTCCTCTTATATAAGGAAGTCCCTCGTAAGAAAATGAGTTCTTTTTGTTCCCATCATGATATCAAAGTAGCAATCCTAAACTAGTGGTTGGATATTCCGTCCAAATAAGCCTTTATTCCCTCCACAAAAAGCTGGTGCAACGTACGCAGTTTCCAGCACTGCCGCTTGGCTAGGCGTTTGAGCTTGGCCTTCTTGCACCCGTCGAGCTTTCTGGGAGTATGCTTTATTTCGAACATGCCCTGACTTATGAGCTTGCCTGATCTGACAAAACCCTTGGATAGGTAAAGGTAGCTGTTGGGAAATGAGAAAACAATTGGTGCTCTTCAATCCGAGGAGATATAAATATGCTTCATTGGAATGCAAAGTGATTGACTTCACTAGCAAAGTGAGCTCTCGAGATGATGACTAACAAAGGCTAATATAATACATTGACGTCGCTTCTAAAGCATCTTTTTTCGAAGGAGATTCAACCACGAAGCCTCGAACCCGCTTGCATTGAGCGGATGCTTGTTTTCTCCTCATCGCTTGTCATAGAACTATAAGAAGACGAAAGAAGTGGATTTGAAAAAGGGTCACGCCCTCAATCCAAAAACAAATAGGACTGACAAAGCTATTAAAAAAAGGCCCCAACCGTGGCGCTTAAGAACATTCATCCTTTCTGTGCACATTAGCATCACGAGTTGATGATTCCAGACATGCACGGGCATGTGCCATCCTTGTGATGAATCTCAGATTCATCACTCTAAATCTCATTAATTGAGATCAAATCCCTCAAAATCATCGGCATTTCGTCATTTATTCTGCATAATTAGCATTCATGCATATTTTAATAAGAATTGCATTTTAGCATGCATTTCTGCACAAAATAAGAAGCCAAAAATCCCAACCAAAATTGACATGTAAATAGCCTAAATTCCCTGATTTTTAACTAATTCATGCTAACTCCGAATGACCCAAATCCACTTCTATTGTGTACATATCACTAACAAGAATAAATGAAAAATACAAAAAAATCACTAACCCAAATAAGAGAACCAAAAACCCAAACCCTACTTCTAGGATTCCCAGACTAAAACCTTCGTATCTTCCCCATTCAGTGTCCGTTTTGTTCCTACTCACTTTTGAACTAATGTACATTCAATTACCTTCAAAACAAGACCAAGTTCAAGTGAATCGGAGCTCGTATGTGAAAGTTGGGTTTTGGGCCTCTTTTGTACATTTTGTATTTTAGCTGTTTTTGACTTATTACATTATGTACATAATTAACTCCTTGTATATTATTTCTTTCTCATTAATGTTCTTTGATGAAAGTTTTTTAAAATATGTAAAAAACCCAATCCAAATTGATCTTGAAATTAAAGAAATTAACCGAGTCCAAGTCTTCACTAACTCTGTACAAAATTGGTCTTTTTCGTGTTTTATTTTATTTCTTCTTTTTCTTAATTAATAAAAATCCAAAAAAAATTAGATTGATGTGTAAATATTTATCTTTGATTTTAACATATTTTAAGGATTTTTATCTGATTTAAAAATGACAAAAAAATATAAAACCCAAAAATCAAGGTATTCTATGTACATGGGATACCCCAAAAATATCACTTTGTGCAATTGATCGATTTTGGTTTTGATGTATGCATTGAATTTGTAAATCTCATCGAGACGAGCAATTTTTGTTAAGAAACTTTTTCCATCCGAGGCCGTTTGCTATTTATTTTGGATTTTTTAAAGTATTTATTTTCCGATTTTTGTGGGTCTGGCACGTGGCAGCTCCTGGAGACGCCACGTGTCACTCATTTTCGTATTTATTTTTTATTTTGTTTTTTTATAAAAAATAATTAAAGTCCCACACGTACGTAGCACGCGCCTCCCGTGCACGTACCACGCACGTGCCCTCACCCTCGCCTGTTGACTCGCTATGTGGCGCGTTGAGGGCCATCCGATCTTGGCCGATCGAACGACCCCTGTGCGCCTTCCTCATCAATCCCAGTCCCCTTTCCATAGCGGGAGGCAATGCCCCCAAATCTCGCCACCGCCGCGTATCTCGTGGTCGCCCATCACTGATCCCCCTCTAATCCCTGATCTCGTCAACCTCGCACGAATCTTTAATCATCTCCGCAGATTTCGATCTCCTTCCTCGACGAATCACGTCTCCGATCTCCCCCCATGATTGGCCCCCATCACCATCCCCTATAAAAAGCACCGTCGTCCTTCGTAATACCCATCCGCTGATTAAGCCAAGGTCTGAGGAGGGTCGTGACAGCGCCCCCTCGTTCTTTCGCCGGCGAGATCCGAGGAACCTCCCCTTCCTTGTTGCAGCGTTGCTCTCTTGCTGCCGCAGCTCCGGTGTTCCGTCGTAGAGCCAATGCCTCGATCACCATGCCATCAACGCCGCCGACCTTCTGGAGCTTCGTCGCTCCTCCACCGGCTTCGACAACTACTACGTCCGAGCTTCTTCGCAACACCGTCTTCTGCGTCAACATAGCTTCGTCATCGACCTTCTCCACCGACGTCATTTCTCCGAGCATCACCGACAACGTATCTCCAACGCCTACACTCGCCAACGCTCCAGCTTTCTCCGCCCTTTCCGCCAGAAGCCTCGATGGTGCTCCAGGCCATCAGCGGCCAACGTCCAAGTCCCGCCAAAGTCTCGTTGCCCTTCCTCTGCAGTCTCCCCTCGATCGGCCGGGCGGTGGTCCCGAGGCCCCCACGCATGTGCGTGGCACGTACATCAGGGGAACGACGTCAGCAACCCCGGGTCACGAGATTTGCACGTACCCGTGGGAAATTCGCAAGTAACCCCTTGGGTCTTTCTTAATTCACATCTCAGTCAGCACGTGCCCCTCTGGAAATTTTGCAAGAGTTACCCCTACTTATCGGTAATTAAAAAGTCATCCTTGCTTTACCTTATTTTATTGTATATATTGCATAAATACCCCTGTACTTCCCTCGGTTTTAGATCTCTCTGTTATATTATTTTATTATTAAAAAATTGACACTATATTCCACAACTAATTCTCTTCATTATGACATATGTCTGATATTTTTGTGATTAATGGTTATATAATAATTAACTATTTTGTGAAAAATTGCATACTTTGCCCATTTTGTGCTCTGATTTTTATAATTAATTAACCGTTGCTCTAAAAATTCCCGAAAAATCACATATTGTAGAATTAATTGTGTTTAACATTGTGCCAAAAAAGAATTGCATTTGCAAGCATAGTTTGCCTTTAAAAATTATTTAGCATATTTCAATGTTTGATTTTTAATAGGTATTAAATCTCATATTTTCGAAGTTTAGGATTTTTCTGAGATCGATCACCTAGTGATAGATCTTTTTTTTTGTTTTTTTTGAAGCCAAGAAAAGGGGGATACACTCATTGGTGTTCACCCCAATATATTAAAAAGAAAGAGACAGAGGTACAAATAAAAAACAAAAAAGAGCGACCCAGTAAAGGAGGCGAGAAACCTCCAGTTCTGTGCAAAAACACAAAAGAAACAAGATATCAAAAACTAAGCACCGCTCCAGTCATCCACCAAACCACTCGCGCGACAGAGCACATTCTCCAAGTAGAAGCGTTGCGTAGAGAAAATGGCCTCATTGCGACTAAGCCAAATCGACCATAATCTTGCCACCGGTGTCAAGAGCCGCCTTTTAGCCATATGTCTATTTAAGAAGAGAGAGTCACAGAAGGTCTCCACATCACAAGCACGTACCCAAGCATTGGAGAATTTCATCCTTTGAAAATAATTAGGTTTAATATTTATTTTAATTAAATATTGAAATTCACTTTTTTTGCATTTAAAAATTCATAAAAAATTCATCTTGCATCCAAAAATTCCAAAAAAAGTTATACTGCATTCATTTCATCGTAATTATCATCTTGCCCAAGTTTCATTTTTTTCGAACATTGTTTGAGCGGTATTTACATTTTAATCCCCAAATATAGGCCAAAATTGCATTTTGCATTTCTAATTGCATAAAAAAATATACAAAAAAAGATCGTCTCGAAAAGTGTGCACGAACTTCGATAGACATAATTGTAGGTTGTTCCTTTGCCTCCCTATTTTCGACCTTGGAACTTAATCAAGTAAAATAAACATAAAACCGCATCGATTGGAAATTAACTAAATTTTTGTGTAGTTATTTCTTGACCGATTCTGATTGCCAGCCTATAATGAAATGACACATATTTTTAAGCGAACGACAATTCCCGTATTTTAACATAGGCAATTCCGAAACTGTCAGATGGCGCCGTTGTCGGAAGGCAAACATCTTAGATTTTTGTCTAAATTTTTTATTTGGTTTTCCGCATTCGGGTAGTCCGATCCTCGAATTTTCCACTGTAACTTCCAATTTTTCCTGCTTTTATTTTATTTTCAACTTTTATTTTCTTTCTTTATTTTTTTATTTATTTTTTGAGTCATTCTCTTACATTTTCTCTCTTATTTTTTCTTACGAGGTACCCGACGTATGTGGAGCGATTTTGCAAGAACCGACGCAACTTCACTAACTTCTGAAAAGTCACATTAAAAATTAAGATCGAGTCTAGTCGTGAGAGATCGTAGAGTCTAGGATTTTATTTTCTACAATTTTAATTTCTGTAATTAATTGCTCATTTCTAGCGGTGTCCGTTTGGACTCTCGCATGTGTAAAAGACCTTTAAAATCTTTCTATGGTGTGTCGTGGCCTGTTTCACTCTCTGGTGAGGGTGGGGTTCGACTTGAGTGACGCTTAAGATAGACCTGCACATACGACTCTTAAAGCTTTTAAATTTTCTTGATTGTGTTCGTAGGACCTAGGACCACACTTCATATTAATTAATACACACATAGATCGTTTAATTTAGTCAAATTCAATTCAATTCGTTCCCGCTAATAGAACTTTTTGCTAGGTGCGGTTTTTCATCGGCTTGCATTCATTTATAATAATCTTTTAATTCTTGTATTGCATCCCATATGGAGATTGCGAGGAATCACTGTAAGTCTTCTATTTGAGCATACATCATTGTTTTCATGTGCATCGGCTTTTTCCGAATTTCTCACTCCTATTTTGTCACATAATTTTAAAGGAAATTGGGACTGGACGGTAGACGTGTATTTGTGCTCACCTTAAATTTTCAGTGATCGCCTAATTAAAATTGGGACAACTAAATATAGCCGATTTTAAATAATCTATAAAATCAAGAATTTTCGCGGGAGAGCAACCCCAACCTTGGATGCATTTATTTTTTAAGTGAGCGAGAGACGACACTTAAGGTTAGAGCACAACTTCAACATTTTCATTCAGACTACTGATATTAAAAACGATTAGCTACTTGTCAGTGAGGAATACCGGTAGCCGGTAAACAGACCGGATTTCCTAAGCAGACTAAGTGGTTTAAAGGACACTGTGTAAGGCTCCGTCCTTAAGTAACACGGGTAGCTGTTTTACGATCCGTACTTACACCTATACTAGTTGAAAGTAGATGCAACTAATTATAGGAATTTGGGACAGTATTTAAGAAAATCTTCGGCACTTAACAACTCGCTAATTATTTTCCAAGATTGTCTTATCACCAATTAAAATTGAAAAGATAATAGCCGAACTCTTGCGGCTTCATTGTGTGAGTTGGTGAACTTAGGGTTTGTTTTCTGTTTGCTTTGGTGTGTGTAAACCGCTTTCGAAGACCAGAAGTCGCACATTTGTGCCATCAATCTTCTTGATTAAAACTTCTTGTGAATATCCTGTGCACTTGCATCGAGATCAACCATGTCGATTCATCATCAACCTCCCTTGACAAACACATGACAATATTCTGAGTTCCCATCTGACTTATATTATGAAAATGAATTTGTTTCGGTCTGGCCCAAATCAATTAAATCCTCTCCTTTCAACAAGCCTCTAACATTTGAAGGAGATTCTGACTGTAGGATGAATTCGGTCCCCTCATTGAATTCCAAACCATTCTACTCAAATCATCCTACCACCCATGACCACATACCATCTTGGAGTGAACCGTCATATTCTCGGTTTCTCGCTAATGAACCATTTCAAGATCAAATTACTTTTGAATCTCATGACTGACCGAGAAACCAAACCCAGATGGAGAGGCCCACACTTAGTGACCATCAGCATTGGATTAACCGTGACGATCTGCATTGGATTAACCGTAACGATCAGATCCCTATTGACCAACCTGAATACCACTCCTTCGACCAACCTACACATACAGAGAACCAAATGGATGATATCGACATATATGCACCCTGTATGACTCCATTATTTGAGGATACAATCAATCATGATCATGAAAGTAGACTCTACTCAAACCAGCATTACATGCCTGAGTCACAACATGTTGAGTATGAGACCTACACATTCCTGCAAAATCCTTCCACTGAGCAGCCTCCTTCCATAAATTTTGAGAAATTTTCGGAAAATAATGATCATATATTAGATATTCCAAAAGACTCTCCTCTCAGCACATATAGGAAAATGGAAGATGAATCTCAAATGCAAAAACACACCCTGACTGCTCCTATGGTTGATCATGAACAGATTTTTAAGGATGATAAATAAGAGATATAAATTAATGGAGGAGAAATTTAGAAAGATCATCGATGGAATAATTTTATTCTATGGTAGTTCGGACATAAAAATGTATGAGGAGAAGATTGCATCTTATGTTGAAATTTTTGAGGATATTCAGAAACCTAGGGACGATTCTGACAACAACACTTCTACATATTACTCCTTTAAAAGTGACTGTGCGTCTAACTCTTACTTAGAACATCAAAGCCCCTTCTCAAGTCAAGAAGACCCCACATCACCACACCACATAGAAAATACCAAAAATGGAAATATTAAAAAACACCCAAAAAATGAAAATGCAAAAAAATTATAAAAATTGAGACTGAAGAAGATCTGAAGAATTTGGATCCTATTTTACGGGAAGCACTGGAGAAAAGATTAATCTTTGAACTTCCCTTTATACAGGCCATTGAACACTTCCCCGACCTTAAAGGATTTGTAATGAACAAATTAATGATGAAAAAGTTGGGAATGATAAGAACAAAGACTGAAAGACATATTTTGTAAATGGCCTCCTCCTTGATGTTGAGGAGAAAAGAGCCTCATAGTGAAGTGGTTGCCTAGATTTGACTGTGGAATTAAAGACACAATTTTCACCCATGCTCGAATTGATGACGATTCACCGATCAATATCCTCTCGACCTCTGTATTTCACGAACTCAAACTCGGATCGATCATGAAGATACGAGAGATTGTTCAATTAGCCAACCGATCGATAAAGCGTCCGAGAGGAACCGTCATCATGACATTCCAAGGTGCTCTGCTCAAAGTAGAATTCATGATCATTAATATTGAGCATCAAAGAGAATTCACCTAGATTCCATTTATTCTCTGAAAGCCATTCTTGACATTGACTAAGGCAATTATAGAGTGTGAGACTCGAGAAATTAATTTTACAACATTGGAAGCACTTCGATCTCAACAAGTCTTTGAGGAACCACGATCTTCTGAGGTAACTCACGAAGTTCTCGACAGCCGTAACCATCAAGCCTTAATCATCGGATAACTACCCTCCCTCCCGACCACATCGGTCTCCTTGTACATCTTCTTCCTCTACTTAGGCCAAGGCCTATGTATAGGGGGGGACCGATGCCATATGTATGTACCATTCTCTCCTTCTCACAATCCTCCATTTCCACCCTTCTTCTATACTTAGGCTGACCAGAGCCTAAGTATAGGGGGAACCGATGCCCATCTGTATTCTCCTCATTTACATATCCCGACTGCCTCATTTTTTTTCGCTCTTCTTCTATACTTAAACTATTCATAGTCTAAGTATAGGGGGCAGACCAATAAACCTTGTTCTTTTTCCTTTTCACTCTCTTATGCTTAGCTCGAGCTATATTTTCTTTACGCTTCTTGTGCTCTAAGGACACAATATTCGCTAAGTATATGGAAGTCTGTATATATACTGTGTATATATTTTACCCATATCTCGTACTTTTGTGTAATCTATATGTATTTATGGGATGGGTAACTAACTTGAAAAAAACAACAAAAACAAAAAGAAAAAGAAAAAAAGAGTTTTGCTACTAACACTGACTATATCCAACCCAAAATTTTTGAAAAAATGGCTTCTTATTCATTTTTGCATAAAAAACTTTTCAAAAAAATCCCTTGCATGAAAATTCAAAAAAAATTGTGTATGCATTTCACACACTTGCACTTCATCCAGCATTTCATTTTCATCTGTGAAAATTCCTTGGGTTCTGAACCAAGTTATGAGCAGAAACCGAGAGTGGTCTGGACTTGACCTTAATCCACCTAATTTTCCTAGGAACTTCATCGAGAAATAGGATTTTAGAAGCTTCAGGACTTTGACTTAATTCTCCGAGTTCAACATGACAATGTGCAACGTTTGACTCTTAGTGTCTAACATGGTCTCTTCATTCTGGGTACAACTCTGGAATAAGGAATTAATTTGTACTCTCATACTATGCACCGAGTTCAACTCAGATGGGGTATTGGAAGGCTATGTGAAGTTCTTTTTTGGTAGCGTGGAAATCTAAAGACCGGAGTACGGGTTGAAATAAAGCTTCGCAAAAGGGATGGACGGGTGGGCACGCTTTTATCTAATACCCAAAACACGTACGCAAAAAAAGATTCTATATCCGCAGGAGCACAACAAGATCCAAGCAGAACCACCAAAAATCCAAATACAAAGAAGCATTCTACCAAATAAACATCTGACCAAAAAGGTCCAAGCTTCAAGAAAACCTGCAGATCTTGGTGGAGACTCGGCCACACTGGCCAGCTTCTCAAGGAGAGTGACTACACTGGCCACCCTCCAGTTCTTTTCTCCTTCTTCTAACTTCTCCCCCATTTCGATTGTGAACACAACACGACAAACCTTAGAAGGAAATACCTGACTCCCCAAGGACGAGTTACCGGAGAGGAGGTTTGCATGGTAGTCCGGTATTCTGGATGGGAAGAGCTAAAACCTTTCACACACATGAGTCAATTGTTCAATGTTCATAGGGTATGCTTTAGGAAGAGGATTGATCTAAGATGACTTCTGAGCCGAATCTGTAACAATGATGTGTAGAACTTGAAGGCTGTTGAGTTTAAAATTCTAAGTCTCACAGAAGTTCCGCCAAACTAATAATCCAAAGGTCGAGTCTAGTTTCATTTTCACCTTCAGCTCATGGTCTTGGTATGAAACCCAATCTCATTTCACCTCATGGCATTTCTTTTGATGGTCATGGACGAGCATGGTTTAAGTATAGGGGGATGATGAATCTCAGATTCATCACTCTAGATCTCATTAATTAAGCTCAAATCCCTCAAAATCATTGGTATTTCGTTATTTATTCTGCATAATTAGCATTCATGCATGTTTTAATAAGAATTGCATTTTAGCACGTATTTCTGGACAAAATAAGAAGCCAAAAATCCCAACCAAAATTGACATGTAAATAGCCTGAATTTTTAACTAATTCATGCTAACTCCGAATGACCCAAATCCACTTCCACTGTGTACATATCACTAACAAGAATAAACGAAAAATACAAAAAAATCACTAACCCAAATAAGAGAACCAAAAATCCAAACCATAGTTCTAGGATTCCCGGACGAAAACCCTCGTATCTTCCCCATCCAGTGTCCGTTTTAATCCTACTCACTTTTGAACTAATGTACATTCAATTACCTTCAAAACAAGACCAAGTTCAAGTGAATCGGAGCTCGTAGGTGAAAGTTGGGTTTTGGGCCTCTTTTGTACATTTTGTATTTTAGCTGTTTTTGACTTATTAAATTATGTACATAATTAACTCCTTGTATTTTTTTCTCATTAATGTTCTTTGATGAAAGTTTTATTAAAATATGCAAAAATCCCAATCCATATTGAGCTTGAAATCAAAGAAATTAACCGAGTCCAAGTCTTCACTAACTCTGTACAAAATTGGTCTTTTTCGTGTTTTATTTTATTTCTTCTTTTTTTAATTAATAAAAATCCAAAAAATTAGATTGATGTGTAAATATTTATCTTTGATTTTAACATATTTTTTAAGAATTTTTATCTGATTTAAAAATGACAAAAAATTATAAAATCCAAAAATTAAGGTATTCTATGTACATGGGATACACCAAAAATATTACTTTGTGCAATTGATCGATTTTGGTGCGGTGACAACGCCCCCTCGTTCTTTCGTCGGCGAGATCCGAGGGACCTCCCGTTCCTCGTTGCAGCTCCGCTCCAGGCTTGACGTTGTAGCTCCGGTGTTCCGCCCTAGAGCTAACACCTCGACCACCACGCCATCAACGCCGCCGACCTTCTGGAGCTTCGTCGCTCCTCCACCGGCTTCGAAAACTACTACGTCCAAGCTTCATCGCAACACCGTCTTCTGCGTCAACACAGCTTCGTCATCGACCATCTCCACCGGCGCCACTTCCCCGAGCATCACCGACAACGTAGGTCCAACGCCTACACTCGCCAGCGCTCCAGTTTTCTCTGCCCTTTCCACCAAAAGCCTCGCCGGTGCTCCAGGCCATCAACGGCCACCATCCAAGTCTCGCCAAAGTCTCACCGCCCTTCCTCCGCAGTCTCCCCTCGACCAGCCAGGCGGTGGACCTGAGGCCCCCACGCACGTGTGCGACACGTGCGTCGGGGGAACAACGTCAACAACCCCGGGTCACAAGATTTGCACGTGCCCGTGCGAAATTTGCAAGTAACCCCCTGGCTCTTTCTCAATTCGCACCTCAATCCCGCCGACCAAAGAACGTGCCCCTCTGGAAATTTTGCAAGAGACCCCCTACTTATCGGTAATTACAAAGTCATCCTTGCTTTACATTTTTTCATTCTATATATTGTATAAATACCCACGTACTCCCCTAAGTTTTAGACCTCTCTGTTATATTATTTTATTATTAAAAAATTGATATTATGTTCTACAACTAATTCTTTTCATTATGGCATATGTCTGATATTTTTGTGACTAATGGTTAATTAATAATTACTTATTTTGTGGAAAATTGCATACTTTGCCCATTTTGTGCTCTGATTTTTATAATTAATTAACTGTTGCTTTAGAAATTCCCGAAAAATCACATATTGTAGAAAAAATTGTGTTTAACATTGTGCCCAAAAAGAATTGCATTTGCAAGCATAGTTTGCCTCGTAAAATCATTTTGCATATTTCAATGTTTGATTTCATAATAGGTATTAAATATCATATTTTCGAGGTTTAGGATTTTTCTGAGATGGATCACCTAGTGATAGATCTTGGAGAATTTCATCCTTTGAAAATAATTAGGTTTAATATTTATTTTAATTGAATATTAAAATTTACTTTGTTTGCATTTATAAATTCATAAAAAATCATCTTGCATCCAAAAGTTTCTAAAAAAATTTACAGTGCATTCATTTCATCGTAATTATCATCTTGACCAAGCTTCATATTTTTCGGACATTATTTGAGAGGTATTTACATTTTAGTCCCTAAAATAGGCCAAAATTGTATTTTGCATTTCTAATTGCATAAAAAAATATAAAAAAGACCGCCTCGAAAACCATGTACGAACTTTGATAGACATAATTCTAGGTTGTTCCTCTGCCTCCTTGTATTCGACTTTAGGACTTGCCCAAGTAAAATAAACATAAAACTGCATTGATTAGAAATTGACTAAATTTTTGTGTAGTTATTTCTTGACCGATTCTGATTGCCAGCCTACAACGAAACGACACATATTTTTAAGCGAACGACAATTCACATATTTTAAGATCGACAATTCCGGAACCGTCACCTTATAGTATGCCCCATGAATTCTCTTTAAACTTAATGTTCTGGGCCAGTGTGTAAGACTCCTTCGATTTTGATTAGTATGTTGGTATTTTCTCTTCTAGGTGCCTTACACTATAGCATCTACTGGTGATTCACAAATCACTATGAGGATATAAGATTCATAAGAACCCCTTCACATGTAGGTTGTCATGTTTTATGGGCCGAACTTTGTTTTGTGGGTGTAAAGCATCCTTGACATTGTTGATACATGTGACAATGAAGAGAAGAAAGACACACATTTTTCTTAAAAGACGGATAGTGCTATGGTAAAGTCATAGATCTTTTTATTTTTGTTGCAAACTATGATTAAACATTATCTTGAAGGCCTTAACCATGCTTATGAGGTTGCTCGTAGTCAGATGTTAACTTTGCCTAAGATACCTACTATAAAGGAGGTATATAACAGGGTGAACTGAATGATGGTTTTGTTGGTAAGTGCTCCAACTTTGAAATTTTGAACTTACCATGGTTATCTTACATGTTTGTAGACGTGACATGATCTGGGAAGATGCGGCTTTATGCTTCGTGGATGTAGGTCCTTGAGATAACACGTGTATTGTGGCAAGCTGTACCATTAGAATGCATACTAGAAGAGGCATGGTTATCCTGCTTCATTTTACTAAGTCACTACTAAGGAATCTAGCCACGATTATAATGAGTTAATCACTATATTGAATCAACCCATTTAGCCACCTTTTGGAGTGGCATCGTCCTCTACACCCATCATTGTTTCTAACCTTATGCTGCTACATTTATCAAAGTTTCGGGTATTTTTTATGACGAATGGTTAGTCGATATTCATGAATCCTGTTGTTTTTATGGGGATGCAAAATAATTGACCAGATATTTGCCCATTCCTAAGGGATACATTTTTTTAATTCAAGTGAAGAATGGGGAGCTAGAACTTGGGACTATGAAGGCCACATTATGAGGGGAGAGAGAGACCATGTTAGGTCTTCTCGGGAGGGAGAGAGGAGGTGGGATAGCGGGGAGGTCATCAGAGGGAATGTGAGGGAGAATACAGCGTGAAGTCGGGCTTCTGTTGCACGATCTAATGCGACCCTAGGTGTCGGAGCAATGTTGAGGCTTCACTTGGGGGATTTCTTCCTTTGCTTGGTGAAATTGTTTGTGATGGGCCACCTCCTAGGGCTCATGATCCTCCTAGAGCAGGTTATTTGAATACCCTGAGGATCTCCCCCAGAAAACTTCATTTTTGCTCCAAGCCTCCTCTCGGAGGCTCCAACCTTTAGCCAATGGGATCCCAACTTCCTTGTGGTGGATTCATACCCCTAATGTTGGGTTCCAAAGCTCCGCCATGAGGTTGGAGCCTTCGATTGCATATACTTAACTATCGGGACCTTTGTTGATCACTGTCGGGCCATCTCTTGCTGTTTTTAAGGGCTTCGAGGGCCCTGGTTGAGGGGCCATGCATGCCTTTCTCTTCGACAAAAGGTGTTGGAGACCTCCAAGAAGTTGTTGTGTTTCATTATTGGGTAGCCGACGTGGAGAAGATGATGAGACCGACGAAGGTTGACGATGAAGGTTGGGAGGTGGTGAGTCGACATAGGTCTCGACAGATGATTATTGTGCTACCGATTCAAAAATTTAATTGCTTTAAATGTTGTGTTTTGGGTTATTGACACGCAACATCCAATCATTCTGATGCTCCGCTGAGGAGCCCTCGATAGTCCCATTCTGCAGAAGAGACTCATCCACCGCAACGGGAGATTTCTACCACATTAATAAATTAACATTGTTATGTTCGGAATGCTTCAGTGACTTGCGTAGATCTGATGGAGACTGTTGGAAGGTGCCTTAGGTTATTTTTTGTCGATAGTTTTGCTGGAGACGTGATCCCTTTGGATTTTAGGATTGCCTGTGTACGTGGCCTTTCAAGCTTCCAGATGAAGATTCTATAGAAGGCCAATGCTCAAATATTTGGCGTTGTTCCTCGATTCAGGGATGGGGCAATGGCTTGTAGCGCATGTTTTTTAGTGTGACTGGCATGATGTTTACCCTTAGGCATCTCAACTGCTTTCAGATGGCGCTAACCAGTACTGCGAGGGTGACTTAAATCACTTTTGATAGTCTTCGACAGGGAGACAGGATTGCTCCCATGATTGCGGTAGAGGGGTGTTCTATTAAAAAAATATTTGAGCTAGCGCATGTAGTGGGAAGAATGATTTTTCGACTTCAATTGATCGAATGCTTGCCATCATCTTCTGTCTCAGGACCTCCTTTCTCTAGCCATCGGGTGTATGAAGTCTCAAGTGGGTACTTGTTTATTGTAATGAATGTGTCTATTGACTTGCTCGAGGATTTGCGTACCTTGGTGATGGATACCTTATTTTGATTAGATTGCCCTGGAAGCACGCATCCAATGGACCTCAACTTTCTTTCTGACTCTGATCCAGCTTTTGTAATAGTTAGTATTGTCCTTCTATTGTTTTGTTGAACAAGGAAACTTTTAACTGTTCGATGGTGATCGTGTGTCCCTTGGAGAATCCCAAAACCGTTGCATAGCCTTTTAAGGTGCAGAAGAAACGTGCTTTTATACTCTAGGGACCAATGCTTCTTGCCATTGCCATCTACAATGGCTGTCCGGTGGAGGGTGTTCGTACGCTGACGATGACGACCTTTGGGTCCTTGACCACATTTGCAGAGAGTCTCTCTAGTAGAGTTGTAGGATGATGATGCGCATGTGATAATACAGTTAGTTGAGGTTCATGAAGGAGGTGTGTCCCTGAGGGTTCGATGAGCCATGAGAGATAGCTAAAGAAGCGTGACATGGTAGCAAGTTGCGTGAGGGTGGTATTGGCAGGGGCTCCCCCTCTGTTTATAGATGAAGCTTATTTCTTGGAATATCCAAGGCCTCGACCTCTCAGACAAAAGGAGGGCGGTGGTGATGTTTTTAGAAAGTTATTAGGCATATGTCATGTCTGTAGGAGGCTAAACTAATAGTTAGGACTATTTCATTTGGCGTGAGGTGGTTGGGTCCTGATTCACTAGTACAAAGCATTGTCATTTATCGATGCCTCGATGGGGTTTGCTTATTGGTTGGAGATGTGATTTGTTGGAGTTTATGGTTTCAGTGTACGACACTTGAGTCATGTTTATTTTGTTTCTTAGGATCTCAGATGGCTTCTTCATGTTGGTTTCCACGGTTTATGGTCCCACTGGTGCTCATGTGTCGACTGAATTGTGAGATGTGCTCAAACGTGTACGAGTACTCTTTCCAAATCCACCTTGGCTTATTGGGGGTGATTTCAACATCTCTCTGCTGGCGACTTACCATACACATGATAGAGGGGGAATAAACCAATGATGGTGGTTTTATATGCCACGAATTTGAAGTAAACCCGAAGGAGCAACACATCTCGGTCCCTTTTGGATCATTTCTTGGTTCGATCGGTCTTCTAGAGAGCATCCCCTTGGGTTCTGCGATGGCCTTGCAGAGGTCACACTTGGCCATACGTCAATCTGTTGGGAATTGGGTGGTGGCCAACACCTGGGCAACATTTTTTGTTTTGAACGTTCTTACATGTAGGAGGAGGGCTTTTGAGAGATGGTCACGTGATGCTAGCAAGAGGTAGTTTTAACAGGTTCAACATCAAAGATAATGGTAGAAAATCTTAGAAGTTCGTGTCACATGCTTATACAGTTCTGGAGGGAGTCTCGAGAGCTCTAAAGGAAATAAAGAGATTCGGCACATACAAGGGTTATACGACTGGATCAACTTGAGGAATCCAAGGATTTTCTTGAGGAGAAGGTTGCGAATACATACCTGCATTCTCTTGGAGGAGGATAAAAAGAGAGATATCTAATGGAGGCAATGCTAAAGGAAGAAGTGACTGAAAGAGGAAGATGCAAATATTAGATTCTTTTATGCAGTGGTTAGCAGATGAAGACGGTGCAATCCGATTCCTTTGATTGAGGTAGATAGGAAGGATTCAACATGTGAATATGTTATTAATGTGGTTGTCAGTTGGCATTAGCTTAAGCTCAGTAGGTATGTACTTGGTACTAGTGCTAGATGGATGAAAGTGATGTCCAAGGTTGCAAATCAGTAGTTGGTACTTGGTCGACCATGTCACTGACTAAGGATTAATTGCTAGTCGAACGACTAATTGGATTTAGTCGAGCTTTAGTCGTTTTTGATTTTCTTCCAGTATTTTAAATACATAAATCACTTTTATACACATTTTTATATGTTTATATAGATTTGTGTACATATTTATACTATCATAATGAAATAAAATAAGTAACTGAATTTAAATAAAATATTAGGCGTATTAGAATAAGTTTACTTTAAAAAAACAAAAAATAAAAATATATGGTTTCTCCAAGTAAGAACCGCTCAACTAGTAGGATTAGCCGGAATTAGTCAGTACTCGGTCAATCACCCCACTGACTAGACTAGTCGGACCTACTAGTCTGGCCAGTCGATTGACTTTTACAACACTGCCCATGTTTGTCTGAATGACAGTCTGATGAGTTGGTGAGACCTTTCTTGTTTTGGAGGTCAAGCAGGCGACTTTCAATCTGAACACGGATGTCTCTCCAAAAACTGGATGGCTTCTCGGTGTTCTTTTTTAGAGAGTTTTGGGACGTAGTTTTCCAAGATATGTTCAATGTAGTGGAGTTGTGTCAGGCAAACAATGGGTTCAGATGGCTAAATTGATCCCTTTTTTGCTTCTGCTTAAGAAGGACATGGTGCGACGCATAGAGGATTTGCATCCTATAGCTTTATTTAATGCTATCTATTTAATTGTGGTGAAGGTGCTGGCTAATGGGCTATGAGGTGTGCTTGGCTCTACTATTGACTTAGCTCAGATGACTTTCATTACCATCACATGATGGATGGGGTTGTTTTGCCATCTGAGATTGTTGGTGACTTGTGAAAGGTGGAATTTTCAAAGGCTAATGACTGTGTCAACTGGAGATTCATTTGGGTGTCCCTACCATGCAGGGGCTTTCCAAATGAATGGTTTGATTGGATGATGAGATGTTTGACGATTGATTCCTCTACAATTATGGTGAATGGTAGGAAGGAAAATGGTTTTTTTCAGTCGCAACATGAAGTTAGGAAGGGGTGCCCGTTGACACCATTGCTCATTGTTGTGGTAGCTAATGCTTTGCCAGAATGATGATTGTTAGAAATTGACAATGCAGAAGCGTAACATCAAAGAAATAAAATAAACATGGAAAATACACGGATTTTACATGGAACCCTACTATGTGAGGAGCAGGATGAAACCACGAGAGAACACCTCAAAGGGATTCTGTTTTCTATTCACTTTTCTATCTTATCTGATACATTGGGTGTGAGGCTTCTTATATAGCCCTCCAACTGATCAGAGTCCCACTAACAATAGATGTGGAACTAACCATGTGGATGTGGTAATTGGACCATAGAGGGATCCAATTACCCATCACTACAATGACATATACTCCAACACTCCCCCTCAAGTTGGAGCATGCAATGCTCAGTTTGGACAAATAGAAAGAAATATCAAACTCACAATACAAGACAGTGCAAACGATATCAACTCAACGCATATTCTATTGTCGGTTGCTGTCGAGGGCATTGCTTCTCATGCCGTGATGGTGAAAAGGAATAAAAATGCTAGAGTATGAATTAAACTGGATCTCCTCCTCGGAGAGCATGTGCTCTGTACTGCGTCTGTCAGAGTCACTGAAACTGGAATAAGTCTTCACTTGGAGAACTCTGGTCCACAACTATTCCATCTCTCTGAATGACTGAACTGGAAAAAACCGTAGAAACATCTTCGTCGGAGTCCACAGTTGCTGGAGAATGGAGTATGAAAGTCTCCTCATCAGAGAATTGGTTCTTTCCCATACGGTGAAGAGGAATAAAAGTGCTGGAGTATGAATTAAACTTGATCTCCTCCTCGGAGAACATGCGCTCTCTACTGCGTCTATCAAAGTCACTGAAACTGGAATAAGTCTTCACCTGGAGAACTCTGGTCTGCAACTGTTCCATCTCTCTGAATTTCTGAACTGAAAAAACCGTGGAAACATCCTCGTCGGAGTCCACAGTTGCTGGAGAATGGAGTATGAAAGTCTCCTCATCGGATAATTGGGTCTCTTCCATACGGGCTCAGAGATTGGAATCTCTACTCTAGAGTCCCTATGAAACCACATGAAAACCATGAGTCGACCAGTTCAAATATGAGGACCTCTCAAACAAAGAACGCATACCTTTGCATCTTGAACTGAAGATTCTGAACCATATGTAGAGTCTGAGTCTGACCATTTGTAGAGTTTAAATGTGGCATGAGTCGGACATGTGGTCTGGAATCTGAACTGGGGACTTGTAAAACTCTGCACATACTCCCCTTTCTCCCATACTGGTCGGAAAACAATGAGATCGACCAAGATGGGAGAAGACATGAAGACGGGTAGGAACAAAAGCCACAAATATTTTTTGGTTACAAATCATCATTTCTTAAGTTGTTCACCTTTTTTTGCTATTCAACATTTTTTTCACGTACGGCTTTTCCTTTTTTGTACGCTTGCCTTTTCAAAACAATTCCCTCCTTTTTTTGAAACACAACCCAAACATGGTCCAAAAACTGCAGTCTCCTTTCTGTTTTTTTTCCAACATGCCCCTCTCTCTTTTCAAATTGGGTCTCTCCTCCTTTTTTATAACCAAAGGCCCACTTAGGCTTATATTTAGGGTTCCTACTTGGGAACCCCAAATCAAATCTCCCCTGATGAGGCTCCTCTGAAGTCGCCACTGCTGCCGCCATTCTTGTTGGGTTCCGTCTCTGTGATTGCATTGTCGCCTCAGGTTAGAAAGGGATCACCACCACACAATTTGGAGGATGGTGCTGTAAGGGAGATACACCACCTCCCCTTTCTTTCTTCTTTGAGATCTATGACTAGGGCTTCTCGTGCCTGCGATGAAGGCTAGATGGGTGGAGGCGGCACATCTTCGAGGTTCTAGATACACTTGAGAGTGATATCGAGAGTGATGGATACTTCAAACCATAGGACAAGATATGAGATGCAGAGAGTGGTCGCATATCCATCTCCTTCTCCAACTCGCTTGTGGAGGAGTCTTTTCCTTCACAGGAATATGTAACTGGTGGCGCAAAGATGATCTGGTGGCTGGAAGTTGCACAACAGAAGGTGATGTCTGGAAAAGAGATGCGAAGATGGTGCTTCGAGTTTTTTGGAGCATCACATAACCTGTAAGATGATTCGAACTTCATCGATACTCATGTGCACGAGGGTGGTGACGCTTTGGGGTTCCAAAGATGAACCTATACCAACATGTGAGCAGTGCGCCGTCGTGGATCGAAGATGATGCTGCGTTTCTGCATGGGACAATAGTGTTGGGGAAGAAGACCACACCCCTTAGCCATTGTTGTTGTGCACCTGGATCCCAGCATCTGAATCGGGTATAGGTGATAGTATTTAGATGGAACACTTGTTGATTGTTGCCTTACCACCAAATTTAGGGTTTTATGAACCCCATAATATTCTCAGAACTCTACGATTTTGGGATCTTCAGAATTGGTGCATATGCACACGACAAAAACTTTGAAATTTCCAGAACTTTGGTCAAATCTAGATCAGAATTAGAACTACCTTCAATAATAAATCATTAAGAATGAATAACCAAAATCGAATATGCTTGCGTTGTCGATGACACCAAAGGATGAGGGCTTCAAGAAACCCTAGGTTTTTTCTAAACTACTCTTATAATCGAATCTCAAACAATCATGAATATAAAAATAAATCCTTGAGAATCGAACCCGCTTTGATACCGTGCTACAAATCGACAATGCATATGCGTAATATCAGAGAAATAGAATAAACATGAAGAACACTAGGGATTTTACGTGGAACCCTACTCCGTGAGGAGTGGGATGAACCACGGGAGAATGCCTCAAAGAGCATGTGTTTTCTATTCACTTTTCTCTCTCATCTGATACATTGGGTATGAGTCTTCTTATATAGCCCCACCAGTTGGCCGGAGTCCCACTAACAACAGATGTTTGACTAAACATGTGGATGTGGTAATTGAACACTGGAGGGATCCAATTACCCATCACTACAACATCGCATGTTCCAACAGCAACAAAGGTGAGGGAGGGAGGATTTTTGATTGGTTTTGATGCAAACACAAAACTGACTGAAAAAATTGGTAGAAGAAGAAATTGGAGTGTGGAAGAGAAGACTCGCCAATTGAGAGAGACAGGGGGGAAAAGAACACAAAGATCGCGTGGAGGGAGGGAAGAGAAGGGAGGGGGAGATAATTTGAACGAATCCAAATTAATTTCAACTTCAACTGACTAAAACAAAGGACCACCATTCCCTTTTTATAATTGGTGTGGGATTACAAAAATAGAAATGAAATAGAAATATAATCCTAACATATCCTAATTAGACTTTCAATATCTCAACCAACGAACAAATTGATTGGAAACCATACGCAATCTTGTTATTTAAACAACATTTGAAAGTGCAAAGAAAAGGAGGGTTTCTAAGATAACTAGAACTAGATGGTGGAATCTTCCACTGAAACAAGCGAGCTTCAGGGAGAAGGTTTTAGAAGACTTATCTTGGGATTGTAGCGGTAGTGCAAACGAGATGTGGGAGACAATAGCAACTTGTATCCGAAAGGTAGCCAAAGAGATTCCAGGCGAGTCGAAGGGAGGAGCTCCATGTCAAAAGGAGGCTTGGTGGTGGAGTGAAGGGGTGCAAGCGAAGCTAAAAATAAAAATATCTTACTTTAAAGCTATGTCTAAGGATAGAACATATGAAACTGTCACAAACTACAAAATAGCGAAGAAGGACGCAAAGAAGGCCACAAGCGAAGCTAAGTCAATAGCTTATGAGGTTTTGTATAAAAATCTCGACTCTAAGGAGGGACAGAAGGATATATTCAGGTTGGCCAAAGCAAGAGAAAGAAAAACCAAAGACCTTTCTCAAGTGAGATGCATTAAGGACGAGGAAGGTCATGTGCTTGTTACTTATAAGGATATAAAGACTAGATGGGAGCAGTATTTCCATAAACTTTTCATTGGGGAAGGAAATAGAGATATCACTTTGGGTGATCTAGCTTGTAGTGAAAGTTACTTGAATTGTGCATGTTATAGATGGATACAATGAAAGGAAATAGAGGAGGCTTTGAAGGTTATGAGACCTGGAAAAGGCGTAGGACCAGATGACATCCCCGTAGAAGTATGGAGAGTTTTAGGTGAACATGGTTCGACTTGGCTTACAAATCTATTCAATGTTATTTGGCGAAGCAAGAAAATGCCTGAAGATTGGAGGAGGAGTATCGTGGTGTCTCTTTATAAGAATAAAGGAGACATTCAAAATTGTTCAAATTATAGAGGTATCAAGATGATGTGTCACACTATGAAAATTTGGGAACGTGTAATCGAAAGAAGGTTGAGGCAAATTTCCAATGTAAAAGAAAACCATTCGGATTCATGCCAAATCGCTCAACGACTGAAGCCATCCATTTGCTGAGGAGAACAATGGAGATTTATAGAGCTAAAAGGAAGAACCTCCACATGATCTTTATTGATTTGGAGAAGGCTTATGATTCTGTCCCACGAGAGATATTGTGGAGAGTGTTAGAGAAAAGACAAGTACTTGTCCTATACATTAACCTCATAAAGGACATGTATGATAGAGCTTTATCTTGTGTAAGGACCCCGTCTGGGAAGACTGGATATTTTGACATCAACATTGGTTTACATCAAGGTTCTACTTTAAGTCCATTTCTTTTTACTTTGATTATGGATGAGTTGACCAATCATATTCAGGATGAGTTACCTTGGTGTATGTTATTTGCTGATGATATTGTGTTAATTGATGAGACTAGAGATGGTGTAAATGAGAAGCTTGAGGTCTGGAGACATGAGTTGCAGACTAAAGGATTTCGTATAAGTAGGGCTAAGACAGAATATATGGAGTGCACCTTTGATGGAAGCAATGGTGAAGGAATCGAGGTGAAAATTGGTGACGATAACATTCAGAAGAGAGATTCCTTTAGATATATGGGATCTATTATGCAACATGATGGGGAAATTGATGGAGATGTTACTAATAGAATAAATGCAGGCTGGCTAAAGTGGAGAGGAGCTCTGCGGTTCTTTGTGATAAGAAAATTTCTTTAAAAATTAAAGGAAAGTTTACAAAGCAGCCGTGAGACCTGCTATGCTTTATGGATCTGAATGTTGGCCTGTGAACCATAAACATGTGTAGAGAATGAACGTAGCAGAAATGAAAATGATAATGTGGATGTGTGGACACACACACACACGTAAAGATTGGCTTCAGAATGATGCAATCAGAAAGAAAGTTGGTGTTTCTCCGATCGAGGATAAGATGCAATAAAACTGCTTAAGATGTTTGGACATTTGCAAAGAAGATCAGCTGATGCACCAGTTAGGAGATGCGAGTGTTGTGATGTTGAGCCGGCTAAGAGAGGGTGAGGACAACCCAAGAAGTGTTGGAAAGAGACCATACGAAGGGATCTTAGTTTTGTGGATATAAGCCCCGGATTGGCCCAAGATATATCTGAATGGAGGCGAAGAATCTATGTAGCCGACCCTACTTAATTGTGGGAAAAGGCTTTGTTGTTGTTGTTGTTGCAATGGACTTAATTGGACGTAAGTAAAAGTAACCTAACCCTACTTAAATTTGCAACCCTAATTAAATGGACGAAAAACTCTAATGGAATAAAATTGGATGAGCATGCATCTTAATTTTATCCTAATTATCCATTCCTCATTGTTTCAGTTTTCCGTCGCTTCGAAAAACTTGTCTCCCGATGAGCGACTTTGTCTTCAATTGGGGTATCAGCGAAATCTTGTTGAATTTGTTGAATAATCTGTTCATTCTGTTCCTATTTCATATTACTTTTCATAACTGAACATCACGTTTGTAATTATTTTTTTAATGAGAGAGGTAGCTGCATAGTTTCTACCCCTTCAAGTAAAATAACTCCTACCTACATTTATCTTTGAAGTCTCACCTTTTGAGAAAGCACTTTCAGAGGAGGGAGGTTCTTATATTTTTTCCAAAACAATCATTGTTATTTAGGTATTTGACGGCCTGTGTGTAGAGAAGCTCACACCCGATGTTAGGGGTTGCTCTTTTCCTCCAACCCACTGTAGAGAAGCTCACACCTGATGTAGACGGGGAATCCGTGGTAGTGGGAGGAGGTATAGTTGGGAGAAAACAATGATTTGCTTATTCGTGAGGCCCTAGGATATATAGAGGAGAAAGGGCAAACTAGATAAAGAAGACATAAAGGACAGAGAAAAAAAAGAATAAAAATATAACTAAATCTGAACACTCCCTCTCAAGCTGGAGCATAGATATCAACCATGCGCATCTTGAAACAACGTCTCTGGTTAGGCACACTGGCCAGGGCCTTGGTAAACACGACTGCTTTCTAATCTATTGAGCCCACATGAGTAGTGGAGATGAGGCCATTCTGAATTGTGTATCGAGTGTAGTGATAGTCTACCTCAATATGCTTGATCCTCTCATGAAAGGTTGGGTTGTTGGTAATGAAGTGTGTAGCATGGTTGTCGCATTGAAGATGCATGGAAGAGGGACCTCAACTGCTAGGTCAATAAGAACCGATCTGACCCACATCATCTTTGTGCTAGACTGTGCCATGGCTCTATACTATGATTCTGCACTGGATCTGGAGATCACTATCTGCTTCTTGCTCTTCCATGACACCAAGGCATTCCTTATGAACACTGCAAAGCCAGAGGTGGACTTCCTATCCTTGGGACAACCCACATAATCTGCATCTGCACAAGTTGTAACGGTAGGGGATGTCCCTATGTTAAATAAAAGACCAATGCCAGGTGAGATCTTTAGATACCTCAGAATGATATCGACTGCATCTATATGTGCCTATCTAGGTTGCTCCATGAAGTAACTCACTTTTCTTATTGCAAAGGATATATCTAGCCTGGTGATGGTTACGTATAAGATCTTTCCAATGAGCTCACTGTACCTCCTCTTGTCTACCTCCCAATGTCATCATCATACAACTTCATGCTTGGGTTCATGTGAGTAGTGGTAGGCCTGCAATCTGCCATGCCTATCTCAGAGAGAAGATCTATAATGTACTTCCTTTAGGTCATCGTATGGCCTCGTTGGTTCATGGTAAACTCCAGTCCAAAGAAGTAACGTAGAGTGCCAAAGTCCTTGGTTCCAAACTGTTGACCTAGGAAATCCTTAGGAGCCTGGATTCCCTACTCATCATCTCTGTAACAATGATATCATCAACATAAACAAGTATGACAACTATACCTGTATGAGACCTCTGGACAAACAATGAATGATCAACAGTCGATCTCACAAACCCTTATTGCTCTATCATATTTGAGAGCTTCCAGAACCATGCTCTTGGACTCTGTTTAAGGCCATAGATTGCCTTGTGAAGCATGTAAACCTTTCTGATATCCGTCCTCAACATCGAACTAATGTGGTTGCTACATATAGACCTCCTTCTTTAGGTCACCATAGAGAAATGCATTCTTTACATCTAGCTGATATATGGGCCAGTCTCGTGTCACTGCAATCGAAAGAAGAATATGTAGTGTATGATGCCTAGCCACTCGATAGAAAGTATCTGATAGTCCACCCCATATGTCTGGGTGAACCCACGTGCCACAAGTCTCGCCTAGTAGCAATCCATGCTGTCATTTGGTCGGTGCTTCACTGTAAACACCTAATTGCATCCAACAATGGATGCTCCTATAGGAGTTGTAACAATTCCCATGTGCCACGTTATTATAGCGCATCCATCTCCTCCTCTGTGGCAAGATGCCATTGACTGTCCTGCATTACCTTTTGATATGTCCATGGTATATACACAACAGACAATTCTATGGCAAATCTCCGTAATTCTTCTGAAAGTCAACCTAAAGAAACATGTGCTACAAGAGGATATGCAACACAAGTACCTCTCTGCTTTCGGAGAGCAATAGGTACATCAAGGTCACCTGCCTCCTCTTGAACCAGTAAGCTACCCTCCTAAGAGGGCACCTACTCATCTTGTACAGAATCATGCTACATAGACAAATCACGAGCACCATCCGTAGAAATAATGTGATCGTTACACACCTGGGGCGTGCTGGATGATGGGGAAGGCCTATGAGCAGGGGGAACAATGTGAGACCGTAAACACACGTAGAAAAAACTGAGTTAAGGTACTGGACGACGGTCCAAGGGCAACCATAAGAGCATGTGTAGGTACTGGAGGTGGTGGTAGTGATGACGGAGGTGGTGGAGGTAGAGTGGGTACTAGAGGTGGTGCAGCATAGGAGGAGGCATGAAAACCTCCTCACCTGAGTCTGATGGTGTTAACCTGTCACTTGTAGGAAATGCATGAGATACTCAAAGAATGTGACATCGACATTGACAAAAGATTTCTGTCTGAGCAGTTCAAAATAATGGTATCCTTTCAGGGTACGAGAGTAGTCTACAAAGATATACTTGACAACTCTAGGAGAGAGTTTGTCACGACCATACATCTGATTGTGAATAAAGGCAAGACCCTGTGCATTCCTGGCAAACTCCAGCCCCAGAAAGTATCGTAGAGTACCAAGATCCTTCGTAACAAATGACCCAAAAATTTTTTTCCAGTTTTACCCCCTGAGTATCATCTCCTGTAACCAAAATATCATCAACATATACCATGATGACAACTGTACCTCTAGGAGTCTTCTGAATGAACAACGAGTGGTCCGCATTTGATCTCTTGAATCCTTGTTGTTCAATTAGATGAGAAAGCTTTTGAAACCACGCCCTTGGGCTCCGTTTAAGGTTGTATATTGCCATATGAAGTCTACACACCATATGACTCTCCCCCTCAGTAGCGAATCCTGTAGGCTGCTGCATGTAGACTTCCTCCTACAAATCGCCATACAAGAATGCATTCTTAACATCAAGTTGAAATAAGGGCCAATCACGTACCACATCAACTGATAGAAGAATACGAAGAGTGGAATGACGGGTAACTGGAGAGAAGGTATCCATATAATCCATGCCATATGTTTGAGTAAAGCCTCGCACCACTAGCCTTGGCTAGTAACGATCAAGGCTACCATTTTTTTGAAATCCGGAAGCAAGGGGGATACACTCGATGGTGCACTCCCCAAAAAACTTTATTCAAAAGAAGGAACAGACACTAGGGTCAACAAAAAGGAAAACCAACAACAACCACACCTACAACATCTTTTCAATGCCCAATCCCTCACAAAATGTTTCACACCCGCCACCACATTCTCCTTGTAGAATCTTTGGCCCGAGAATACGAGATCATTTCTCCCCCGCCACACCGCCCACAACACGGCAATCAGATACAGAACCTCCAGCCTCGGCCTTCCCTTGTTAGCCCGGATCGAAGACCAGAACGCAAAAAGGTCAGCAGTGCAACACCAACCCAAATCAGCCCCCTGCCAAATCTCAACCACCGTGGGGCACAAGAAGAATAAGTGCTCCACAGACTCCACCGCCGCAGCACAGAGAAGACACATGTCGGACAACACGCCTAAGAGCCGAGCACAACGGTCTCTCGTCATCAACCTCTTCCTCCTCATCAGCCAAAGAAAGAAGCCATCCCGCTCCGGAAGCTTCAGAGCCCAAATACAGGCACAATCAAGATACAACACCTCCGACAGGGACGGAGACGACCTAGCAATAGCACCATAAGCCTTCTTGACCGAGAAAGGAGACACCCTCCAGCACCAATGATCACGCCCCCCAGGAGGGCACCCGACCTCCCGCACCGCCTCGAGCAACGCCAAGAACTCCTCCAGCCTCTGATCCGAGAAATTCATCACGGAGCAAGGATACCAGACCCCATCCCCCCAACAAGCCGCAACCGAACACGCTTTATCGGCGGCCAAAGCAAAAGGGCGTGGGAAGCGGAAGCATAGCACCCCCCCAATCGTCCATCCAAAAGGAAATCGACTCCCCCCTCCCCCCCGCCAAGCACCGGCCTGAACAACCCGACGTTCTTGAGAAACACTTCCACCACCCCCCTCCAAAACATACATGGTGAAGCAACAGGGCACACCTGCGACGGCAAGCCACCCCCCACATCGTAAATTCTCTGCAAGGCAGTAAGACAAAGATCCTCTCCGAGCCCCCAAATCCTGCACGCCTACTTTAGGAGCAAGGCCTCATTCATCTAAGAAAGCGACTTGACCCCCAGCCCCCCTGCTCCTTCCCGTACGTAATATCTTCCCACCTAACCAGGTGCATCCCTCTCACTCCCTCCCCTCTCTTACCCCAAAGAAAGGCCCGCATACGCTTCTCCAACCGGGCCTTGATCCCTTTTGACATCTTACGATTGGACAAAAAATAGATCGGAATCGCCGAAAGAACCGCCTTAAGAAAAACAAGTCTGCCCCCTCACGATAATAGCATGGTCTTCCAGCCCGCCAACCTCATTTCCACTTTCTCCACCACCTTCAGCCAGTCACATAGCCGCGACCTCCCCAAGTAATCCATCGGCAGCGAAGAACATGCCGACCCAAGGGCCGCCACATACTCATCGCGGTCCAAGATCGCAGGGTCGAAGGGCACGAACACGGACTTGGCATCATTCTTGAACAGCCCAGAGAGCTCGTCGAAGGTCTCCAGCGCCATGGCCATCACCCTCGCCTTCGCCACACCCCCTCCAAGAAAAACAACGTGTCGTCCGCGTACTAGATCGGAATATGCAAATCCCCCCTGGAAAACGCCCGCGATAGGCCGGTGCCAACCATAATATCCGCAAAATTAGATAAAACGTCAGCCGCCAGAATAAACACCAGCGGAGCAAGGGGGCAACCCTGCCGGACCCCCTTCCTCGGCTGAATCTAACCCCCCTCCGGACGACCATTGACCATGACAGACATCAATGCGGTGGTGATACAACGTCTCACCCACGTTATCCACAACTCTGGGAAACCAATCCTTCTAAGCACCGACCACAGAAACCTCCAATCCAAGCAATTGTAAGTCGTTCTGAAGTCCACTTTCCACAGGATGCCACGCACCTCCCTCCTTTTCCAATCAACAATGACCTCCGACGCCAACGTGAGACAATTGGCAATCTGCCGCCCCTTGATGAAGGTCGACTGCGAAGGGGAAATAACACTGCCAATAACGCCATCCAAATGAGAAGGAGAACCTTTGCAATAATTAGATATAAGGCGTTTGACACCGATATAGGGGGGAAGTCATCAATGGATACCGACGCCGACGACTTCGGCAACAGAAAAACGAGAGCCCTGTTGAAACCCGCATTCCCCCTGCAGAACTCGAGAGCCACATCAAGCACCTCATGGCCCATGAGATCCCAAAAATCCTTGTAAAACGCCACTGGGAACCCATCCGGGCCAGGAGCCGCATCACCATTCAGCTCCCACACCGCATCCTTAAGCTCCTCCAAAGATCAATCGCGAACCAGGTACTCGACCAGATCGTGCGCCACCACCCGCGTGCCCGATCCCAACCACCGCCAATGCCTGGGGATAGACGACGAAGCCACCTCCTTGAAGTGATCAGCAATGGCCCTCCCCATCTCTCTATTACCCTCCACATGCGTTCCCCCAACAACAATGGAATGCAACGCATTCGCCCGGCACCTCCCACTAGCCACGCGATCAAGGCTACCATCTGCGTGATACTTGACAGTGAATACCCATTTGCAGCTAACGACAGATGCTCCTGAGGGAGCGGGAGCCAAGCTCCATGTACCTCGTGACTGTAGAGAAACCATTTCCTCCTCCATGGCAGAACGTCAACAATCAATTTTCAAGGCATCCTGATAATTCCGTGGTATCTCCAAAGAAGACAAATCCATTGCAAACCTCTGAAAGTCCCATGTGAGGAGATGAAAGGAAACCTGGGAGGCAAGAGGATACGAAGCACAAGTGTGTTTATGCTTCCTTATAGTAATAGGGACATCCAGATAATCAACCAGAATACTCGTCGGTTCATATTCCTCCTGCAATGATGAACCCTGCACATGCACACTATTCGGCCCATCATTAGCAATAACATCTGGACATACCTGATTCGTGCTAGATGATTGACATGAAGCATGAGTAGGACCTGACCGACGTGTATAATATTCTGGTAATGGCAAGACAAGAGGTTTTGGTTGTGGTGGAAGCGGTGGTGGTGGCGGCGGTGGTGATGTTGGCGTGACTACAAGAACTGGAATGGACATTGGTGGACTCAAAATAGGAGGAAGATAGGCCTCGTCATTAGATGTGGATGAGGTCAACCTGTCACCTGCAGAAGAAAAGTAAATAACAGACTCAAAGAATGTAACATCAACACTGACATAGTATTTCTAGTTTACAGGATCATATCAACGATATCCCTTCTGAGTCCGAGAGTAATCCACATAGACACATTTGACAGCCCTAGGCGAGAGCTTGTCAAGATTGGGCGGCAACTGATGAACAAAGGCAAAATCACCAAAAACATGAGGAGTAAGTGAGAATAGTTCCTTATCTGGAAAAACAACAGAAAGGGAAATTTTCTCACCAAGTATCGAGGATGGCATACGATTGACATGATAACAAGCTGTAAGGACGACATCGTCCCAAAAAGAAATAGGAGTACAACTCTGAATAAGTAGGGTTCGAGTAATATCAAGAAGATGATGATGTTTTCTCTTATCGACTCCATTTTGTTGAGAGGTGTACACACATGTGGTTTGATGAAAAATACGTCTTGACGAAAAATATTGTGAGAGAGACCGAGTGCAAAATTCCAAAGCATTATCAATACGAACATATTTCACATGGGAAGAAAAACATTTTGCACTTTATTGATAAGATTTCTGATAACATCTCCTACTTCAGATTTATTCTTTAATAGAAAAATCCATGACAAACGAGAGAATTCTTTAACAACTACAACATAAAACATGTGTCCCTGGTGATCAGGGACATAACTTGAACCCCAAATATCGACATGAAGTAATTTAAAAGAGGGGCTACTGCTCCGACACTGACGACTAGGGAAGCTAGCTCTATGGTGCTTTCCCAACTGACAGGCTTTACACCGGAAGGAAAAACTCGGAGAGAGATCTGAGGCAAGAGATGACGCATCTTCTGAATGGGAAGGTGACCAAAACGTAGATGCCATGTATATGGAGAGACAGATCCAGCTACATGAGAGGAGACACCAGCAGATGAACTTCGGATCAGACGATAAAGACCATCCTGCTTGAGCCACAACCAATCACCTTACCCATTATAATGTCCTGAAATATAAGAGAAGATGGGTCAATATAGCGTGGCAATGCAAATCCTTTGTAATCTTTCTAATAGAAAGTAAGTTCATCGAAAAATCAGGGGCATGTAAGACATTCTGTAGATGCAAGGAAGGCGACAAAGTAACCTCCCCCTGTCCAATAATGGGTGAATGAGTCCCATCGGCTATTACCACTGACCGCCTTGGTGGAATCTCCCTGTATGACATAAGTCTGTATCTGTCGGGACAAAGATGGTGTATAGCACCAGAGTCCATGATCCAATATGAGATATCAAATCTATAACATGATGTAAAAGCACAAGCACTACCTGAGGTGCTAGTCGTGGTAGAATTACTGGTAGAAGCTGAAGCAACAATATTTGAAGGGCCTCCAGGAGAATCTGTAGAAAGAAGAGGCATAATATCTCATAATCTCGCAACAAGCTCCTCAAACCTCTAATCCAAAGTAGATGCCGACGGAGATGCAACATGTTCGGCTACTCACGCCGAGGCTGGAAATCCATGCTTAGAATAACATGTATCCTCAGAATGGCCTGTACGATGACAAAAAGTGCATGACTGACGAAAACGTCCACCTCGACAGAGATGCGGCTAAGCCTTCGGTAGACTTCCTCCATAGGAGGAATGGTAGCATCGGCAAGTATCTGTGATCGGGCAGCATCATATTTAGGATCAAGGGCTACAAGCAGGACCCTCATCATGGTAGCATTCCTAAATGTCTTTTGCTGCTCGGGGGTGGCTGTGAGAGGAATAGTACATGTACTGCAGAGTTTCTCAAACATCCCCCGCATGGATGTATACAAGGAGCTATGTGGCCGCCCATTCTGCTTCATTGTGAATATGTCATGTTGGAGTTGTAACATCTTGGTCTCATTCTGCACCTGTGAATATGTTGCCGCCGGTATGTCCCACATCGCCTTAGCGGTGGGCTGATAGAGGACATCATTAGCAATCTCCATCGACAACATGCCTGGCATCCAGACATTGACATATGAATCATCAGCCTCCCAGGAGGCATAGATCCCAGTCTTCTCTGCCGGCTCTTCCTCGGTAAGAATATGCTTCTCACCGTTCGACTTCATGAGGCTCATGAACTGCATCGCACAGAGCTCATAGCTCATCCCATCCATCTTGACTATTGGCGGGGGACCTTTGAACGTGCCTATGGAGGACATATTGTCTTTGTTTTCTGACATGTCGTCGGTGACGAAGAATTAGGATTTGTAGACAAAAAGACAAGTATCTACATAAACTTCATAGGATTTAAGTGCATATGTAGACTTTACGCATTCAAATTAGAGATGAAAATGGTCGGATATGGATACGAATTATGGTATAATCATATCCTTATTCATTTTAAAATACGAATACGAATGCGGATACAGATATTGATGGATGTAAAAAATGCGTTACCATATCCTTAAAAATGAATACGAATGTAAAATGAATATGAATCGGATACAAATAATAACAGAAATATTTAATATATTAACTAAAATATACATATTTAGGATGGCTTACACATAAAATATATATAACATATATAGTAATTTCATAACAACTATATCAACAATGGTGAATGCAATCATAAAATATTGTTACGCATAGTGATAAATAAATTTATCAATATACTTATGTACAAAAACGAATATACGAATACAAATACGAATATTAGCGAATGTCAAAGTGATATCCATATCCAGATCCATTTTAAAATGAATACGAATGTCAAAATATGTATAAAACGAAAGCGATAGCGGATCGAATACGAATATATTCATATTTTTTTTCATCCCTAACTCAAATACATGGATATGGCGGAGGAGGCGACTACGATAGAGGCCGGTGAGGGTAAGAGACGGTGGGTGGTCACCGGCTAGAGAGGGGATGGTGGGAGAGGGCCCGACTATGGGTAAGGGGCGCCGACGGGAGGGAAAGTGCCAGCAGGAGGGAAGGAGGAGAGAGGCTGGTGGTGGCAGCGCTGAGGAGAGGGGGCGACGGGGCAGGGAGGAGGAGCGGTGCTAGGGGGGCTGTTGTGAGAAGGGTTTAGGGTTTTAGAGTTTTGACTCTGATGCCATGTTGGTGGAAAGAGTTGTTTTATATTCCAAGGAACCCTAGGTTCTCTTATATAGAGTCAACCTATGGGTAAATTACATAAGATGGAACAAAGAAAATAAAAATAGAATAAAAGATACACCGACTACATAATTATCTCTACAGTCTTGGCGATGTTACATCTAAATTTCAAGGCTAAATCTGAATCATTCCGAGCTAGATCTGAAATAATTGTAGTTGAGGATTGGAGTTACAATCAAAGTTGAATAAGATATAATGTATCTTGGTTAAGAGATAAAATTAACGTAAGGTGTGTTTGTGAGAATTGACTATAATTAAGTTGGATTCAGAATCCCTATAAGCTAGTGGACGTGTTGGGAACTTAGTTAGGATACATCACACAACACCACAAGCATACGGAGATAACCCCAAACCTAAGACATTATTCATGCCTTAGAGTCATAGTGTCAAGTCATACACAGACCAAGACCACATAGTATCCACTAGACTTGGGAGGTTAGATCGAATCATACATCAGATTAGAATTTCACCCTTCCCATCATCAAAATCCATAAACACGGCCTCTAAATAATAAGTGATAATATACATATACATAAGGGTTGTCCATTAATAAACAATTAATCAGATATATATGAAGGGTTTAGGGGAAATGGAGAAATTATACATATGAGCTATTAACTACTATATAGGAATAAATCATATGAAATGTATTGGGTAACACTTGAAGCATCCTTCACAGTAGTTTAAAAACCTTCTTTGTAGTAAGTAGTTATAACTTTTTAGTTATTTACACCTTACCACTTTTTTTGAAATCACCATAAAATGCCTGCTTGTTTTATTAAATTTTCGGGATTTACCAGCGCTCGTTGACGCCTCTTCTTATTTGCATGTTTTGGCAGGCAAGCAGCCTGCATCTCAGTAGCTATTGATAACTCTTGGAGGTCAGGTATATTTTAGACGGTACAATTTCTTTTGTTGTAGTTTTTTTGTTCAGTTCATAATGTATATGCTCTTCTTTCTCTTCTCTATATATTTGGGATAGATGTATACAATGCCATCTCTTTTGTACATGTATAAATTTATGAAAATTAATGGAATGTAATATTGGTGGCACATGTTACTATTGTTGTTGCTGTTTCTGTGGTTATTTATTGAATGTGATTATCATATGCAGAAACAAAACGTGAAAAATTTTCCTATAATTTCATACTTAACACGATGTTTAGGGAATATTGTATTGCGAATGCGGCGTAAACAGGTATCCGAATCCGAGGGCACTACAAGTGACGTCGCCAGAGGAGGGACCCAGCACGAGCTCCACCTGAGATTGAATAGAAGCAATGTCCAGAGGGTCGTTGACCAATAAGCCAACAAGAAGAGCAATGCCGACACCTGTCGCAAGTGAATTGCACCACGACCCATCGACGCCACCGACCACCATTGAAGCAAAGGATCGATTAAGCTTCACCTGAGACTGGAGCCTATCCTCGGACACCACTTCATCGCCTGCCCCTCAAACACAATCATCCCTACGATGGCCCACGATGAGGCAGACGAAGCACTTCGGAGGCTCAAAGCAACCTGCAACGAGGTGATCATAGACTCCATACTAGAAGCAACGCTTCCCCAGTTTGTTGTGGGACACAACCGACGACCCACCCTCTCCCCTCACATCTTGCGTGGTGGCTCTCGAGCTCCCCTTCCCCCTAGTATTGGCCATCGACTGCCACACTCGCAAGTCGCACTTCATCACCCAACACAGTGCCTGCCTCCGACCGCTCACCTCTTGCCCCGTCCTTTTCCATAAGAAGCTACCAACGAGGTTTTATACATGCTAATTACAAATTTTCAACAGGAAAGACGGTAATTATCAGAAATATGATTCCTTCTGTCTGGTATGCTTGCCTATGACTGTTTGTGTGTGACATGCCTCATCAGAATGGGGGTTCAGTTATAATTTTTTAGCAGTGTAGTATACTAACAAGGCATGATCTCCTGAGTATTATCAAAGAAGGCACCAGACTTTACTTCAAGGAAAGGAATTGCTATCGATAACTCTAACGAGTCCAATTGAATTCGAGGTTATGAAGTGACCCTAAAATTCCGAAAGAAGATCATAAATCTGGAGCGTAAATCATCTAACCCATGAGTAACTAGGTAGCTAAAGAGTTAGAAAGACAATTTAAAGGACATCTTTAAAAATCTTCAAAAGAGGGTATATGAACTAAACAGATCTTTTGCTAAAATTGATTCTAAAATTATATATATATATATACATACATACATGATCAGATTAGTCAAGAATTAGCTAATGATACATCAACAAGGTAGCTTCTATATTAAGGCCAGAATGCATAAACAAATTGATTCAACTCATGAAACAAGACCAAGAGAATTGTCGGACCTTCTATCCCATACAGGAAACAAGTCTTCTATAGTCTAAACTGCAAATATCCCATTTCAGGAAATGAAAGTTTAGGATATCAATAACAAAGCATGCATCCATTTATGAAGAATTAATTTAACCAAATCAAAGGAATCATAGAAAGAGTGAAATTTTCATAATCACTTGAATGATCAACAATATAAGAGAAAATGCCACTGAAAGCATACGATCTCCCCTAACCTTGAAAACACAAAGAGGAAATGTGTATAAATACACACATGACAGCATGAGGGGGCTTAGTTGTATCTATTTTGATCTCAAAAATAAAGATCAAGCAGCATGTCACACCCAAATATACGAAGAGAGGATGGGTTCGGTTTGGAGAGCGGTGTGGAAGGCGAAAAACGCGGGGGAGAGTTCTTCGACGGCGATGAAAGGGAAGGAGATGCTCGACGCGGACTCCGTAGGTAACGACGACAAGCTTGGCGGATGGCGCCTTGTATCTCACAGGAAATCTGGTCGCCGTTGCTTCCGCTGCGGTGAAGAAGGGCACGAAGCTTCGGTCTGTCGACTCCCTCTACGATGTTTTTCTTGCGGTGGCGTTGGTCATCGCATGGCTGCATGCAAAGCTAAGGCGGCGTGGCCTGCCTTGCGTAAATTGTCTTCTGTTGGCTAATCCTCGAGTTTTCACTCCTCGAAGGTGGCCAGCGGGGGACCCTCCTTTGCGGAAGTGGTTAAGAAGGGCACGGGGGGAGACAATATCCCCCTTTACGATACTCATCTCCCTCAAGATCGTGGTTCCACTCTTGAAGCTTTGTTGATCTCGGACAGGAAGCCTAACTCCATTTCATCGGAGTTGCACACAGCTATAGGTCAATCCATCGGTGGTGCTATTCGCTTAGAGAAGATCCTATCGCATGTTCGTGGTTTTTTGGGTCATTTATTCACGGGCGACGTCGTGTTACTCGACGACAGACATTGTTGCGTAAGGGGTCTATTGGATTCACAGTTGGTTCGGCTGCTCCACAACGGAGACATGGAAAATGTTTTTTGGAGAAGACCTCGCTTCGCAGATGGAGGATGCTCGGAGCTTGAGATCTGCATGGCCACTATTAAAGGGATTCCCATTCTCTCCCGAACGCTCTCTTGTCTTTGTGGGGCGCTTTGACGTTGGGGTTTTGTGCATCAGATCGTCGACGATGGTCTTAGACCGGGTTCATTGGTAGAAGAGACGAAGATCCTGTTCGAATGTTCAAAGTCCTTTCTTGATAAGCTTGGCGGCAGAATTAAGTTCTCCAATTTACAGGTTGGTAGATTCTCCTTCTTAATCGAGCTCTCCGTCGATGATCTGCCTCCGCCGCCGGCGCTAGTGCGGCCGCGGTTGGCTGCCTCGCCGGGAGATGTCGAAAGGCCAACAGGCACGTTGTTTCCTACACTGGCGGTTAGTATTCCAAAGCACCCCATCGTTGGAAGCGCCATGGGGGTTGATGCATCGCGGCGCTTGGTGGTGACCTCCTGTCAGATAGATCCCATCCCCGAAACGTTCTTTTTGCATGGTGACGTGGTTAGCAGCCTGATCCTCTCTCCCTCCAAAGTACGATTCGTGGGCCCCTCTGTTGCTTTCCCGGATCGGTTTGCTTATTCGGACCCTAGGCTGGGTACCGAAGGCAACTCCTCTTTCGGGTCGGATCCTTTTAGAAATTTTTCGGGAGCGGCCTCTTCAGCTGTTTTTCAATCTGCTTCGAACTTGGATGATGTCTTTTTCATGGTTCCAAACGCTCGCCCGATTACGATGCAGGAGCCTCCTCCGCTTCCGAAATCTTCTCCCCCCGGAGAATCTCGGGAGGCTTCTTCCACTGCTCTGTTTCTACCTTCCTCCTCTTCCTCTCCGGCGTTGGAGAACTTCAATGACAATGCGGCTCGGTTCGGCTGCTCCCCATCACCTGAAGCGGCGGCTTGCTCGAGCGATAGAAGGAGCGACAAAAGATATAGACGAAGATCAAGGGCGAGATCAATCCTTTCGGGGAGCGCTTTCAAGAGCAATGTGGCGGCAGCGGCAGGCGTTACCTTACTTCAAGGGGCCTTTGAAGTTTCCAAATGAAGATTCTATCTTGGAACATTCGTGGCTTGGGAGATAAAGATAAGAGAAGAATTGTGGGTTCTAAACTCTCGGAATTGGACTGCGATATTGTTCTTCTACAAGAGACGAAGCTATCCTCCTTCTCTGATTCTCTTTGGCGCTCATGCGGCGCTGGGCGCCTGGACCAATTCAAGTTTCTGGAGGCATCTGGGACGTCAGGGGGTTTGCTGGTGGCCTGGCGTTCGGCTTCTTGGACTCTTATTTCTGAAACTCGGGGACAACACGTCCTAACAGTGGTTTTGGCTAATTCCCTATCCTCCAGTTCTTTGACGATCTCTTGCGTCTACGGTCCCTGTGATGGCGCGTTGCGGGATGAATTGTGGCATGACTTGCTGAATGTCGCGAGGCTCATCGATGGGACCCCTTGGCTGGTTGGAGGCGATTTCAACGTCACACTGCTTTCCTCCGATAGACCTGGTGGGAGAGGCGGGCAAGATAGCGGCTCCGATCTTTTTATGGAGACAATTGACTCGCTGGGTCTTGAATGTATGGACGCCCCAGACGTAAAGTACACTTGGAGGAACTCCAAATCGCGATCAAGGCTTGACCGTTTCTTTGCTTCAAAGGAACTTTTGGAGACTTATCCCTTGGCGACGGTGATGGCCAAGCCCAGGTCTTGCTCTGACCACAACCCAATTCTCTGGTGCTCTGGGTCGGACGCGGTCAATCGTGGCTTCTTTCGTTATGAGAAGTGTTGGCTTCTAGAAGAGGGCTTCAAGGATTTGGTGTCTTCGCACTGGACCTCGACAGAGGCTCCGGGTTCTGCTGCGAGTAGATTCTCGCAAAAATTAACCTCTCTTCGGAGCCGGATGACTAAATTCAAGAAGGACTCTAGGGATGCGAGAGCTGCGATGAGGATTAGCGCTGAGGAGGTCATTCGGCGGATCGACGCCTTGGAGGACGAGAGAATCCTCTCCTCTCTGGAGTTGGATGAGCGGCTTGCGGCGCAAAAGTCTGTGGCTTTGGAGGACAAGAAACGTGTAACTGAATGGCTCAACACTCAAGGTCCTCATGGCTCAAAGAGGGCAATGCGAACACCGCTTTCTTCCATCGCATTGCAAACGGTAGGCGCAGATGTAATGCCCTTCGCTCTATCTCTATTGATGGGGTTACTACGGAGGGAAACAAGCAAATGGGATGCACGATTGCTGACTACTATAGAGAAAAGCTTTCTTCCAATATTCCTCGGGTTTGGAGATGGCTAGGGCGCAACTCCAGGCTTTTGTCATCGCCCTCCTCCGAGATCCTTATCCGTGATGTCTCCCTTGAGGAGATCAAAGATGCAGTTTGGGATTTGAACATTGACGCTGCCCCTGGCCCTGACGGCTTTCCAATTGCTTTTTATAGGCACTTCTGGGACCTCATTGGCCCCGAAGTGCTCGAGGTGATGGCGGAATTCTGCTGCGGGAATCGTGGTTTTGATCGCATCAACAGGGCATTGCTTGTTCTCATTCTGAAGCGGGCTTCGTCTAACTCGATAGGGGATTATCAGCCAATTGCAATTTCAAATGCTCTTTATCTTATTATCGCCAAAGTTCTTGCTTCAAGGTTGGTTCGCGTTATAGGGGATTTGGTTTCTCCGGCTCAATCTGCCTTCATCCCAGGCCCTCAGATTTCGGATTGCACAACTCTTGCCTCAGAGCTCATCGTGGATTGGCGTAGGAGTACAAGTGCCATTTTGTGGAAGGTGGACTTTGACAAAGCCTTTGATAGCCTTGATTGGAGATTTTTATGGTCGGTTCTGAAGAGATTATGCTTCCCTTCTATTTGGATTTCGTGGATGAGGCGTTGTATTACCACTGCCTCATTCACGGTGCTTATCAATGGCAGACCCGAGGGGGTTGGATCCAACCTAGAAAAGGTGTCCGCCAGGGATGCCCGCTTGCACCTATGTTGTTCATTCTCACGGCGGATATCCTCGCTGATATGGCAAAGGGAGTGATTGATCATGGTCTTTCTGGCTGCTATTCTCGGGGTAATCTGAGGATTCCTATAATTCAATACGCGGATGACACTCTCTTCCTCATTGAGGGGGGGGGGGGTCCAGGAGGCCACTGGCATGGCCACAACACTCGAAATTTTCTCGGAACTTTCCGGTTTATGCAAGAACGACAATAAATCCACCTTTGTCCCTTTTGGTGCAACAATGCTCCTGGTAGAGGAGTTGGCCACCGCTTTGGGTTCTGCAAGCGTAGACCTCCCTATTGACTATCTTGGAATGCCCTTGACCTTGGGCAGGGCACGGCTTCGTGATTGGCTGAAAGTGGTGGAGAATCTTGAATCAATATTGGCCGGATGGAAAGCTTCCATTCTTTCTAGAGGTGGACGATTGGTTCTTCTCAAGGCCGTTCTCTCGGCCATTCCTGTTTACTTCCTTGCTTCTCGCAAAATTCCAAAGGGGATTCGCGCTAGATTGGAGAAGAAAATGTGCGGCTTCATTTGGGGCTGTGGTGCCACTGGCCGGGGTGGCATCCACCTGGTCAGCTGGGATGATATCCTACGCTCCAAAGATTGGGGGGACTAGGTGTTATATCATTAAAGGAAATGAACGAGGCTTTGCTGCTCAAATGGGCCAGCAGGATTTGGGGTTCGTCTAATGACCTTGTTGTTTTGGCGATCCGCGAGATCTATGGGGTGAGGGGCTCTCCACTATCACAGCGCATCTGCAGCAACTCCATTACGCCTTTCTGGCGGGGCGTCATGAAATCCTTCTTGTATAACCTTCGGGTTTTTAAGCTTGTGCTGGGGGGTGGAAACGATTTTGCCTTCTGGTTGGACGATTGGTCGGGGACGGGCGCGTTATGCTCTCGCTTTCCTTGCTTATTTGCCTTGGCAACTGACACGCATTGCTCGGTAGCGAGCTGCTAGGCTGATGGCTCTTGGTGCCCCTCCTTCTCTGCCAACTTCTCCGACAGAAGATTTGATGATTTTCTCGAGCTCCTAGAGGCCGTGAGAAATGTGTGTGCTCCCTCTGTGGGTAGAGACCACTGGAGCTGGAAAGATGGACCCTTCTCGGTGAAAGGCGCCTATGGGGCCATTTACAGGCCGCCCCCAGCGAATTCGGATCTCTTGATCAGGGATTGTGCATCTATTTGGTCGCTTCATCTCCCGGAACGAGTGGGGTTCTTCTTATGGCTCTTCCGACGCAAATGCCTCTTGACTCACGATTGGTGCACTAAACTATTGGGAATAATTGCATACAAGTGTTTGCTCTATGACAGTGCGATTGAAACTGCTGATCACCTCTTCTTTACTTGTCCTGTGATCTCCCAGATATGGCTGAACTCGGGGATCCATTGGTGCCGCTTCGATGACTTCCAAGCATTCTGGAATTCACTCAATCTAAATAAGGAAAGGCCATGGGCGGACCACCTCCTTCCGATGGCATATTTTTGGGCGATTTGGCGTGGCAGAAATGACCTGCTCTTCTCCGGGCAAAGATTCTATGAGGAAAATGTGGCCTCCGTTGCCAAGGGACTACATAAGGACTGGATGCAGTAGCGTTTTTCTCTCTTGTTTTGTTATGGGAAGATACTGTTGTCTTTGGTGTGTTTTGGGGAGAGCTTTTTGTAAGGGTGAGGTTGTTTGCTCATCTAGCCAGTAACCTACTTGTTCTCGCTTTTTTGTTTTTGCAATAAATTTCTCCTGGGGCGGGTACCACCGAGTACTACCCCCTGATTGAAAGACTTTAAAAAAAACTACTTTTCATAAACAAGGGGGGTAGCATCTGCCAATTTTTTTGGAAGGTGGGACAGATATCCTTCCCACAAAGAGGAAATGTCTTTTTTTTGGAAGGTGGGACATCTATCGTTCTTTACTGCTGTACTCATTATTGATTTGGAAGGGGGAGTTGGGGTTCTCGTCGCAGCCGGGAAGCTCCTCGTCAAGGTCTGGTCCTTCACAGCGTGGTGGGGAGGGCTCAGGTTGTATGGGGCGCGTGGGAGTGGGGTCCTTTGCTGCATAAGGACGTGGTGTCATCATGGAGGGCGGCATCTCGGAAGGAAATGGAGTTGGTTTTCTCGTTGGGGGTCAGCTTATTGAAGTTGGGAAGGGGAAGGGGAAGAGGGTGGAAGGTAGGGAGGAGAAGGAGGTGCGGGTTGGCGAATACGACGAGGTGCTTGGTGCAGGGGCTGATGAGGGGTAGGTGCATGTCTCCCAAAGAAGCCGGAGAAGCGATGTTTTCGTTGTGGGGTTTGGGACCACGTTGCGTCGTTCTGCCATGTCCCACCGAGGTGTTTTGCCTGCGGGGGGGGGGGTGGTGCGCCACCGCCGTAACACTTGCAGGTTTGCTTCTGATCGTGATATCGTTCGTGTTGTTGTGAGGAACTCTGAAAAACAACCCATGCAACGTCTATCCTCTGTGGTTGATGCTCTCCAGGGGCTTTGTACCTACAAGGCAATGGTTGCGGGTGGTATCTACCCTGGCATGCAGGATGGGGGACTCATGCAGTGATCGGTTATGCGATGCGAGGTTGCATCTCTCTTGAGGCTTTAAAGGTCTACCTCTCTGGATTCCTTGGCTCACGGTTTACGGGAGATGTCGTATCCCTTGGAATTCCTCGGTGCTATGTTCGTGGCTTAACCTTGGTGCAGAGAGAATGTCTGCTCCTAAATGGCGGGATGGACGATGTTTTTTGGCGACCTCTACGTTTCGTGGATGGTACGGTTACAGAAACAGATGTTTGCGTGGCTAAGGTGCGTGGTGTTCCGTTCTTGTCCCGGTCAGTTTACTGCTTGGGGACGGCCCTCTGACGGTGGGGCACGGTGCTCGCGGTGATGAAGGATGGGCTGAAATTCAGCTCGGATCCGGATGTCACGCTCGTGCTGCTGGAGTGCAACAAGGCGGTCATAGATGTCCCCGTTGGCTCGATCTTTTTCGCGTCCTTGGATGCTGGGTGATTCAGCTTCAGCGTGGAGATGCAAATCGTCAAGCCCCCGCCTCCACCGGAGGACTCGCTCCTGTCCTGCGTCGCCTCGCCTTCTACACTGTCGGTGGGGCTTTCGAGGGACCCGATGCAGGGTTCGAGGCGCGAGGACGATACGGTGCGTTGTTTGGGAGTCCCTCCTCGGGTCGTGTGCCTCTTCACCCAAAACTTCTCTTTGTCTGTTGAGGTGGCAAATTTGGTGCCCCCTCTCTCGTCTACGCCACTATCTTTGTCTCCAGGTCCAAGACTCATGCATGCTCATGCGGATCCTTCGGCGTTTCGTCCGCAAGGGGATCCAAACCTGCTAACCTCTTTCTTATCGGGCCATATGGGCCTCTCGGGGCCCACGACTGATCAATTATTCCCAACCTAGCTAGATCTCTTTGATCCGGTGCCATGTCTGACCCGATCGACAACGGGGGAATGGGCGTATCCCTCTGGTGGGTCTTGGGACCCGACTGCTGATCTCGCTCCAGCACTGCCGCTTTGTGTCGGCGCCCTCGAGTCTTCTGATGGGGATCCCCCGCAGCACACTGCCTCGTCTTCCGATGGTACACGACTGGATTTGGCTGGCGCATTGGATGGGCAACTTCGGAATGGTTTTCCTTCTGCTCTTTCTCCTTTGGCTTGCCTTGCGGAGGGTGGTTCTCGTCCAGATGAGGGGGCAGATGACAAAAGATCCGGTAAGAGGTACAGGTGCAGGCAGAGATCTCGGACTCGACTCGCTGAGCCACAACCATGTTCGACCTTAAGGACGACCATTGCTGAGGCCTCTGGTGTGATCGACATTCAGGGTTTCATTCTAATGTTCTAAATGAAGAATCTCTCTTGGAACGTTCGGGGTCTCGGGGAGTTGGACAAGAGAAGGATACTTGGTTCGCGTTTCATTGAATGGAGTTGTGATGTGGTCATACTGCACGAGACGAAGTTTCAATCCGTCTCTGATGTTGTTTGGAAGTCTTTCAGCGTTGGTTGGATTGATGAGTTCAGAACAATGAATGCGGTCGGGGCATCTGGGGGGCTTCTTGTGGCTTGAAGATCGTCGTCCTTAGCATTTACATTGGTGTTGCGTGGGAGACACGTTCTCTCTGTTCTCATGGTATGTGTTGGTTCTTCTACACCCTTAGCGATTTCATATGTTTACAGCCCTTGTAATCATATTCTGCGGAGGGAATTATGGGAGGACCTACATGAAGCGAGTAGGGCCTTCGAGGGTATCCCCTGGCTCGTTGGGGGGGATTTTAATGTTACTCTTCGTTCCACGGATAGGCCGCGATTCAAGGGTGGCCAGGACCCGGGGTCGGATGATTTTGCGAACGCTATTGATTCGATGGCCTTGGAGGTTATGGACGCTACGGACTCGGCTTACACTTGGAGGAGCTCCAACTCTCACTCTCTAATTGACATATTTTTTGGCCTTGGCCAATCTCCTCGATTGTTTCGCGCTCTCAACTGTGATGGCTCATCCGAGGGCCTTATCGGACCACACACCGATTATTTGAACCTCCGGTGAATCTCGCCCGCTGAGGGGTCTCTTGAGGTATGAGAAGAGTTAGTTGTTGGAGGAAAATTTTAAAGAGTTGGTAATCTCACACCAGTCCAACACAAAGGTGTATGACTCGGCTGCGTCTATGTTTGTACAGAAGTTAGGGTCTTTGCGTAAAAGGTTGAGCTCGTTCAAGAATGAGTCTAGGGCTGCAAGATGCGCTACCATGTTGGAAGCTGAGCAGTTGGTTAGAAGACTTGATGCACAAGAGGATCTTAGGGAGCTTACGGGGGATTAACTGGCCACTCGCTCGCTTGCGCAAAAATTAATTGCGGCAGAGGACCTTAAGCGCGTCACTGAATGAAGACAAAGGTCAAGGAATACTTGACTCAGGGAGGGGGACGCCAACACGGCGTTCTTCCATCGTGTAGCCAGCGGGAGACGTCGGTCAAATGCTTTGAGATTGATTACGATGAATGGTGTGCGTGTTGATGGTGATCGACAGATGGGGAAGGCGATTATCGATCATTTTATGGACTTCTCCTCGAGGATGATACCCCGACTTTAAAGGTGGACGGGACTTGGGGCTCCCTCTTTGCCGTCATCTTTGAGTGTGGATTTGATGCAGGATGTCTCCTTAGAGGAGGTGAAGAGTGTGGTTTGGAGCTTGAATGCAGATGGGACTCCAGGCCCCGATGGTTTCCCGGTTGCTTTTTACAGAGATTTTTGGGACCTTGTGGGCAACGAGGTTCTCGATGTCATCTCGGAGTTTTGCGAGGGTAATGCTGGTTTCGAGAGGATAAACAAGTCGCTAATCGTTCTCCTTCCTAAGTCCACGGCGGCGGATCACATTGAGGAGTTCTGCCCAATTGCTCTCTCTAATGTACTATACCTGATTGTGGCAAAGGTGTTTGCCGTGCGACTCAGCCATGTTCTTGAGACGATTATTTCGCCGCTACAATAAACTTTTATCAAGGGGAGGCAAATCTCAGACTGCCTTATTCTTGCTTCAGAAATCATTACGGACTGGAAGAGAAGGGACAAACAAGGCATTTTGTGGAAAGTGGATTTTGCAAAGGCCTATGATAGTTTAGACTGGAAGTTCCTTTGGTCGGTCATGCGGAGGAGAGGCTTCCCGGATCTGTGGATTTCTTGGATAAAACGTTGTATTACGACGTCATCATTTTCGGTCATGGTGAACGGTCGCCCGGAGGGTGGCTTCTTCCAGCCACGTAGGAGTGTGTGGCAAGGCTGCCCTCTTGCACCTCTTTTGTTTGTGATTGCTGCAGATGTCCTGGCGTATATTGTGGGCCATGTAACTAATTGTGGTCTCTCGGCCGGGTACTCGAGGGATGATTTGATGATCCCGCTTCTCTAATACGCAGATGACACTATCTTCTTTTGGCATGTCCGAGGCCCTAGATCTCTTCAGCGAACTTTTAGGTCTTTTCAAGAATGCGGATAAATCTAAGGTTGTCCCCTTCGACTTATAGGAGGAGGAGGCTGATGCTTGTGGACGATCTTTAGGTTCATAATGCTGCTCCCTTCCGATTGACTACCTTGGGATGCCTCTATCGGTGGGAAGAACGAAGTTGTGTGACTGTAACCAGGTTGTTGAGAAGCTTGAAGCGAGACTCGCGGGATGGAAGTCGTCCATTCTCTCCAAAGAGGGGTGATTGGTCCTCTTAAAGGCAGTTCTTTCTTCCATTCTGATTTTCTTCTTGTCCAATCGACGCTTGCCGAAGGGGATTCGTAGCCGTCTAGATAAGCTGATGAGTAGGTTCTTATGGGGCAAGCATGGTGGTGAATCAGGGGGATCATCTTGTTGAGTGGGATGTGGTCACACTCCCTAAAAAAGCGGGGGGCCTGGAAGTCCGGAGATTGGACCAAATGAATGAGGCTTTGCTCCTTAAGTGGGCGAGCAAAGTGTGGGGTCCTGGGGAGGATTTCTGCTACAAAATTTTGCGCAAAATATACGATGTACGTGGTGCGCCGTCGAGTCATGTTGCTCGTGCAGAGTCGCCCACGCCGTTCTGGAAGGGGATGATGGAGGTCTATACCCGTCATCTCTCACTTTTTTAGGCCAATACTTGGCAATGGCGGATCCTTCACCTTCTGGACTGATGATTGGACGGGGGGTCCATTATGCACGTGGTTCCCTCAACGTTATGCTCTGGCGGATGATAAGGATGCGCTGGTGGCATCTTGCTGGTCGGATGGTAATTGGTTCCCAACCTTCTCCACTAACTTTTCGGATCAACGGCTCAAGGATTGTTTTTTCGTTATTGGATGCTATCAAAGAGATGGGAAGACCGTATGTGGGAAGGGACTATTGGGGATGGCGAAAGGGCACGTTCACAGTTAGGATGGCTTTTGGGACGATATGCATGCCTCCCCCCTCACGTTCGGAGGACTTGGTTAGAGATTGTGCCTTCTTTTGGAGTCTGAGCCTCCCTGAACGTGTAGGCTTTTTCATGTGGCTATTCAGAAGGCAGAGAGTCATGACGAGAGACCACTGTGCTTGGCTTCTTGGCGCCATCTCTGATAGGTGCCTCTTGTGCGATGTCGCGATCGAGACCCTCAAGCACTTGTTCTTCAAGTGCTCGAGAACGATTTAGATTTGGGACGAGGAAAATTTGGCTTGGCTGTGCATGACGGACCTGGCCTCCTTCTGCTGCTCTTTGGTTGGCAACAGGTGCATACCACGGTGGGAGCTTTTTAGACCTATTGCCATTATTTGGGCCTTGTGGCTTTCCAGAAATGTGCTCCTTTTCTCTGGGCAAAGATTCTACAAGGAAATTGTGGGGATACATTCCGCGAGATTGATCTAAGATTGGAATCTGTAACTGCCTGCTTTAATTTTTCCTCCCCTTTGTCTTATCTCATTGTTTCATCCGTTAAATAAATCTTGGGGCGAACACCATTGAGTGTATCCCCCTTCTTTAAGGCCTAGAAAAAAGCATATGCCAATTTGACTTGGGGACAACAACTTCAAGCTACATGAGCTGCAATTCACCTATAGTTGATGTGTAACAAGGAGGTGGAGGGGCTGAAGCAGCAACCAAGCTGTTGGACAACATCTTGATATTCCCAGGAAGTGCAGCAACTCCTCTTGCTTGGGTTGGAGCTCCAGCAACTGCTCCCGAGCTGCTGGACAACAACTCTAGCAGAGGGTAGGGGCTTCCTCGGTGGGGGAAACATGAGTTTTTAGAAGGGGGTTATGCTGATATAAATAAGGAGTGTTGGCTCTTGTTTTGCCAAATGGGGGAAAATGAATGTGTTGTCAAGAGGGAAAGAGAGCCAAGTGTTGAGAGAGAAGGGTCTGTTGCTGACTGCTTGTTTTTTTTTAACATAAATTATTTTTTAAAAATCATTATCTCTCTTTTATTTGAATACCAAAGTCCTCCGTATTTGCACCATGCATTTGTTGGACATGTGAGCCTACGACGAGCCATTATGCAATAAATGTTATTGCAAATATCATTCCCTGATCTGAAATGAAGAATAACTAATTTGCATAATAGGTCCCTCTGTACAATTAGGGTTATGTACCGTGGCCATCTTAATGATCATACAGCTGTTGATTCAATTATTGAATCATAGAGGCTGGTGCTTGGATGAATATCTAAAGGGTTAGATTGAGGACTCATCAAGCACCGTCAAATGATTGTTAAGAGATGATCTCCAGCCTGAGTAGGAGATGGCAATCCTTTCTCACATAGGCTGATATCTGACCGACCTCTTGATGCAGGTCCTCTGCATAGGAATAGAGATTCGAAGGTGTCAGATTAGTTAGGTCAAAGAGTTGACTTAACGAGATAGAGATAACCTAAGTCCTATGTTGAATGTTGTCACAGCATAGGCACGCATCCTCTGACCGGAGACAGATGTATTACTATATGTCTGAGTGTGTACATTTGGCAGACCAATAGGTTGATGACCTAACCAAGGTCTATACACCGGCACACTGGTGTGCATGTAAGGGCATATGAGTAATACGATCACTCAAAGGGATCATACATGTTCACTACTGAACCGGAAGACATGAGCTCACTCAAGAGATATTGGGAAGAATCAAATTCCGTGCACGGTCATCTTGCTTTGGAAGCCTGACTGAATTTGTAGGTTTGATATATACTTTTGGAAAGTATATGATCAAGACCTAGGTATGATATATGCTTTTGGAAAGTATATGATCGATACCAAATCCCAATGATCAAATGAGAAAACTTAGTGATCAAACCCTGAAGAAGACAATATAAAATTGATCTTAATCTTCGGGTTGACCATATGTCTTCCAGTATGCAGGATGTACAGGTATTGGGAATACCTGAGGGTGATGTGATCATAAACAATTGTATATCCATGACACTTCCATTCCGAGGGAGTGATGAAACATGTCTGGATTTTAGTGACTCCTTCCAGTAGAGAAGCAATCTGATCTTAGTCCAAGTGTTGGACATTGGTCTGAGTGAGATTCAGATTCAATGAGAAGATTAGATTTGCGGTCTTGATTTAATCAAGCATCTGTGGGAGGTTCGTAAGATCTGGATTTGAGATAAGATCTCAACATCCAAGTCACTATACATGGAACAATACAATCGCCATGTCCTTATCTCCAAGTATCTGCGGAGAAAGCACATTATTCTTGAAAGGGTTCAAGAATAATTCATTTGATGAAATGCATATCAAGCTTAATATGAATATGATTCATATTGTGAGAATGATTATCCAAGGTAATTAAATGGGATTTAATTATCAATGATTAGAGAATGTGGATATTATTATCCATAGTATTTGTGTATTGTAAATATGATTTATAATATACATATATTCAAGAGAGAGAAATTTAGTAAATAACATTTGTTAATTATTAAATGTGGATTGGATTCACATTTGTTAATTAACTGGAAATGTCATTTACAAATTAGTTTGGGATGTGAATTTGATTCACATATTTTTCAATGGCATGATTGAAATATTCACAAATTAATTTGGAATTAATTTTTTGGATAATTATGTGATAATAGTTATCACAAATTATTAAGAGATAATATGATATAATAAAAGGAGATAATAAGCCCCTTTTTTAGAAGGCTACATTATCTCCGTTTTGTTATCTTGATTAATCTCTTAACTAATTTATTTATATTAAATTAAAAATGTGTTGATAATGTTGCAACATATATTTAATTTAATTATAAATAAATGTTGTTGGTTTTACATGGACCAAGCCTGGCCGTTGGATCCATGTGTCCCATGGATTGAGATCCATTGGATCCTAAACTAATATAAAAGGAGAGCTAGGGTAGCCTTCCAAGGTACATTATTAAGAGTTGTACAAGGCTACAACTTTCTCTCTCTCATATTCTCGCCCTCTCTCTTTCTCTCTTCCAAAAGATGTCTCGAGGATCTCCTTCTTCTTTGTCCATCTTGTGTTGAGAAAGGAGAGACTCTCGGCTTCTTCTTCGACGACTCGAGGATCTCCTTCTTCTTTGGAGTTTCTTACTCTAAAGGAAGACGACGGATTTCGTTTGACGAAATAGGGGGAGCCATCGCTTGGATCTTCATCGAGGATTGCGGGAAGGAACGTGACTCATCATCGCGCCCGCAAGTGCGTTCTTCGTGGATCGGACTTAAGACAGGAGGATCTCTACTTCGGGATCTCGCGATCACAACCATGCTCCAAGAGGTATTCCTTATACTTGGTGGTTTGATAAAACGATCCGAGAAGTGTTCTCGTGATCATGTGGTTTCATCTTTAGATTTAAAAATTTAAATTTTCGCTGCATCTAGCATTAGTGCGACTAGTTGCTCCGATTGCATACGATGCGATCAACACGCTTCTATGATGCGCTTAAGGATACTCAATATTCTTCAAGTGGTATCAGAGCCAGGTTGAATAAGGTATTAGATATGATCCATAGACCTTAGACGATTTGGTTTTGAAAGAGTCGCGAAAATTTTTGCTGCATTTCAATTTTCGCACCTTTGATTAATTGAATTTTTCAGTACTGTTTAAATTGTTTAAACACGACATTTTCAATTGGATTTTGTTCCCCATTAATTAAGGAAACCATAGGACTTGAGTTTACTAAATTTAGACTTCCTTTGCTCAAGATATGGTCTTTTGAATATGCATATATTCACTGTTGTGGGAACTGCGGATTAAAACGTGATTAATGAGATAATTATGATTTTAATCCGCCTCGAAATGTGTGAATTATCACTTGGATTCTTTAATAAATCAAATAGGCAATCTTTGGAAACTGAGTTTGTATTTTTTGAATTTAAATTGATCAAGATAAGTTAATTTTAGTGATTGGGGGTCACTGCTGGAAATTAACATTTTTGATCTTGAACCTTGTGATAAGTCATTCAATTATCATGATGAAAATTAATTGTTAATTTTCTGGAATAATTAGTGATAAATATTTGTGAAATATTTAAAGAGATAATTATTTCATTGAATGACATTTGCCTAAACCACAATGATGAGATAATTGATCTTGATCATTGGTTGATATGAATCCATCAACAAACATTGATTTCAAGAAAAATCATAGTTTATCCTACAATAGTTGTAGGACAACTTTTACATGGAAAACCCTCTTTCTTGAATAGGATTGGGGATTTGTTTAGCAAATCTCCTTATAATATAATCAAAATTGTTTTGATGTATATTATATGGTATAATTTCGGTTGAAAAACCGATGAGCATCTCAAAGTACATGATGATCTATCTGGTATTATCCTTTCCCGAGGCGGATATGGTGCCTAGTCGGAGAGCATTGGGGTCGCGGGTTGCAACGTATGTGGTCCGTCCCACTCTTGTCGGTACTGGCCATGACAACGGGTAGGGATTGGATAATGCCGGAGAAAGTCAATGTGTATTTTTTAATTATTAAAATTCGAATAATATGTACTTTGAGATTATACCTACTATTCAAGTAATAATCAAGTTTGTTGATTGATGATTGGATTAAACACTCTATTATGAATAGATGTGTAATTCCCTTGGAAGAATTAATTATGTGAATATGATTCACGATAATTAATTATACAATTTGAATATGAGGTGGAGGATCACGTAAGTGACATCCATGGTCTCCCGTCAAGGAGAAGGGTTTCCATCGCCAGGGATTGAATGTAGGAGACGCCCGTCCGAAGTGACAGCTCCTGTATGCAAGCGCATCTGGATCGGGCTCTTTGCTTCTCGAAAGAGTAAGGTCGTATGCATAGTGACCCCAATATCGAGTCCTCATATTATTGGGGCAATATTGGATTGCGCATAGCGAGTTCTAATCCTGTTGACGGTTGGTTCAATTAGCAACGGGTCAACATCATCTTAGGGGTGATGGACCCGGGTGTTAAAGACCGAATTGGGAATGCAAGTTGGACTTGCAAGGCGGAATGAGTTCCCGCTTCTTTTTATCGGAGTCGTAAGTTCTCATATTATTGGGATGCGACAAAGATAGGAAAGGAGATCCCATATCTTGCTAGAGATATAATGGTAAGTATATCTCTTACATTGAAAGTGATTGAGGGAATGAACTTTCAGTGTTGACAAGGCAATACAACTTTGATATAAAAATTCCTAAATCAAAGTAAAATATGTATATATATATAATATACCCTTATGCAAATTTCTTATTTCAGATAATCCTTCATTAAACCCACTCAATATTATACTCAATAATAACCAGTAAAATGTCTTGGATTGGACTCATGATTTAGATATTGTACTTGCAATTGGACACATAATGTATGTGGTTGCAATGTGTAAGTTTCCTCAACATAATGAGGTATGACAATTAAATAAGACAATAAGACATCACCCTAGGGTTCGTATGTCTCTATAGTCTTGATCTTTCATCGAGTGTACTTTGGAAGTGACATGTCGATGGTGATCGTAATTGTCGAATAATCCTTATAAAATCTAAGAAGATGTTCTGGCAAACATATGTGCTCTAGACATTTAATCATGAATGACATGGTTCTCTACAATATGCAGAATGGTGGCTCGAAAGAGATGATGTATTCAAAATGTTTGAATACCTACCTGAACCTAAGTCTCTAAGAATTAAGATGTATGTAGATATGATGATTGTCATCATTCTACTGTCTATACTCAAGTCATTCATGAAGCTTCATAATAATCATTTTGAATGAATTTAATGAAGCATGTATAAATGTTGAAATGCTCTTGTATTGATATCTTTTGAATTCAACATAAGAGATTCTTTGTCTTGAACAATGGTCGTTTATAGATTAAGAGAGCGCAATGGAAGCATGGGTCGAGCCCGAGTAAGAGGGAAAATCAAAGAGTTGATTGTACTTCTATGACTTCCATGTGACATCCAAAGAGTTGGATGAATGCCGATACTGCAATAAGTTGATGTGTTGATAATATGACTATCAAATATGTCTAAAATACTTAGTAAAGGACTCAGATAGAGCATCAGAATAATCTACACATAATCACTGACTCTGACTTTCTTATTTCATAATATAAAGTCTGATAATTGTATCCCAATCTTCTAGTGACATTTGAAATTGGTTGCATATATATGTATATAGAAGATTAGAAATTTAATCTTAATGTTTAATAGTCATCTACATGGATATTGTTGTAATTGTTGCAGCAATCTTTGTTGGATAGATAGACTTCATATTCTCAGTGGGAGAGCCCTTAGTCTTGGAGAATGTCTTTATGACCTAGATAATAGAGTACACTCATTGTTTGTTTCTAAATGTTGGAAATAAACATGAATTCTGAGATAGAATTGTCATAAAGAGTTATGACGGAAATATTTCAGATAGTAATCTAGCATCTAGTGGACTCCACAAAATTAGAAAGTTAATGAATGGTTCATTAAGATTTCTAATACTGAAAATTAAACCTTATAAGATTAATAGGAGGATGAAGATCATTTGACAATGATCTGGCATCAAGCGTTGGGCATTTGTTTGTTGATATGATCAATAGACTAGTAAGAGATGAAACTTTAGAATGTCTAAAATTTCAAATCTTACATACTTGTGAATATTGTATTCGAAGAATGTCCAAAACACCCGTCTCTTAGGAAAGGTGCAAGATGTCAAGGTATTCGGGATCTCATACATATTGATATATGTGGATCATCTATATCATAGTGAACATTATGGATATGTGATATCTATTGATGATTATGTATGATATGAGATTTCTTCTCTTCACCGGAGAAACCTTTGAAATGTTCAAAGATTTCACAATTTTGGTTTAGAATCAAAGTTTGAAGGAAGATTAAATGAATTTGATCTAACCAAGGTAGCAAGTACCTATTAGATGAATTCAAAGAATATCTTACGAAGATATGAATATCATTTCTATCTCAATCCTCCTAACACACCTAAACTCAATGGAGTTGTAGGGAGATACAACTGGATCATGTGTGACATGATTTGATCAATGATGAATTTTAGCATAATTATCCTTTAGTTTCCTAGTATATATGTGTAGTAGAGACTACAATATAAGCTGGAATCTAGCACTTGAGAGTGTTACTTCATTAGGAAAGTAAAGGATGGTATTGGATACCTACTTTATGACCTTGAGATTCTTAAAAGATCTCATCTCTGAGAATGTGATTCTTAGGGGATGACTCCCTTGAGAATCAAGATGAAATGAAGTGTAGGAACTCATCTAATCTTGAGAAGATGATGAGGCTCCTAAAATATGAAACTAAAAGGATAATTAAAGATGAAACATTAATACCTCTTCAAATGAGTTTGAGGATGTATTGCATGTGTCATTTAGGTCTGAAAATGATCGGACTTCATGTGATGAAGCACCTGAGGATCATGACATGGAAAGATGGATATTAGCAATAAAGTCTAAAGTAGACTTGATATACAAAGTGTTGTATATGGACCCTCAAGGATCCACCTATAAGGGTTAGACCCTTTACGGTGTAAATGGATCTTCAAGAGAAGAGGGAACCTGATGAAAAAGGTAGAGACCTTCAAAGCACGGTTCATAGCCATGAGCTACACACCGTAAGAGAAGACATTGCTTGCAATGAGACTTGCTCTTCGGTAACCATGCTTAAACTCATCAGAATATTGCTAACCTTAGCTATACAACTTAACTATTGCATCTTCAGGATGTAATTCAAGATTGCATTCCTCTAAAGAATACCTCTCTGAGGATATTCACATGAAGTAGTCCCAGGACTTCATGGTTGAGGAAAGCAAGGTGTGCAAGCTAAAGAAACTCCATCTATGGACTCAAATAAGATTCTTGTAGTTGGAACATCAGATTTGATGAAATCATAAATGTTATGATTTCAGATATAATCTTGATGTACCATGTGAAGCTTAGTGGGAATGCCATTTTGTTCATCGTGCTAAATGTAGATAATATCACAATCATTTGGAATGATATAAGGATGATAATAAGTGTTTTATATTCTGGCTATTCCATACCTTGAGATATGATCTCAAATATGCCTCTTGGATCTTGGTTCTGAAGGTGTTCATAAGCAAAGAAAAGAGGGTATTGGGACTGTCACATTTGTAGTATACCTTGGACATGTTCCATTTTCTGGAAAATCTAAGAAAGGCTTCCTTCCCTTGAGATTTGCTACTGACCTATCTAAAGGGATATCACCTCAAAGAGTTGAGGAAGTAAATGCTAGAACTGCTTGCACTTGTGCATCAGTTACGAGAAGCTAAGTGTATGCTAGATGTGTACAAAAGCCAGATATCTGCCATGCAGTGGGAGTAGTAAACTGTTACTAATCCTATTATGGAGAAAGAAAACACTTGATTGCAATAATAACAAAATCTTCATATATGACAAGATGTTTTTGAGATAGTGATCTCAAAGTCATATCTTCAAAATCTTAAGACTTTATAGATAGAGATCTAAAAGGTCTTAACTGTGGATACCTTAAAAGATAGTGATCTCCAGGAATAAGGGTATTCTGATAAGGATTATGGAATTACTAGTTATAATAGTTATTGAGCAATAGTGTCAAGGACACTGTAACTGCTTTGACTAGGTTGAGTATTGGTTGCATTAGATGCAACATTCGCATTGTATGCGAGCACTGTTACTGGGGATATGCAAGTGTCGTAAAAGGATTTGGCGTAGTCTTGCGGGAACAGAGTGATTGATCAGCTTACCTAGCTATTTCTAAATGGCTTATGATTGTCACATGAGTGTGGGTTTAAATGATTAGCCCATTAATGGCTCTTTGGGCTAGTGGGAGATTGTTGGACATGTGAGCCCACGGCGAGCCATTATGCAATAATTGTTTATTGCGAATATCATTCCCTGATCTGAAATGAAGAATAACTAATTTGCATAATAGCTCCCTCTGTACAATTAGGGTTATGTACCATGGCCATCTTAATGATCACACAGCTGTTGATTCAATTATTGAATCATAGAGGCTGGTGCTTGGATGAATATCTAAAGGGTTAGATTGAGGACTCATCAAGCACCGTCAAATGATTGTTAAGAGACAATCTCCAGCCTGAGTAGGAGATGGCAATCCTTTCTCACATAGGCTGATATCTGACCGACCTCTTGATGCAGGTCCTCTGCATAGGAATAGAGATTCGGAGGTGTCAGATTAGTTAGGTCAAAGAGTTGACTTAACGAGGTCGAGATAACCTAAGTCCTATGTTGAATGTTGTCACAGCATAGGCACGCATCCTCTGACCGGAGACAAATGTGTTACTATATGTCTGAGTGTGTACATTTGGCAGACCAATAGGTTGATGACCTAACCAGTGTATATACACTGGTGCGCTGGTGTGCAAGTAAGGGCATATGAGTATATGATCTCTCAAAGGGATCATACAGGTTCACTACTGAACCGGAAGACATGAGCTCACTCATGAGATATTGGGAAGAATCGAATTCCATACACGGTCGTCTTGCTTTGTAAGCCAGACTGAACTTGTAGGTTTGATATATACTTTTGGAAAGTATATGATCAAAACCTAGGTATGATATATGCTTTTGGAAAGTATATGATCGATACCAAATCCCAATGATCAAATGAGAAAACTTAGTGATCAAACCCTGAAGAAGACTGTATAAAATTGATCTTAATCTTCGGCTTGACCATAGGTCTTCCAGTATGCAGGATGTACAGGTATTGGGAATACATGAGGGTGATGTGATCATAAACGATTGTATATCCATGACGCTTCCATTCTGAGGGAGTGATGAAACAGGTCTGGATTTTAGTGACTCCTTCCAATAGAGAAGCAATCTGGTCTTAGTCCAAGTGTTGGACATTGGTCTGAGTGAGATTCAGATTCAATGAGAAGATTAGATTTACGGTCTTGATTTAATCAAGCATCTGTGGGAGGTTCGTAAGATCTGGATTTGAGATAAGATCTCAACATCCAAGTCACTATACGTGGAACAATACAATCGCCCTATCCTTATCTCCATGTATCTGTGGAGAAAGCACATTATTCTTGAAAGGGTTCAAGAATAATTCATTTGATGAAATGCATATCAAGCTTAATATGAATATGATTCATATTGTGAGAATGATTATCCAAGGTAATTAAATGGGATTTAATTATCAAGGATTAGAGAATGTGGATACTATTATCCGTAATATTTGTGTATTGTAAATATGATTTATAATATACATATATTCAAGAGAGAAAAATTTAGTAAATAACATTTGTTAATTATTAAATGTGGATTGGATTCACATTTGTTAATTAACTGGAAATGTCATTTACAAATTAGTTTGGGATGTGAATTTGATTCACATTTTTTCAATGGCATGATTGAAATATTCACAAATTAATTTGGAATTAATTTTGTGGATAATTATGTGATAATAATTATCACAAATTATTAAGAGATAATATGATATAATAAAAGGAGATAATAAGCCCAATTTTTAGAAGGCTACATTATCTCCGTTTTATTATCTTGATTAATCTCTTAACTAATTTATTTATGTTAAATTGAAAATGTGTTGATAATGTTGCAACATATATTTAATTTAATTATAAATAAATGTTGTTGGTTTTAACCAACAACAATTATAGCCATTGATTTTACATGGACCAAGCCTTGCCGTTGGATCCATGTGTCCCATGGATTGAGATCCATTGGATCCTAAACTAATATAAAAGGAGGGCTAGGGTGGCCTTCCAAGGTACATTATTAAGAGTTGTACAAGGCTACAACTCTCTCTCTCTCTTATTCTCGCCCTCTCTCTTTCTCTCTTCCAAAAGATGGTTGTCCATCTTGTGTTGAGAAAGGAGAGACTCTCGGCTTCTTCTTCGATGACTCGAGGATCTCCTCCTTCTTTGGAGTTTCTTACTCTAAAGGAAGACGACGGATTTCGTTTGACGAAATCAGGGGAGCCATCGCTTGGATCTTCATCGAGGATTGCAGGAAGGAACGTGACTCATCATCGCGCCCGCAAGTGCGTTCTTCGTGGATCAGACTTAAGACAGGAGGATCTCTACTTTGGGATCTCGCGATCACAACCACGCTCCAAGAGGTATTCCTTATACTTGGTGGTTTGATGAAACGATCCGAGAAGTGTTCTCGTGATCATGTGGTTTCATCTTTAGATTTAAAAATTTAAATTTTCGCTGCATCTAGCATCTAGTGCGACTAGTTGCTCCGATTGTATACGATGCGATCAACACGCTTCCGTGATGTGCTTAAGGATACTCAATATTCTTCAGCATTTCTGATTCTAAGGTACAATATCTCATTTTGACCTCTATACATGATGATTAAACGATATAAATTTCATACTTTTCCGATCTAAGATGGATATAGAATTTGATGGATCACGGTCTTAATTTTTGATCAAAATTTGTTATTTCAAACGACCTCCGATCAACGAACCGTCGATTTCATTGGTCTTATTTCATCGAAAGCGAATTTTCTAATAGTCTTGGTTTGTTTTGCAGTTTTGATTTTTTGTCGTGGCTTTTCCGATGGCATGCATTACGATGCGATCGACTTTTGGTCGATTGTGTGTGAATAAGATTTGATCTGCAATCTACAGATTGATATAAAGTTATTCAATATTAATTGAATATTAAATGATCTTTCAGACTCTTAATTAGGTTAGATTCGATTTATTCGGATCCGGATGTTACAAAATATCTACGTGAATAAGCACAAATAATTGAGTAGTGCTATGAATATAATGACTAGGGAACAAAGACTGATGATGCTTCCCAAGATGCAAACCTTGCACTGGAAGGAAGTTCGTGTGGAAATATGTGGGAGGACATGGCACAACTTCTGTAGAGGAAGGTGGTTAAAATAAAGATGCCACAAGTACGATGAGACCAGTTCTGTGGGAATAGTAGATGCACCAGCATGAGAAGGCTGGACCAATATGTATAGCCCATGCTACTCATGACCACATCTAATCACCCTACTATGAGTATGTCATGAAATATAAGAGAAGAGGGGTCAAAGATGGCATGCCAATGCAAATCCTTTGTGATCTGATTAATAGAAAGCAAGTTCATGTGAAAGTCATGAGCATGTAAAACATTTCGTAGACACATTGATGGCGTTAAATGCACCTCCCCATGTCCTGTGACGGGTAAGTAGACCTCGTTCACCATGACAGCCCATCTACCAGGGAATATAGATCTGTAAGAGAAGAACTGTGCTCCGTCTCCACATAAATGGCGAGAAGCACCAGTGTCCATGATCCACTCTGTCATATCTTCAGAAATAATCTCTCGAATCAATTCACAGGAGTTCATAAAATAATCTTCAGACATGGATGTTGAATGGCTTGAAAATTAGGTTTTAAGAAACCCTAAAAGATGAACTCGAACTTAACCTTGAACAAATCATATATATGAACAATAATAATCTTCAAGAACTAAAATATTAAAATTGAATCTCGAACGGAACAAAAATCTTCAAGCATAAATCTGCGAGAATCAAACATGCTATGATACCATGTTAGAAAATATGAAATGGGGAAACATATGAGATAAATAAAATAAGAACATAAATGTTAGTAGTACATTCTATAATTAGACTTATTGTTAGTAGTACATTCTATAATTAGATTTGTAACCACCTTGCTAAGGGTATTTATGTATTTCTCATCTTAGAGCTCTCTAGGGTTTTATCCTATATAAGGACCCCTAGCCCCCTTGAATTCTCCACATGGTATCAGAGCAGCGGTCCTAGACCGGTGTTCTGGTCTAATCCCACCTCCACCGCTAGTCCCCCCTCCTCCCGTTCTCTCCTCCTCTGTGCGCCAGCTCTAGGAATCTTCCCGCCCCTCTCCCGCAACCCTTCTCACCTCCGTGGGCTAGTTCTAGGGGCCCAACGGTGCCTAGCGGTGCCTCTCCGTGCCTAGCGATGCCCAACAGTGCCCCCAACAGCCTCTCTCGCCCTCCTGTGTGAGCCCTAGAGGCCTAGCGTGCTCCCAACGGCACCCCCGTGCTCATGTCGCACTCATGCACTCTCACAACGACGTCAGTGCTCCCTCCATGCAGTGAAAATACTCCAACGTCTATGCAACCCCTCCCCTACGCCGATCCCTGTTAGGCACTGCATGTATCAGACCTCCTGTCAATGTATTGCTAGGTTTACATGATACATAAGCCTACTCAACTATTCTATGTCACTTTTTCTTGACCTCTGCGGCCACCATGACATCTGCATCTACAGAACCCAAGTCCATGTACCTGACTTCCTCAGTGATGGTCCAGGGCACATCTATCGAACTCAAGGGTTCCGAGAACTATGTACTATGGTCTCGGTCTTCCAAGATATTTATTGGTGGTCAACGCAAGAATTATGTTCTTACTAAAGTTCTGCTTGTGGAGATGGAAAAGGATTATGACACATGGTATGTAGACAACTGTCAAGTAATTACTTGGATGACTAATAGTGTCGAACCAAATATTACTTCTAATCTTCTATACAAGGAAACTGTGAAAGCAATGTGGGAGAGTCTTAAGAAAACCTACTCCTAGAAAACAATAAAGTCCAGGCTCTCAGACATCTATACACGGATCTGATATGCCAATCAAGGGGATACGTCCTTGACTGAATACTACAGGCTTCTCACAGGTCTTTTTGAGGAGCTTCTAATCTTCCAACCTACCTGTTGTGACAAACAGATAAACGAACGAGCGGAATGGCAAGTGTATCGTTGCTTATCAGGTCTACATCCACGCCACAAGCTTGTGAAGGACCAATTTTTGACTGCTACTGCTTTGTCCTCTCTTGAGACAATCTTCGATTGGCTACAGGAACTAGAGTCTCCTTCACCCCCTCAGTCCGCTGAAACTTCAGCCCATCTTGCTAGAGGATGCTCAACTTACCAAGGAGGACATGGTCGTAATTTTGGCCATGGTCATGGCTGTGATTTCGGACGAGGACGTGACTCAAGTCACGGCCGTGGTTGTGACTCTACTACCCGCTACCTTGCATGCACTTACTGTGGATGCCTGAACCATCTGTCTGAACGTTGGTGGGCTAAGTTTGGCATGCCTACAAGTGCCAATAGTGTCTGTGAGACTGTTTCTTATGATGGCAACTATGATACTATGGATACATCCCATGTTCAGTCATCCAATGATACTCGGACTCCCTTTACTGCATCTGAGTAAGCTCATCTTCGCCAACTATTATAGAACTCTGCAAATGACACTCTTGCCTCTGGTCTTTCTGCTAACTTAGCCGCTACATCAGGTACTGTTTCCAGCTCTGCCTCCACTTCTGCACCTGCATGGATAATATACTCATGGGCATCAAGTCATCTGATGGGAGAAGGTAGTCTTCTCACCTCCTCACAGCCATCTTCCATTATGAAGACTATTTGTGTTGCAAATAGTGCTCATTCTCCTATTACTAATGTGGGGACCATGGAGTTCTCCTCTAAACTTCAGCTTACTGGTGTTCACTGTGCACCTGATTTTCCTCTTAGTCTCTTATCGGTTCATAAACTGTGGACTGAACTTCACTGTCGAGTTATTTTTGACGAATGGTGCTGTTATTTTTAGGACATCCAGATGAGACGGATCTTTGGTGGGGGACATGAGAAGAACGGTCTTGATTATCTTGACATTCCTTCATACTCTGACTTTGTTGGCGCATCTTCTATCTCTGCTAATCCCCTTCTCTAGCATCTTCGTCTTGGTCATCCATCTGCTAAGGTACTCTCCTTGATGTTCCCAGAACTGTCCATGCTCAAACCCTTCGAGTGCGATGCATGCCAGTTTGGGAAGCATCATCGAGCGTCGTTTCCTGCTCGAACTTATTCTCGTCATACTCTTCCTTTTTCCTTAGTCCATTGTGACGTCTGGAGACCATGTCTGGTCCGTACTTTGAGTGGACATAAATATTTTGTTATTTTTGTTGATGATTACAACAAGTCGTCTTGGGTCTATCTTCTAAAAGAACGATCATAGATAAATAAAATTGTAAAAAAATTCTTTCATTATGTCAAGAATAAGTTTTCCTGTGATATACAATTTTTTCTTTCTGATAATGCATTGGAATTCACACAACATGCCCTAACAGATTTCTTTGATTCCGTAGGAACCATACATCAAACCTCTTGTCCATATACATCTCAACAAAACGAGATAGCTTAAAGAAAACTCAGACATCTCCTAGATATCGCATGTTCTCTCCTTACTCAGATGAAGGTTCCCAAGACCTTTTGGTGTGATGATGTTCTAACCGCTATTCATCCGATCAATAGAATCCCATCTCCAACACTAAATGGGTCAACCCCCTTCTCTCTTCTTTACATAACTGAATCTCCCTTTCCTCTTCCCTTACGAATCTTTGGATGTGTATCATTTATTCATAATTTTCACAAAGCAGATAGACTTTCCCCTCGAGCAATCAAATGTGTCTTCCTCGGCTATTCTCGTACTCAGAAAGGTTATAGGTGTTATGATCCAACCAATCATTGCTATTATATCTCTGCAGATGTTACCTTCTTTGAACAGACCAGTTTCTTCAACTAACCTGTTAACAATATCCCTCTTTATCTCCCACCTCCACCCATAGTTTACAAATGTCGACCAATATCTTCACCATCAGATATTCCTTTACACGTCCCTTTTTTGCAGGATGATATGCCTTCTTCAAGTGTCCCGCCCAAAGATGTTCCGGATGACCCTCGAGATTTTCCAATTGCTCTGCGTAGACCTAAAAGGAAATGTACTTATCATACCATGTCGCACTTCACTTCTATTGTTGGTTTATCTTGCACTGACAGATGCTATGTAGATACTCTCATGGTTATTTCTATTCCGAGAGACCACCATAGTGATTTGCGGGATTCAGGATGGCGACAGGCCATGAATGAAGAGATGGATGCTCTTATTTCCAGAGGAACGTGGGATCTCGTGCAATGTCCCAAGGGGACTAGACCTGTGGCGTGTAAATGGGTCTTCACGACCGAACAATCACCAAATGGTTCGATTGAAAGGTTGAAAGCTCATCTTGTAGCAAAAGGGTTTACACAGATCTACGGGGTAGATTACTTTGAGACATTTTCTCTGGTTGCACGAATGGGGTCCATAAGGACCATACTGTCTGTGGCTGCTACTAAGGTATGACCTATTTTCCAGTTGGATGTGAAAAATACCTATATGACGATCTTGATGAGGAGGTTTATATGATGCAACCTTCTGGTTATGAAGTCGAGGGGGAGTATGTATGTCGACTTCGCAAGGCCATATATGGACTAAAGTAGAGCCCAAGGGCGTGGTTCGATAGACTTACTACAAAAATCAACACTATTGGCTTCCAGAGGACAACCTTTGACTATTCTGTGTTTGTCAGAAGACGAACAACTGGTACAGTTATTCTTGTTGTCTATGTAGATGATATGGTTGTCATAGGAAATGATGATGAAGGAATATTAGAGACCAAGACCTTCCTCCAAAAGGTATTTGTTACCAAGGATCATGATCCATTGAGATACTTCTTGGCATGGCCTTAAATGTCGGCGAAATTCGACCGAAATTCGGTCGAATTTCGATTTCGGTCGAATACCGATATCGAAACATACTGATATATCTTTTTCCAGGATTTCAATACATGTCGACCGAAATTAGGTCCATTTCGACATCTTTTGGCCGAAATGACCGAATGTTGGAATATCTTCACATGCGAGCATCGAATTTCGGCCGAATTTTGTTCTTTTCGGCCACTTTTGGCTGAAATGGTCAAAAAAAGTGGTGAAATGACTAAAGAAAAATATGAAATGCCTAACGTTGGCTAGATTCTTTGAAATTTGGACTCACTAGGACACCTAGCTAGTATTTTAGACACCTATAAGAAAATATTTTGGATTTCATCCATATTATATTGGTTGTAGGCCCTTGATAAAGATTCTTTGGAGGCTTATAAATGGTGGCATCCATTGCACCATTTCACCACACACACAACTCAAAGAGTTCTCACAACTCACAATTCTTCTTGCTCTCTTGCTCTCCTTGACGACAAGTCTTGTTGTGTTTGTGACTGACTGTAAGTACTTTCATTATAATTTTGTTGCTATCCATGATTAATTGTCAATTTCTCACTGCTCAATATATGTAATGAATGCATGCTACACCATTTTGAAAAATTAGAGTTGATTTTCGATGCTGAAATCAACATCTAAATATACATCATTTTATTTTCGATGAACATCACCACTATTATTAGAGAATGCATGCCAAGTGAACAGACATATAAGAAAAAAATTTAGGACCCCCGTACTGGTAGGATATGGTGGCAAGGGGGGACATTGGATCGTTCTACATATGTGCTCAGCAGAACATACGGTTAGGAATCAAATCATACGATGTATATCAACACTTTGGATATCTTTAATGAACACTATAGCCAAGGACTCCCTTTTTTATAAATATTTTAGTACTAGTTATAGTAAATAATTTCTTTTGATTGGGAACAAATTTAGCAGATTGGTTTATCAATTTTACATATCCATTTTTTAATGTTCTTATCTTCATTATATCATCATATATTACATTGTTAATTTGTTAATACTCAAGAGGTAAAGATAATGGCTTCTGACTCTTGTTCCGACTCTCAATCTACAATGGCTGGTGGAGAGATTGGATGGAAATATGCTATTGCTCCTGACGGCAACAAGTCAAAAACTCAATGAAAATTTTGTGGGAAGATAATTGGAGGAGGAGGAATCATAAGTCTGAAACAACATCTCGTTGGCGGCTACGTGAATGTGGCTAATTGCCCTACATGTCCAAAAGAGATCAGAGCTGAAGTGAAGGCTCACTTGGAAGGGAAGAGTGAGAAGAAGAAAGAAAAGGGCAAAGAGATGAGGAGTTTAATGAATTCATGTTCTATAGAGAGTTCAATGTCTTGTCTGATTCCGATGATGACGATGTCCAATATCAACAAGATATTCAAACAGAGGTTGAGAGAAATGCATATAAGGCAGATTTACACGACTCTATAAGGAGCGAGCATGAGAGATGGGAACTCGGTGGTCGTGGCGGCCTTAGACATGTCGGTGGCAGTTCAAGGTTCCCTATAAATATTGGATAGGGAAGCGGAAGTGGAAGTGGAAGTGGTGCAGCTCTGGTGCCACCAAAGAAGAAACAAAAGGGCATAGAAGCATTTCTGATAAGGAGCAATTCTGGTCACTATGTTTCGAGCAAAGATCCAAAGCAAAAGACATTAAAGGGCATGTTTGGTAATATGAGGGAGCGGGTAGGAAGTGTTGTTACAAAGTTGTTTGTTGGAGAGGGTATTCCGGCAAACGTGGCAAAGGGACCCTTCTTACAACATGCAATTGATGAGATTGCTGCAACTGGAGGAGGCGTGACAGCTCCTACTCCGTATGAGATAATGAACAAGTATCTACCCATGGAGAAAGAGGAGATTGGGGAGTATATTGCCGAATTGAAGAAGTGGTCGGAGTATGGCGTGACCCTCATGTGTGATGGCTAGACAAGCTATACGAGAAAGCAAATCATCAACTTTCTCGTATATTGTGATGGAAAAACAATATTTACAAGGTCTGTAGATGCATCTGAGCATGTCAAGAGTCACAAGTACATACCCAAACTCTTGAAGATGTCATAGAAGAGGTCGGTCAAGAGAACATTGTCCAAATTGTGACCGACAATGGAAGTAATTTCAAGAAAGCTGGTGAGATTATCATGTCTTCCAACAGGTATGTCATCTTCAGGACACCTTGTGCTGCACATTGCATAGACCTGATCCTTACAGATTTTGTAAAGAGGAAAACCCTCATGAATGTTGTTGATAATGCACGATCAATTACGACATTCATCTATAACCATTCAAAAGTTCTAGCATTGATGCGAAGGATGTGTGGTGGTGATATCGTAAGGCCTGAAATTACAAGATTTGCAACCAATTTTATAGCGTTGCAAAGCATGCAACAACACAAAGTTAGTTTAAAGAAAATGTGTTGTTCAGGGGAATGGTTCGAGATTTCCGAGGTTCACACCGATCAAGGAAGAAGGGCAGAAATCTTGATCAACAACGTCAATTTTTGGGACGACATTGCTAGGGTGATAAAAATTATGGAGCAGGTTGTATCAGTCTTGAGAATAGTGGATGGTGACAAGAAACCAACCATGGGTGTGATATACGAAGCTATGCAGGTGATGAAGGAGAAAGTGAAAGAAAATGTAGGAAAAGGTTATAAGGTGTGGTTGGGCATCGTCGACGAACGTTGGTCGAAAATGTTGTCACATCCTCTTCACCAAGCTGGTATGCATTTTGTACATTACGCTCTTTAAGTTAATATTTTAGCTTTATTCAGTCACCCTTAAGTACTTTTTTTCTCTATTTTCAGCGTATTATCTTAATCCGAAATACCACTACAAGCACAACCTTGGCACTCGTCCCGAGCTCTTATCATCCCTTCAAGTTGTGGTGGAGAAATTGGTGAAATCAAGAGATGTCCAAGCACATTGTATGAATGAGGTATACAATATCCTATCTTCCTAATATATGATGTCTTCTCTTGTTAAATTTATTATTGAACTTGGTACTTTCTACCTTGTAGATAAAATACTTTAGAGAGTCCTTGGGTCCTTTTGGAAGAAAGACCGTGATCAACGGTCGTAATAATACTCTTCCAAGTGTGTATTAATGTATGATCTTGAAGATCAATTAATTATACAATTTTACTTTTATCTTATATGGTAGTAATATATTAATATTACTTATCTAGCATGACAAAAATAATTTGTACCTTGCAGGTGAATGGTGTATCTTGTATGGATTAGATGCACCTAATTTGCGACAAGTGGCTGTGAAGGTATTGTCGCAGACTGCGTCCGCTGGAGGATGCGAGAGAAATTGGAGCACCTTTAACCTCATCCACTCCAAAAGACGAAATTCCTTAGGAGTACAAAAGGTACATGATCTTGTCTATATCCACTACAACCTCATGTTGAAAATGAAGCATGCAAGGGAAGGACACGACAAGCAATAATACATAGATCCCATCAACCTTGCATATATATTCAAGATTAAAGATGACGATGACGATGAGGAAGATGTCTTACAGAAGTGGATGGATGATAATGGCGCTCCCATACTCGATGAGAGAGGAGGGAGACCAAATACACAGATTGCCTCACAAATGGAGGCAAATGTTGAAGATTATATGGCTAGATCGGGGAGACATCCAGACTCAGTTGGAGGGTTGGAAAGTGATTCTGATGACTCCTCCTTCAGGTCTAAATCAAAATCAAAATCATGTGGTAGTGGAGGTGTTGTTGCAGCAGAAGATTACATGCAATATGAAGGGACAACATCTGGTGGGGGTGCTACTGGATCTGGATTTGAAGGAGTAGATGCTGGACTTCCTGTACAAGAATACACGGGCTACCGTACAAACATACATGGTGACAAACATACATGCTGGACCAAGTAAATTTCCGATATTTGTTCTTCTTTCAAACTTGATGCAAATTTTAATCTATTGCGACGAAAGAAAAAATATGACAGAATGTGATTTATGGTGGAAACACTTTTTAGAACTTAAAGTAAATGAAGGATGGCATGAATGCAACTGAATAAGAAAATGATGGGGTGAATTGCAAATTAAGATGGAAGAAAAATTACTAAGTAAAAGTTATATCAAATAAGAATGGATAATTGCATTACATGTTATAAAAAAAACTAGAGTCAACAAAAGATATTCCCAAATAACCATTTTATCACCTTAACTTAAACAACAACTAATACAACAAAAATGCAAGAAAGATATAAAGATTGAGAATTGTTTCTTCCAAAATCAACTTAAACAACTTAACCATCATGATGAAATTGCAAGAAGTAAATTATATAAGAAAGATAGTCTTCTCTATCGGATCTTGCGAATCTCAAATGGAGACGATGATGGTGCTGGATGTCGAGGAGGCGAGCGCACGAGTTGGTGGGAACACCAAATGGCGCACAATGATCCGGCCACGTGGGGAGGTGCTGGACACGTGCTAGGCCACACGAGGAAGGAGCCGGATGCGTGGGAGGTGGAATCGGAATGCACGGAGAAGGAGGCGAAGTACGCAGAGAAGCTGCTGGTCGCGCAAGGTGGAGGAGGAGGTCGGGGAAGGGGTTGTTGCCGGCTACGCCTTCATCTGCATGAGACAAAAAGAGAGAGAGAGAGAGAGAGAGAGAGAGAGAGAGAGAGAGATAGATAGATAGATAGAATAAAAGAGAGAGGGGGAGTAAGAGGGGAGGAGCCTTGCATTTGCATGGGGTCCTTTTATAAAGGCCATATGCATCTCTTCAACATGAAGAGTCACATGTATGTAAAGACAAAAGCATTTAATTTCATTCATGCATGGGGAGAGGAGAGGAATTAACATGGCCAATCATTTCATTTGCATGGGGGATGGTCTTAATTTATATTAGTCATATGCACCTTTTCAAAGTGAAGTGAAAAGTTACATGCATGTACGACAAAAACAATAACTTCATGTAAGACAAAAATAATAAAGACTCTCATGCATGAGAAGGATATGGACGGCCACAATTTGTGGGAAATGGGAGAGAGAAAGAGAGAATGAATAAAGGTGGTACACATGCATGTATGACATTTAGTGAGTGGGAATTTTTCACTCTCACCCTTCCTCATTTCTTTCCAACAAAATGTAAGAGATATTTTTTGTAGAGCCAAGTCAATATGTTGATTAAATTAGTTCTCTATGAGTGTACTCAATTTCTCTCTGATAAATCTGATTTAATGATGATAATATATTATAAGATGTTTCCTTGATTTTATGATGATTTTATACGCTTATTTACATGGAATAATGTAGACAAATATTATGTGAATTTAGAGATTGTAACCTAGGAATTGATATTGTATTCCACATAATTTGAGCCTATTATCACAACATATCATCTAATCATCAGTGGTCCAAAAGGGGTTTAAAATTGGCTCGAAAGTTGGAGGGTCGAATAAGAAGGGGTTGACGGGTGACTCTGGTGCTCCAAAGATCGAGAGAGATCGACACAATCGCCGATCCTCGGCCATAGGAAAGATGAGGGCGTGCAAGAGCAATGACCGAGGTACAAAAGTCATGAAGGAGTCGTCATGAAAGAGTGCAAGGTTCGACCTCAAAAAAATCAAGAAATGAGGGTCTAAACGAGGTTCTGACACAGCCATAGGGTGAAGGACGACTAGTTGACGAAGGTCAACGCTGACCGCCTCCTGGTTGGTCCACGTGGACCAACCAGGAAAAAGCCCTGGAAAAATATTTAAAAATTCATTTAAAAATAGTAATGAATTTATTATTTTTAGATTATGATAGAAAAAATATTTATTATTTTATGAATTATTTTATTATGATTTTTATTTATTTTTATGAGGTATAAAAATACAAGTTACCTTTTATAGCCTATATAGGTATACATATATATTATTAATTTATTTTTATTTTGTGTAATTAATTTTATTAATTTTATTTAATATTTTATAAGTTTATAGAATATGTTTATACACTTAAATATATTTTTATTTTATTTTTCTGAAGTCTTTTGTATAATTAAATAAATAGATGAATTGTTTATATAGGTATAGTTATATGTATTATACATATGTATTATATACATGTATTTTATTTTTGTATTTTATTGATGTTTTTATTCCAGTTTTACTGTACACATATATTACAAATAATATTTACAAAATTATAAAAATATAAGATTATAAAAATAATGAATAATAAATAAAATGAATATTTTAATCTGTACAATAGATACAATAGGGGTCCAAAACTCAACTTTCAAACCGTAGCTCCGCAAAATATGAAACCTAAATAGTTTATTAAAAATATATACAATTAAAGGTGATTTTGATGTGTTTCGGGTTTTTATTTGAGAGATACAAGTCTGGGAAGTTGGGATTCTGGAAACTTATTCAGATCATAACTTTTTATCTGTACATTATTTTCGAGTGAAATAAATTTTATATTTTTCTATGTTTAATTATCTACAACATTGATGCACAAAGTTTCTTTATTTGAGGTGTAAAAAGTGGAACCAAAAATATGTCAAAAAATGAATAAAGAATGAATTAGATAAAAGGGATTTTTTATTGTATTTTGGCCCTTATCTCCCCCTACTTTATTCCTTGTCGACCTATTCATCTAGATGCCCAGGTCTCGGGGTTTCGGATCATAAAATATTTACAATATTTTATTTATTTTTCTTTTCTTTATTATATAATTTTGGCTTTAAAAGTTGTATTTTATACACTATTTACACACATGTGCATGAATGCTAAAATTCGGGAATTAAGGGTATTTACATGCATTTGCTAGAGTTTTTGAGGCCAAAATGATACAATAAAGATGATGAATTGGAGGTTCATCGCATGGTCATCTTTGTTCAAATATGCACTATTGCAGGTCCGATGAAGGATTTGATCTAACGCTCCTAACACTCTTCCAAGTACATGCAAGGTTATTGACCTCGTTTGAAGCCTATCAGACATCGACGAGGGGTTATTCGACAAAAAGTGATGGTGAATGGTGATTGAGGACCTCTGACAATGGAGGAGGAGATTGGTCTCAGATCTGATCGATCCAAGGTGGTAGACGATGGATCAAAAGATGGAGAAGTAGAGAATGATTGTGAGATGGAGTGGATGTCAGATCTAGTGTTAAAATAATGGAGAAGACCTTCGATCGATCAGATCAAAGATGAATCAGATTACTAATGCTATACTACGAATTCTAATGCGAAATTGAAAGAAATTGGACTTAATAGAAATTAAAACTACTTGAATGTTACCTATGACAAACAAGGAAGTATATGGGGTGGTTTTTCCCCACTAGTATAGATAGAAACTCAACACTTGTAATGGAGCAGGAGCTCGCCGGTGGCCTTCGCATTGAGTCTAATACGATCTCCGCACTCCTGCTTCAAGGGGATCGATTCCTATCACGAATTTCTCACTCCATACACTTAAGCACGGGTGATTCATGGCTAAAGACGGATCCGATGGAGCATGGGCATGTGAAGCTGTTTAAATAAGCATAAAGAAGCGGAAAAATTCAAACAAGGGAAGAGCATGTGAAAAAGGACATTAAGGAAAAGATACTTGAGCGTGGATCTATGATACATGCTTTCTAATCGGGCAAAGAAAATGGGTTAAGAGGATGTGTGTTTCGAGAGAGCAAAATAGGAGAAAAAGGTGGGCCAGTGGTTTAACCGGGCTAGCAGGATGAGAGGGTTAGTTGACCTGATCAACAAATCTGGGTCCAACTAATAGGAATCCAGATCGAGTAAATCAAATAAAAAAGGGGGAAATATTAAAATAAATAAAGATAAATACAAGGAGAAAAATGACCTTTAATTTAAAATATTAGAATATAAATTATTTATAATTTCATAAAATATTTTTAGTGATTTTTAATCAATTAAATAATTTAATGTACAAGGTTAAATTATTAAAATACATGCATATACATGTATAAGATATATATGCACTATATACATATTTTTAATTTTTTATCTTTACAAATATACATAATTTTATATTTTATAAATTTAACTAATAATTGAAGAGTTATAAATACATTTTTATTTTATCTTTATAAGTTCATTTAATGGTACAAATAATTACACACACACACACACACACACACACACATATATATATATATGCGTGCGTGTGTGTACCTTATATATAATAAATACATTAAGTTATTTTTTTTATTTAAAATTTTGTATCTTATTTGCATTATTATTATTATAAAATATTTACAAAGCATTAAAAATGAAATATGTAACAGTAAAATATATAAATGAAATATACATTTGCACAAGTACATTAATTCACCAAAAAGCCGACTTCCGTGTCTTAACTCCAAATTTTATGAAACCACTTTCATAGTAAAGATTATTTTATTTTAAACACAATGATAGTGAGTTTGATTCATTTTTTAGTTCATATGGAGAAGATGTAAAGGTTTTAATATGATTTTACATTTTTTTAGTGTTGTGCCTTTTATTTTGTACACGATTTATTTTTCCAAATATTTTTATTATTTAAAATACATTTTTATATACAAATTTCATGAATAAAATATTTTTATTTAAGTTTGTTTTAATGATAAATACATTAGTACTATTTTTGTGCATAATAAATAAGATGAATATATACAAAGTGAACTTGGTTTTCTAATATTTTAATAAGTTAATTACGTTTTCTCCCCCTCTGTGTTCCTTGTCTATTAAGTCAATACTTGACCTACTCTTTGGATCAGAGTCAATTTTTACCTATTAACATATATACAACCTTATTTCCCTTTCTTTTTATTTTCTTCTTTATTCATTTATTTTGGGTTAAAATAAGTTATAATTATACAATATTAATAGATAATGTTAGTTTATTAAAGTATGAGAACTAATGATATTTATAGTTGTTTTGTAAGGGATTTTAAGCCAAAATAAATGAATAAAGTGATGAATCGGTGATTCTTATCCCCCTATAATTTACCTTTGCTAGTCCCTTAGCAAACACTTATTAGAAGAATAAATTTTTGGAACTTTATTTCACACTTTTTATATCAAAAAAGCAGCATTTACATAGAGATTTTCTTCTGGAGCCAATAGACTATTCGTCGTTTGAAGCTCCATTGTAACCCACGGCATCATGTCTTTAAAAGTCGGTGCCATTAGACTAGGTTGAGGTGCACTGGCCTCTTATTAGGGCGGTGTATGTTTCCATCCACGTGCTTCTCAAGATAAAGAATTCTTCCCTTCACCATCTCCTCCAAGTTGAGCTATGTGCGGAGTACTTGTCCAAGTTCGGCCACTGTCCACAAGGGCCATGCGTATGTCTTTAAATATTCTATCTAGACCAATCAAGATGACATGTGAACAGAGTCTTATGGACTCAAAGAATTAAGTAACATCAATGTGAAGAGTCTCAATTATAATTCATATAATGTTCATGTGAAATTAAGTTGATTAAGATCAAAACCAAGCTCCACTCTTCAGACATTATTCCGTACTAGTCCAATTATCAAACTTATTATGAATAATACGAATGCAAGTGCAATAAATTTTTTAGTAATGTGTATTTTATTTTTTAACTTTTTATGTAAATTTTAGAGAATTTTGCAATTTTATGAGTTTTATTTTTTTAATTTGTATGTAGTTTTGATAGAGTTAGGGGATTAATTGTATTTACAAATATTAGCAAGGATTATGTACATATTCACAATGGGTTTTATAGAAATGTATATGTAAGTTTTATGTAAGTTTTATGTAAGTTTATTTGCAAAATAATTAAGTTTACATGTTTTATATTTTTACAAAAAAAATATTTGTAAGTTTTAAATAGTTACAACTTTTATAAAAGGAATTATTTATAAAAAATATTTTATTATACCTATTAGGTGGTCGTCGGGTCGTCTAGCTTCCTCGTAAATTTTGCTAGACTATTTACTAATAGGGCCAAGGAATCAAAGTTATGGTTCACGGGAACTGCCTCGGGAGGTTCAGCGTGATGACCACACTGTGTCTGTCGATTGGGAGGCTGGGGTTGGGATTGTTTTTGTTGTTGTTGAGGAGGAGGAGGAAGCTGATATTATTGGTATGGAGGCGGAGGTTATTGTTGTTGAGGTCCAACCACGTATTAATGGTACGGTTGTTGTTGACGGTACGACGGTTTCTCGTATGGTTGCGATTGTCTCCAATTATTATGGTACTGTAGAGATGGGTGATGCTAACATTGAGGCTGAAAGGATTGTGTAAAACAACACCCAAAGGTTGGTGGTATGCCTGGTCGGCTGGTGACTGACTCTAGGGATTTTTACAGGACATGTTAGTTTGTATCATTACTCTAGACATATGTTGACTTCCCGGATCAGGATGGTGTGGGGGGATGTTTGGATTAGATGTTGGAAGGTAATCTGGGTGGTAGACCACCATCTACTGCCACAGAGGGGCCTACTCAGGTGCTTATACGTAGTACATGTGCTAGATTTGTCGACTACTGCTGACTCGTTTGTGGTTTCTATGTAGGTGACGGTTCATCTTTCTTCTCAATAGGAGTTTCTAACGATGGTGTCGTCGACTGGCATGAACTGATGGGGCTCACCAACAACCTCAACTGCTTGGTCATATGGTCCAGCTTTCTAGGGTTTTTGTCCTCTTTTCTATTACAACGAGTTTCTCAAGATCTTGCGAGAAACTTAATGATGAAACCTTATAGATGATAATGTAAATTTATCTATATCTTTGGCATTATCATAGGTCTTTCAGTATGCAGGATGTATAGGTATTTTAAATACCTGAGGGTGATGTGATCATAAATGATTGTATAACCATGACACTTCCATCCGAAGGAGTGATGAGACCGGTCTTGATTTTAGAGATACCTTGATGAATCCCTGATTGTAACTCTCTATTGTTTTATTTTTGTTATTTATCTTAGCAAAGCATCATGTAAATACCTATAAATAATTAGGTTTTTATACAAGAATTTTACAACAAGTTTTATATACATAAGTTTTACAACACACTTAATAAAAGCATAATTTAGAAAATAATTTTCAAACAAGTTTACAAAAGATTTTATAAACAATCTTACAAAACTTTTCAAAATAACTTACACAAGATTTTACAACAATTTATAAATACTTTTCGAAAACTTTAAAAATCATTGTACAAAAATATTTTACAAAATGTTTACAAACATTTTATAATATTTTACAAATAATTTTTCAAAATATTTTATTTTCAAAAATTTTACAAAACACTTTTACAAAATAGTAATTTTTACAAAATAGTTGATAAGTATTTTATAAATGAAATGATTTTAAAAACATTGTACAACAATTTTAATTTCAAAATACTTTTACAAAGATTTTTATAAAACATTCTTTGCAAAAGCTTTTTTACAAAGATTGTTACAAAGAATTTAGAAAGATTTTACAGAAGATTTACAAACCAATTTTATAAAAGATTTTACGATATAATTTTGCAAACATTTTTGCAAATTATTTTTAGAAAATTTTAGAGACATTATTTATTTTAAAAAATGTAGTAAAGTACGAGTTATGGCTTTTAAAGTATATATGCAATATATATGATACCCGCTTACATTTAGCATAAATATGTCCTCATAGTGACCAAGAAGCAAAAGGAAGACATAACTCGGGCTAAGTATAGAAAAGTAAAAAAGAATCCTATATTACAATGACTCTAAAATAATGAATGAAATGAATAGAACTCAATCATACCCCTATACTTAGGATCAAATAATCCTAAGTATAGAAGATTGTACAAATAGGGATGAACAGGAAGAGAGTATACAGACTCAATGACTCGGTGTGTCCCCCCCCATATTGAGGGTAAAGGATCCCTAAGTATACAGAAGAATATCAACAAATTGAGAGACAAGCACGAGAACAGAAGAAACTAAAAGGAAAATGAACAAGATGAAATGAACGGCATCACTCCCCCTATACTTAGGGTAAAGAATCTCTAAGTATAAGCAACAACAGGAGTAGTGAAACCAGGAATGAAAATAGAACAACTTGGGTCATTCACCTCCCCTTTACTTAGGATCTAATCATCCTAAGTATATAACACACATTAATAAAAAAAGAGGTGAATGATCAACAACGGAAGCAAGAAAGAATAAAACGAAATGAATATACATGGTGAAAATCATTTCATATATCAGATGCAAAATGAATCGAAGGATCATCATCTGATACCACATTGATAAAATCAAACATGGACACGAATGTATCATGCTTTAAATATGGCTTCAGCAACTACCTGTTGACCACAAATGGTTGTACGTTAGATGGCAACCCTGAAATGACAATGCTACCAATGTCACATACAGATCTCACAATAAACGATCTTGTTCATTTGCTCTTCAGTTTACATTGAAATTAGTTCAACCCTCGCATCAAACAACCACACCTTCATATATAGTTTGAAAGTCCTTCGGATACGTTGTTCATGCCATCTCTTGACTTTCTCCTTATACATCAAGCTATTGTCATAAGCATAGTCTTAGAATTCCAATAATCTGTTCAGATCTAACTTTCTGTTATGTAATGCTCTCTTAGAATCCAAATCGCATACACTGACTGCCCACAAAGATTTGTGAATGAGTTCTACTAGAAAGTGGCAAGGCTTTACATATACCAAATGATAAAGAGACATCCCAAAGCAGACTCGTAAGACATACGATAGGCCCATGGAAGTGAGTCAAGCCACTGAGACTAGTTTTCCCTATCAGGATGAACAAGTTCTTGTAGAATCGTCATTATCTCCCTATTTGAAATCTCAGCCAAGCCATTAGTTTGTGGGAGGTATGTGGCACGATACTCGATTTCGTACTCTTTCACAAGCTTTTTGACTTCTCTATTAATGAAATGGCCTCCTCCACCTAAATTAAGAATATTTGGAATCCAAACTACAAGATAATATTACCTTTAAGAAAGTGACCAATAGTACGACTATCAGTAATTCGAGCGGGGATAGACTCCACCCAACGATTAACATAATCCACGACAAGTAGGATGTACTCAAATCCCTGTTTGTTAAAAATGGGTTCATGAAATCAATGCCCCGTGCGGAAAAACTATCTGAAATATGAATATACTTGAGAGGCATTATATCTTTGGAATCAATTGTTCCTCTCATTTTCCGACAGTTGGTACAACCCTTCACATGAGTTGTAGCATCCTTGAAAAGAATAGGCCACCAAAGGCCACGATGAAGCACTTTTGTTATCGTACACTTCCCAAATGGTGTCCTCCAACTTCTAATGTGAGACAATGATCAAGGACACTGGTGTACTCCTCCTGAGGGATACGCCTCCTCCAGATACTATCTGCACCCTCACAAAATAGGTATGAATCCTCCCACTAATAAAATGTATCTCAGACAAGAACTTGACAACCTTTAGCTTCAATCAATCATGTGGTACTCCCTTAGAGACAATATAGTTAATACTATTAGTGTACCATAAGAGTGAGGTGATAGATAAAATTTCTTCATCTGGGTAAGTTTCTATGATCAGCAAAATGGACTACTCATGAGTATCTCAATTGGTTACTCTCGAAAAGTGTTCTGCCACAACATTCTTGACTCCAAGTTTATCTCTTATTTACAAATCAAACTCCTAAACTAGAAGGGTCCAATGAAGTAGATGTATCTTGTCATCCTTATTATCTTGCAAATATCGTATGGCAAAATGGTCAGTGTAAACAATAACTTTTGAACTAAGTAAATGTAATCTGAACTTTTCCAATGCAAACACTACTGCTAATATCTCTTTCTCTGTGACTATTTAGTTTTCTGGGCCTAATCTAATGTTCTACTAGAATAATGAATTACAAATAACAACCCTTCCCTTCTTTGTCCCAATACAACCCCAATAGCAAATCTGAAGCATTCGTCACAATATCAAATAGAAAAGACCAATCTGGTGGTTGTAGTAAGGGTCCTTGAGTAACCAAATCTTTTAGGTGATTTAGAGAACCTTATCATCTACAATAAACCCAGTCAACTGTCCTAGATGCTCAATAAAGGTTGGGCAATCTTGTTGAAGTTCTTAATGAATCATCTGTAAAATCCAACATGCTTTAGAAAAGACCTTGACTACTTAAGTGTTGTCGGTGGATCAAGTTTGGCAATCACATCCACCTTGGCCAGGTCAACCTCCATGCATCTCTTATAGATGACATGGCCCAACACAATCACATTAGTCACCATAAAGTGACTCTTCTCACATGAGAGCGCCAAATTAACTTCACATCATCTCTGAAGTACTCGGTCGAAATAAGCTAGACATCAATCAAAGCTATCCTCGTAGACCGAGAAAAGTCCATGAAAACCTCAATGAAACAACCAACCATGTCAGCGAACATACACCTTTGGAATATAGCAGGGGTATTACACAATCCAATGGACATCTGTTTGAAGGTGTAGGTGTTAAATGGACAAGTAAAAGTAGTGTTCTCTTGATCTTTAGGAGTAATTTCTACCTGAATGTATCTTAAGTATCCATCCAAGAAACAAAAGAACTCTTTCATTACCAATATTTTGATGATCTCGTCAATAAAGGGTAGAGAAAAGTGATCTTTCTTGATTGTTGAGTTCATGCACCAGTAATCAACACAGACACGCCATTAATTAGGTACTCAGATCAGAATCTCCAATCCATTGTCATTCATTATGATGGTAACTCCTGGATTTATTTGGAACCATATGCAATGGACTTGTCCATTTTGAATCAGAAATGGGATAGATAAAACCAGCTTTGTACCATTTCATTATCTCTTTCATGATAACTTCCCAGAGATTCAGATTTAGAAGACATTGAAACTCAAGGGACAACTTGTTGTCATCCTCTAAGTAGATATGATGTGAGCACAATACTAGATTTATCCAAGATATATCTGAAATCTTCCATCGAATCGCCTTGTGGTTTTCTCTCTAGAACCTTTAGCAAGTAAGATTCTTGATCATCAGTCAACTACGAACTGATGATGACCAGGAACATTTATGAATCACCTGCAAGGAAGGCATACTTTGGAGTTGAAGGTAATGTTTTGAGCTCTAGTGGAGTCTGAATCTACTATGTAGTAACCTCTAAAACTGTAACAGTGATTGGTGCATGATTTGTAATTTGTGTGTTGCCCACCATGGATACTTTTGGCTCAAACAAATTTTCAATGAATTCTTCTTTTTCATCTTGGAATGGATCATCAAATAACTCAGTCAACTCATCAACATATGACTAATCATCAACAAAAGAACAAAATTCGACTGCGATTTCCAGTCCTTCCACTTTGGAGAGGAGTTCCTAGGTCTCAATGTCATCCAAAAATAAACTTTCCTCTGAATTCTTCTAAAAAATTATAGTCCTCTGTGTCAACAGTAACATGCTCTCTCTCTCATCTGATGCAGACTTTGTTGGCCTCATATCCGAAATTGTCTCTATTATAACCTTATCATTATCAGAGCAAAAGGTTACCTTTCCAAATATCATAATCAACTACTACTTTAGCTATTCAAAGGAGTGGTCATCCTAGTATGATCGGGATATGGAGTAACAATGTCGAGGTGTCCATGTCCAAACATTAAAGTCAACTGGAAAGTGCTTTCATTGCACTGTTATGATAATATCCTCTAAATACCCCTTGACTGCTTAATCGATCAATGAACAAATTGAAGGATCATCCTAGTTGACTTGAGCAACCCCAACCCAAACTCTTTGAGTAGTGAGGTCGGCATTAGATTGATAGAGAATCAGCAAATCAAGAAGAGTATGATCAAATTCTTTATCAAAAATCTTGCATATGATTAGAGGTGCTCCATTGTCTTTCTTTTTGCTTCGAAAGTTGCTGATAGCATTCACAGTGGTCATGGTCAGAATGTGCTTTCAGTTCTCTTGCATTTATTCTGATGGGATTGACGCTTTGATATACATGCCTCTTTCATACCATTCGTCGCAGCTGGCATGTAGTCCATCGCCTTCAAGAGTGGCAACTCAAGGAAATATATTTTGTATAATTTCTACCACTTCAGGATCAGATAAAGCTATTTTTAATTTTCTAATAGACTTGGTTTTAGTCAATGCATCAGGAAATGGAATAAATCTTGAATCAACATTTTTATTCATATCAGAATCAACCTTTTATAAATGGACAATTAGAATCAGAATATACAATGTTACCCATTGCAAAATGTGATAACTAGAATTTTCCATCGATCGTGCATTTCGCACAAGGCGAGAATGCAATCGCTAAGGTGACTGACAAAAAATCCCAATCAATCAACATTAACCCACAATCAAAATAAAGAAATTAAATCTAAAAAATGTAGAGTTAAAATTTATTATAACTCTACATGTAACTATGTATAGGTGTACAGTGTGTGAATTGGTTAGCTCTTCCTGCTTAGAGAACCGAAGAAACCGTACATCCTAGCTATACACTTCTGTGGCTTCCTCATCCCACTACTCTTTCCTCGGGGAGGGAGGTATTCCCTTCTGAGTTCACTTCTGCTATGTCTACAATCGAGTATAGAGAGAAAGTAAAAGAATGAGAAAAGAAGTGGAGTGCGACCAGTGTAGATGCATCTCCTTGTGAAGCTCAACCGGTGTAGCTAAGTCTCCACTAAGATGTGCAGGCATTTTGGTGGAAGCTCGGACCATTGTGGTCGTATTTGTATTTGGTAGCTTCTTCTTTGATTTGACTTTGTAATTTGCTTACACTGCATTCATCTCTTTGTGCCTCGATGGATATAGCATCTTTTGTTCCGTCCCTTTTTGAGGTTTTAGAAAAATTGTGTCAGCAGAGCCTTCCCTCATCCAAAGCTACTATCACAACCCCAATCTCTCCTATCTTTAGACTTCAATGCCGCAAAGACAAGGATAGAAACGCACTACCAAGATGTACTGCCCTTCGCAACTCCATGCAAGTTGAGCTAAGTGTGGAGTGCATGTGTTCAAGATTGGTTTACTGGTGTAGAGTTGTACGGATGACACCAAATGGTCTACTAAGCACATATGACTTGATTTCCTGAATATGGTCGTATGGAACCCAAATATTTAAGTCACAGACCTGAAGAGTCTAAATTCCAGTTCCTAACTAGGCACCTTACAATGGTAGTTAAAAGCCTTGATCAAGCTCCATCCTTTAGACTAGACGCAATCTTTAGTTCTAGAAATCAAACTTATTCTGAAAAATACGAATGCAAATGCAACCATGCTTTTGTGAAGTATATTTTCTAAATTTTACTAGTTTTTATGGATTTTACAGCTTTTCGATTTTTATGAATTTTAGACAAGTCCTTTTTATTTCCGGGGTTTTACAAGATATATTTTATTTAAGTTAAGTATCTAATAGATTTTTATAGTTTTTATCTACAGAAAATTTTACAAGGATTGAGTAATTTTTACACATGTTTTAATAAATAAGATTTTAAGTAAACACTATACGAATTTTAAATACATATTTTAGTTACGGCTTTTAAATACAAGTTTTAAACATATTTTACTTATTTACAAGAATTTTATAAATAAATATATAATTAGATTTTAACTTAACCCTTACCCACTTTTTATGGATTTTATAGATATAGAAAATACATAAAAGTACGAGTAATGGACAAAAGTAAATATACAATATATATGCACCCCCTATACTTAGCTTGAGCTATGTCCCCATAGCGTCAAAAGAGAAAAAGGAGGACATAACTCGTGCTAAGTAAAAGTGGGTGAAAAGAATATACGAGACAAGTCAGTCAACCCTCCCCCTATACTAACGATCAGGTAATCGTAAGTATAACGGGAGAGCAAAAACGGGATGATTGAGTAAAAAGAATAAATAACGCCAGTTCAAAAGGAATAAGTAATACGAACTCATCGAAATCACTCGGTCCCCCCTATCCTTAATATGACATCCTAGGTATAGAAAAGAGTGCAGCCAAAAATCGAAAACCAGTGATTTGTGAAGAAGAAATGATATACAAAAGAATCAGAACAAAATATAAAATGTGAATCAGCGAACAATCAATCCCCCCCATACTTAGGATCTGGTATCCTAAGCATAAAAGACGAGCAAAATGGGGTCGACTGTGGTCTACGAAGAATATACAAGTGTCGCAGTTATCCAGAAATCGAATGGCTCAAAAGAATCTGTACAGGATGAGGTGAAGTGAAAGAATGATCATGATTCCTGTACAAAATAGATCACTTCAGCATGGGCCAGATGATCAGTAGTCTCGACGAAGTGCTTCAGCATCTGCCCGTTAACCACGAACGGTTCTGCACCAGGTGACACATCTGATATCGCTATACTGCCATTGTCGTGCACCGTTCAGACTATGTACGGTCCTTCACACTTGCTTTTTAATTTGCCGGGAAAAATTCTCAACCTTGCATTGAACAAACAGACTTTCTGCCCAGGGACAAAGCTCTTGTGTCGGATGTGTCTGTCATGCTATGTCTTCACTTTGTCCTTATAAATGAGGGTGTTCTCGTATGCTTGATTTCGAATCTCTACCAGCTCATTCAGATTTATCTTTCTCTTGGCTCCGACTTTCTGTGTATCCAGTAAGATTTCTCGAATTGCCCATTCAGAGTTGTACATTATTTCTACGAGCAAGTGGCACAGCTTTCCATAAACCAATCTAAACGGTGAAGTACCTAAGGGAGTTTTGTAAGTAGTATGATATGCCCAAAGAACCTGATCTAGAAGCAGTGACCAGTTCTTTCTATCCGATCGTACTAATTTCTGGAGAATTGATTTCACCTCCCTATTTAAAACTTCAGCCATGCCGTTCGTCTGTGGGTGGTAAGAAGCTACTCTGTGATCAATGTCGTATTGCTTCACTAGCTTTTTGACCTCCTTATTGATGAAATGGCTACCCCCATCTGAAATGAGAATACGTGGAATTCCGAACCGCGAAATAATGTATTCCCTTAAGAACTTGCAAACGGTTTTACTATCTGCGGTTCATAAGGGTATAGCCTCCACCCATCTACTAACATAATCTACAGCGAGAAGGATGTACTCAAAGCCGCTGCTGGAAGGGAACGATCCCATGAAATCTATGCCCCATGCGTCAAAAATCTCGCAAATGATAACGGGTCGCATCGGCATTGCGTCTCTAGCACTGACTATCCCTACTGCTCTCTGACAATCTGGGAAACTCTTCACAAATGTGCAGGCATCTCTAGTAAGAGTCAGCCACCATAATCCGCTCTGAAGTACCTTCTGCATTGTCCTCTTCCCTGAGCGATGTCCTCCTGATTCTAAAGAATGGCATAAGGTGATGACACTATTATATTCCTCCTGTGGAATACAACGCCGATAAACACAATCCGATCCTCCGCAAAAAAGAATCGGATCCTCCCAATGGTAATATCGTGCCTCAGAAATGAGTTTATCAACTCGGTTCTTTGGCCAGCCTTGAGGACTTTTCTGTGTGACTAGAAAGTTCCCTAGATCTGCATACCATGGAAGTTCGGTAACCGCAAAGATGCTCTCATTAGGAAATCTCTCTACGATCTCAAGCGTGTACTCATCTGAAGTCTGATCTGTCTTTAATCGGGAGAGGTGATCAGCTACCACATTCTTTACCCCAAGTTTATCTTTGATGTCCAAATCAAAATCCTGAAGTAATAGAATCCATCGTAGAAGGCCTGCCTTAGCATCCTTCTTCTCCATCAGAAACCGGATAGCTGAATAATCTGTGTATACGGTAATTTTTGAGCCAAGAAGATAAGCTCTGAATTTATCTAACGCAAACACTACTGCCAACATCTCCTTTTCTGTCCTGTGTAATTTCTCTAAGCCTCGTCTAAGGTTCTGCTGGCATAGTGGATGGCAACAGGAAGTCCATTCCTCCTCTATCCTAATACAGCCCCAACCGCAAAATCTGAAGCATTAGTCATTATCTCGAAGGGTAGAGACCAATCAGGTGGCTGTAGGACAGGAACACTGATAATTTTTTCTTTCAGAGTGAGGAAGGCATTAAGACATTTATCATTTAACACGAACTCGATGTCTTTGCCTAATAATTCAAGTTAACGGTCGGGCAATCTTGGAGAAGTCTTGGATAAACTGTCGGTAAAAACCAACATACCCCAAAAATGACCGTAACTGTTTGATGTTGGATGGTGGTTTGAGTTTTTTGATGACATCCACCTTGGCAGGGTCAACCTCCATGCTGCGCTGGGAGATGACGTGCCCCAACACGATCCCGTGGGTAACCATAAAATGGCTCTTTTCCCAAGACAGAACAAGATCTACCTCACAACATCTTTTAAGAACCTGGTCTAGGTGCGCTAAACAATCGTCAAAGGACTCACCGTAGATCGAGAAATCATCCATAAAAACCTCTAGAAAATCACCAACCATGTCCGCAAAAATAGCAAGCATGCACCTTTAGAAAGTAGTGGGAGCATTGCACAGTCCAAAGGGCATTTGTCTAAAGGCATACGTGTCAAACGGACATGTGAAGGTGGTTTTCTCCTGGTCTTCAAGAGCAATTGATACATGGTTGTATCCGGAGTAATCATCAAGGAAACAGAAGTACTCCTTTCCTGCCAATCGTTCTATGACCTGGTCTATAAAAGGCTTCGGGAAGTGGTCCTTCTTCGTCGCGGTGTTTATTTTTTGTAATCAACACACACCCTCCACGACGTGGTTACTCTCTTTGGAATCTCCTCTCCATTCTATCTGAATTCTCAACTTTTTCGGGACAACGTGTAATGGGCTAACCCATTCAGAGTTGGAGATGGGATAGATGAATCTTGCATCACACCATTTCGTAATCTCTTTCTTGACAGCCTCTCGTAAAACCGGATTCAGCGTACGCTGAAACTCTCTGGAGGGTTTGTTGTCATGATCGAGATAGATATGATGTGAACACAAAGCAAGATTAATCCCGCGGAGATCGGATACAGTCCACCCAATAGCCTTGCGGTTTCTTTCTAGAATCTCCATCAGACGAGATTCTTGATCGTCGGTCAGATATGAACTGATAATGGCCGGAAACCGTTGATGTGGACCCGCAAGGAAAGCATATTTCATGTTTGGTGGCAAAGTCTTTAATTCAGGTAAGGTAGAATCTGGATCTGCTGAAACATCCTCTATCTGCTGTATCAGTTGTGGATTATCGGTTTAGAGTATCCACCATGTCGATGTGCTCTAGAGTCGGACTACAGAAGATCTTCAGAACATCATCCGACTCCTCAGAATGATCAGAGTAAAATAACTCAGCTAATGAAATTCAATTTCTAGATCATCTAAAATGGAGGAATCATGTAAAGTCTCGGAATCTGAAAGATCTGCATTAAATTCGTCAGAATTCTGATCCCTTTGCTTCTCATCATCTAGGCTGAAATACAAAGTACCGTCAGAAGAACGCCAACTGTAGTCTTGGACCCGTCCCTGTTAAGCATCCTTGGGTCTCTACTTGATATCTTTCGAGGTCGTCTAGACGGACCTCATCCATGTAATCGTAGGTGGCCAAAGAACTCAAGAAATCCGAAGATGTATCACTAGATGTATTGGAATCTCTCACCATCTCTATATGTACCTTCTCACCCTCGGCGCGAAAAGATACCTTCCCTGTATTATAATCGAAGAGGGCCTTAGCGGTTTCCTAAGAAAGGCCTCCCGAGAATAATCGGGGTGAGGTGTAACTGTGTAGGGCAATCCATGTCCAGGACCATAACACTGAGAATTGCAGAACCTGCACGGTTACGATAACGTTCCTTTAATATACCCTTAGGTCTCTTTACGGATCTATCAGAAAACTGAAGGATCGTGCGGGATTTGTAAAGAGGACCTAACTCGAGCCTATCGAGTAAGGAAGATAGTATCAAGTTAATCGAGGAACCGTTATCTAGAGAGAGTGCGATCGAATTTGGCTTTTGCGATCTCGCATCTTACATAATGTGCACATGAGTCCTTCTTCTTCTTCGGTAATTTGTTTTGTATAGCACAGGATGTAGCCTTAGTCAAAACATGTTTCTCTGTGCAGGATATCTTTTTCCTAGGCGTGGTGCATCGTTTTTTCAGTTGATTCTTAAGCGTAGGAAAATGATCTAAGGCATCATGAAGCAGGATCTTTAGAAAGATGTGATCTTTGAGTAGACGTTCGGTCTCTGGAGTCATAGTGTTCTTTTTGATATTTCTCTTTCCTTTTTCAAACAAAGCATCGAGAAAAGGAACAAAGTCAGGAGTCAGAAAATCAGAATTTTTATTCATATTGGAATCAACTTGTACATCGAAAGTTTCAGAATTATGTACAAAACTCTATAAGACAGGGGAAGAAATGTTTTTCTCGGGACTCTCTACCTATTCTGGCGTGATGTCATCGTCTGATCCGCCAATGTCCATATCTATTGTATCAGCATCTCTCCGGCTCTCCGAATATGCAAATTGGTCCTCATCAATACGCTGGTTCTCCTCCTCAGCATTTTGCGGCTCATGGATGTGCTCGCGCTCCTCGTCAAGTGCCGCTCTTCTACTCCAGTAGGTGCTCGTGGCGATCTACCGCTCCTGAGACGAATGAAGTTAGATAAAAATTTAGGAAAAGATATCGTACCTGTAGTGTCGTCTACCTGATCTGGATGCCTCCTCTTGTATTCGGGTTCATCTGAGGCTGGGGTGGAAGAGTGGTCTTCGGTGCGGTTAACTCGTCCAGACGACGGTTAACCTGCTCCATCTCGGTTTTGTATGCAATCTGGAGCATTCTCAGCATATCCATGATCTGATTCAGTGCCTGGTCCTGTGAAGACATCTTCGGTTCGGTGTGGTGGCCCTGGCTTAGTCCTATCTCCTGCCTTGGCGTGTATTGCTGAGAGGTGGACGACTGAGAGGATCTTTGTGGTGCGAAGGAAGACAGCTGCGGCTGCTGATAAGGATAAGTCTGTGAATGCAGAGCAGAATACTGATATGATTGTGGTCTCTGATGATAAACATTCTGGTGAGACTGTTGCGGCGTGAAATTCTGGCGGTGCTGAAATTGTGGACATCCATGCTGCGGTTGTCCGTACGGCTGCTATTGATGATGCGGTATACTCGGTTGCTGAATCGGAGTATACCAAATCCCTTTTATCTCGAGAGTGGCTTGCGGCTCCACCTCCATCTTTGTGGCACTGGTGATCTGGCCGGGGATTGGCATGAGAGTGATCCTCATGCCAATCAAGTTGCGGAGTCTCTGGCTCGCTCTGTACGAAGTGGATCGGACGGGTAGGTGGAGCGGGTAAGATCCTCCGTGATGGTTGTGCGGTCGAAGAAGATTGGATCTGCTGGTACTAGAGCTGAAGATCAGACACCTTCTCGACAGATCACTCAGCTGCTGAGGTAGAGATGAGAGTTTCTCCAACTCTCGCAGCGACTGTAAGTCCTGGACTTGCTTTTGAATCACGTCCACCAATGTTAATTTTTTGCTAATGAATCCATGTCAGTGTTTGATTCAGAATCTGCGATATTAGCCACCTTGTGATGCTCTCAGTGATGTGGTGGCTGCAGGGCTTTCTGAAATGCCCGAGTAGAGTCGACGACTCTCGAATTCTTAGCCATCCCTTCGAAGATGGCCCAGACTGACTCAGCATCCTTGTTCAAATAACTACCACGACATGCGGCACTCACGATCCCCTGGATGTTCGGCTGGAGTCCTCCAAAGTAGTTCTGCACTAGCACCTTCATCGGTATCTCATGATGCGGGCATCTCTCCGTAAGATCCTTGAATCTATCCCATGCCTCATGGAAAGATTCATGTGGATGTTGCGTGAAGTTGGAGATCTGACTCCTCATCATATTAGTTCTCCCTAGAGGAAAATATTTACGCACGAACGTGGACTCCAGATCGTCCCATGTAGAGATTTCCCTTCCCAAATGACTCAGCCAGTAGAGCACCTTATCGGCTAAGGCGAAGGGAAATGTTTGAGGCGGACGGCCTCCTGCGTAACTCTTGGATTACAAGCCGTATCACAGATCATCTCAAATTATTGCATAAAGGTAAAGGGCTCCTCTGTAGCATTCCCGTAGAACTTGGGAAGCAATGAGATGAAGGAAGGCTTTAGTTCGTAAAGGAAGGCTTTAGTTCGAATCCAATGATGGAGCATCCTCACGCCTGGGTCATACTCTTCCCGTAAAGTAGAGGGAACCGCAGGCGGTAAATGGTTCCCGGCCCCTACTCTCAGCGCGACTATCTCAGCCTGCAACTCATTCTGAGTTCTGAATTGTTCTCGGATCTGTATGTTTGGAGAGTCTCGAGAATACCTGTAGCAACATCTGCGGCTGGATCCGGTCTTCCGTCATCTTTCTCCTTAGCTTGTGGTCTCTCCTCTGCTGCTGGTCCTTTCCCGCGAGCCATCGGCTTCGATTGCAGTTTCGAATCATCTGGAAAAGAGAAGCTCTCGTAAGAACTCAGTGAAAACTCGGCTGGAGATGATTTATTGAGATGAGAGTCAGTCTTAATTTTCTGGCCAGGAGGCAAGGGAGTATGGGTCTGACTCTTCTCAAGATCAGATGGGACCAGCTTGGGAAGAGAGTCATCAGAAGCTTGTGAAGATGTAAGGTCGACGGTGTACGGTCGAAAGCTCACGGAGTCTAAGCAGAAAAGCCGTCGAGACGTCATCTTCGATGTCAAGAGAAATATCGGGAGAGCACGATTTTCGATTCAAATAAAAGGGATAAATGCGAAAGCCACGGAAACTCACACCCCGCAAGCAAACACAAAGCAAGCCCCGTTTTTCACCAACTTAACCCGATGATGACCGTAAGAGTTCGGTCTTTTATCTTGTCGGTCTTAGGGTTGTAATTAGCAAACAAATATTGTGGTTAACGTACGTTGTACGAGCTGATAGGTGCCCGAGTTCTCCCCTGCGATACTGTCCCGAGTCCTTACAGAGAACCACTTGCTCTCAGCCAGTATGGTGGCAAGTACACGGACCGTTTCCGACCCGTGTTGCTTGAGGACGGAGCCTTACGCGGTGTCCTCTAAATTCCCCACTCTTCTAAGTAAACTCGGACCGTTTCTGGCTACCCGAGCGTACCCGTTGAAAAGTAGCCTCCAAGGGTACGTCTGTCTAATCGGTTTGCGTCCGAGTAGGTCCTTGCACACTCACGAGTGATTCTGTTGCGAGCAAGGTCTGAAGTAGAGGTTTTACCTATCGGCTTCCTTTCTCTATTTCTTTGGCTGAGTAGGGATCCAGGAAGGGTTACAAGGACCTCAAAAAGTTCATACTACAGGTTACAAAGGAGGAGGACAAGTACGAGATACTTTTCTGGCAGTACTCTCTCTCCTATAGGGTTAGCATGCTAAGGACTTGTTAAAAGATATGCATGAAATAACAACTCTGAAACTAAAAAGATGATAAATAGTTGAACCTTTACGGATTCATATGGCATGAGTTGGTCAATCCAATTTTATATTGTGCTTGCATGCATCTAGATTAAGGTTAAAAACCAAAGTCTTGTGCTCTTGTGCCAAATTGTCAAATGTATCTTCCTTTTGACCCCCACACAGTTTGAGCCTTTCTACTATTTTACACTCCATTTTATTCCTCATTGACCACCATATCTTTCTTCCTGCATTGATTTCCTTCTTCCTTTACAATGTCGATCCATGGAAGGTTCAGTCAGGACTCCGCTGACACCCACATCGATTCTATGGACTCGACACCATCAACAACTCAAGGCGATTCTCGAGAACCCGACTGGACTTTACGGGATGATCTCCAAACTTCTCGTCTTTTTTTCTTTGACGACCCAATAAACCGAGACCACTTTTGTCCCACATTTGCCGTTGTGAATGGGAGTTGATTTCAGTCCACATCTTTTTCATTCACAACATTCTGGGATTGTCCCTAATTTCATATTCATCTGGGCAGCCGGGATTCAATTTCAAGTGGTATGATTGGAAATTTTAACATTTTAGATAGAAGCCAGCCCCCGTGCTGGATCCCAACATATAATTTGTCTCTTCAGATTCATACCCAGAAATGGCTCCCCAAGGAAAGGGCAAATGTCAGCAGTCTACCCAACCTGAGTAAGGATCGATGCCAGATCAGAATCAATTGAATGCTTAGTTGTTGGCATCCATTCAGGCCATCTAGTTGTAGCTGACGTAGCAAGCCCTAGCACATACTGCATTTCAAAAGATGCTGAATGATGTGATGTATAGACCCACGGGAGGAGATGGGCCCCGTGATGATCCAAATGAGGAAGAATCAGAGCAGGAAAGGTATAAAACCATGCTGAAAGAAACATATAATCCTGGAGACAGCCAAATGACCGAGTGGATCCTCATTCCACTAGTACATGCTCACTTTGAGCTCAAGCCTCAGTTCCTAGATCTTCTACCATCTTTTTACAGTAACACTAGCGAAAAGCCGCACATTCACCTGCAACAGTTTTCACGCATCTGTCGTACTACACACTATCCAAATGTTCCCTTAGACATTGTGAAGATGATGGCATTCTCCTTCAGTTTGCAAGACAAGGCCCTATATTGGATCAATCATTTCGGAAAAGTTATGATGACATGGGAGGAACTGAAATCCACCTTTCTATAAAAATTCTATCCTCTCGGTCGACTCAACCTGATGCGACCCATGATTAGTAACTTCTCCTAGGGTGCTCACGAAACCATCCATGAAGTCTGGGAGAAATTCACAGACTTGCGGGAGAAGTGCCCCCATCATGAGATACCGAGGACAAGTCTGGTCCAACACTTTTTCGGGGGACTGAATTTAGAGAGCCAAAGGCTCGTCGACGCATCCTATTGGGGATATTTCTTAAATAAGGATGAAGATGTAGTCTGGCAGATTTTTGAAGAAATGGTCGAAGGAGAGGCCACCTTCTCTTCATGTCGTGCCTACCGAAAGCAATCACAGATCCTCCAGAAGGAAGTACACATGGCAACATCTCGTGAGGCAGAGAGAATGAGATCTCCAACCTCAACATCATCAGGGACTATCTCTCAAAGGTTGATATCATCGAGAAACAACCAAAGGATCTCGAGAAGCTCTTTGTGATCGAAAAGAGGACACATCACTTAGACAAGCTGGACCAGATCACCAAGCAGTTGGAGCTACTGGTGAGCACCATCAGTTCAATCCAGTCGGCGACACCATCTACATAGACTCCTGCTGAGAAGAAGGACAAGCCAGCACTGCCACAACAGCCTCAACCGAGTCAGCAACCACCGGCAGTCCAGCATGAGTACTATATGCAGGCACCCGATCAGGGTCTATCGCATCAACATATGGTGATTTACCAGCCGGACTTCCTTCCACCTTATGATCCATCCTTCCCACCACCACCCTTGATTCAAGAAGTCAACGGTGGATGGAGCAACGATGCACAGCTAGCCCATCCTAATGGACACCCCCAGGGCCAACCACCAACCAACATGTCTTACCGCCAACCCCTAGGTAGTCATTACCAGCAGTCCTCTCAAACTCCACCTCAGTATCACCAACCTCCACAACACAAAAACCAATGAAGGTAGAATCAACAATATCATTAGTTGTAGTACTGCTAGCCACAACCGTACCACCAATATGTAGCTGCACCACCTCAACAATATCAACATTATCATCCTCCCTCCTATCAGCAATACCGGCTTCCTCCACCTCCTCAACCGCATTAGCAATCTCAGCCTCAACCCCACCATAGTCAGCAAGAACATGGTCTGCAAGCTGAACCTTCTGATGCCAATCTTGTGAACCCTACCCTGGATTGCTTGGCCCAACTTGTAAAGGGATTGACAGATATGACAAAGAAGTTAGACGACCTGACCGCCACCAAAACTTCCATTCCAGTGCAGGTCGAAGCAAATCGTAATAACTTCACAAGAAAAGATCATGTAGAATGTGATGTCCATACCGTGCCTGTAGAATCAGATGATTATAATATTGCTTTATCTAATGTCGTCACTCTCAGGAGCTGTAGGACTTTACCTCTTTATGTCGTAAGCAATGGGAAGAATAAAGCTTTGACAGGTGAATCGTCATCTTTTGCATCAACCGAGCCAACTACAAGGATGGGTGAGGAAGAAGAAGGAGGAGGAGCCATGCTAGCTGCCATTCATCTCCACCAAAATCCGTAAAAACACCAAAAAAATCAAAAAAATAAAAAAGGTCAAAAAGATGGTCGCAATCGACGTGAAGCCAAGCCAACAATGGATGAGCTGCCAACAACAACAACTAATCCTACCCCAACCGACGGAGTGGAGACCACACTTTTTTCTCATCCACCATTATGAATCTGTGATTCATAATCTCAACCTACTGATCTTAGAAAAATCCCCGAGTAAAATATCAAATAAATGTCCATAAAATAAATTAATAAAATGACTCTTGTGAATAAAATATACTAAATATTGTATATTATATTGTACAAAATAAATTAATAGTAAAAAGTCGTAAAATAAAGGAGTTTTTCACTGATAAATAGCCAAAAAAATTATGTTTTTTTTAATAATTTCATTTCAACTCCTTTTCAGTTAACTCTTCTCTAACTTGTTTATAAAAATGTATAGAAAAACACAAAAATATAAAATAAATTTCACCTCGAATAAATACTCCTAGATCCTAAAGAGAAAAAGATGAAAAGCCAACTTCTCTTTCAAATTCCCGCTCCGTTTGAACTCCAAATTCACGAAACTCACTTTAAAGTTTAAGTTAGAAAATTATCTATCCAATGAAAGTTGTTTCATTAAAATTGGAGCTCATTTGCAAAATATGGGTTTTAGGACCTAGGTGTACATTGTATATTATGTAACTATTCATTCTTTCTTCATTTTTTATTTTATTTTCTTAGTAACTAATAATCTAAAAAATCATTATTGTCTTGTATTTTATTTCCAGTACTTATTTTATTTTTAATCATGTAAATATATTTTGTTAAAATACAAAAAATAAACTTAGAAAAATAAAAATTGTACATATTGTTTGTCTTAATTTTTAAAATTCTCCATTTTTTATTTTTATTTTATTCTACCTTCTTAATAGCCTACTTTTATTTTATTCTCATTCTCCACAATAACTTCTCTTATTCCATTAACCTCCATTCAACTCCACTATTCATCTAACTTCCATTCAACTCCACCATTAATCTAACCTCCTATTCAACTCCACTACCTTCCTAACCTCCCTTTCTCTTCTCTTTTTATTCATCTTTTCATCCTCATTTTTGCCCATCCACCTTTAAGTAAGAGAGACCACGAGCTCCCTGAGTTGAATAGGTGACAACGTGACAACCATGGTCGAGTGACAACTGCCTCCTCTTCGGTGAGATCCGTTGGCATTCCGACCAACGTCACAGCCGCCTCCACGTGCCGCTCTAGTTCATCGCTCGCCGGCGATTTGAGCGACGATCATGCTTCTCATGAGCACACCATAGGCATCCGCTTCCATCGTAGGTAAGTCCTCTTTTTATCCATCTATATTGTTTTTATTTTTGCAATTTTTATCATATCACATTCACCACCCATACTCCTACATTTGTTCTACTTTATCATCTTCATCTTCATCATATTACCACCATCACCACATCTTCATATTTACATTTTCTTATTCCCTATTTAATAAAACTAAATAATTAGAAATTAAAAATTAAAAAATACAACAGTAAAAAAATTAAAAAAAGAAAAACCAAGCATCGGCCGCTACCCCCAGGTCGGCCACCGTCTATAGCTCTAGCCGCAGCCACGGCCATCACCAGATGATGCACCCACCACAGTCGTGCCACCTCTAGCCTACAACCCCTCCTCCATCTCAAAACGCCGCCAGCGTCGCCCCAATCTCTACCTGTGCCTCTGCCTCTCGTGTCCCCGCATAGTACAATGCACGATCGTCCATCGCCTCCTCCTTCGCGCATAGCTCTCTGCCCGTTGATCCTCCGCCACCCCCACACGTGACCCGTCGGGACTTTCTTTACCCGTAGCTTGACCTTTCTCCTACACCAAGCACCACCCTCCTTGGCCCTCTCTTGCAGCACACCAACGACCACCACAACCAAGTCTCCTCCGCCAGCAGCTACCGTCTCTCCCTGTTGTCCTTCCCGTACGCCATAACCAGTATTGTTTTCTGAATTTCCATAGACAACCCTATGTTTGCCTGTTAATTTGGGCTTCAATCTTGCAACGTTTTATTTAATGAAAAATTTCGTGATGTTTAGCAACTATTTATCTATCATTAGGATATTTATTTGGATTTTTGTGAGTTTTGGGTCATTAACTAAAATTGTTTTATTGAAAAATTATATAATTTACCCAATTTAAGCTCTGAAATTCATATCCAACCCACGATTAATCCAAAAATTCATAAAACATAAAAAATGATGCCCCGAAACATGATTTATGTAATATCCAAATTTCATATTAATTGGAGTTGTCTTGTGCCTTAAATAAATTGTATAGTGATTTTCATAAATGATTTTTAGTTAAATCCACACATACTATTTTTGTGAAATTTCAACTCTCCTGCATTTCTCATTAAAATACCTTTTTGAGATATATTTCTCTCTAGATAAGTTGGCATTGTGGATTTATTCTAAATTAATTACTTACTATCACTCTATTTTCATTAAAAAATCCATAAAATATTTATATTTTTGTCATAAAGTTCCAAAAGAATTATTGTAGCCTCATTGCATCATGTTTTAATTCCAGTAAAATTTTCATATTTTTCACGTTATGTTTGTGTGAAAAGTTATGGGAAAACATATAAAAGTGTGCATTTTCATTGTTGCATTTTAACCCTTAAAATTCCCAAAAAATGTGTTCTGCATTCATCATTAGATTAAGTTTCTAGGAAAATATAATTTCTCTAAATTGGATTAATTTCTCATTAAAATTAATTTGGCTAAGTTGTGTTTTTTCTTATTAACTTAATTCATCCGTATTTTGCATTCACATTCATTTTTGCATTAAAAAATAAAAAAACTGCATTCGAAATCGAAACCTAAGTTTTCCGATTTACGCCAAAGTTGTTCCTTTGATTCCCTATGTTCGACCCTAGACTTGCCCGTGATATAAATTTAAGCCGAGTCCTCTTTACAGAGACATTGGGCTCGATTATGCATGATTCACTAAGTACTGATATTACAACAAGTACAAATTATATCACGTATTTAGCGAACCGTCGCATTAACACCAACATTTTCGCCACCGGCTTGTACTCCTTTTTGTGATCCGGATGTACATAATATTGTGGATATGGATTTTGTTGTAAATAAGAACTCTATTTTTCATTTTAGTACCGTGAATATTCCTTTCCCTGATGTAATAGAAAATTCCAAAAAAAATGCAAAAAGAAAAAGTTCCTTATCTGATCCTGGAGTTGTGGATATAAATAATAATCTGACTGTTGAGATTCCTTTGACAAAATCCATGGAATACATGCCCGTTATAAATAAATTTCTGAAGGAGGCATGCACAAACAAGCATCGACCAACATGTAACAACAGATGCAGACATGTAGAGCATCACGTTCTCACCATGGCCATCATTGTAGCCATCAATACTCTCCCACAAAAGAAGCAAGACAAAGGAGCACTTTTGATCAGTTGCGAGATTTTTGATCAAGTTTTCAAGCAAACCTTGCTTAACAGTGGTTCTTCTATAAACCTCCTCCCCTCTTTATTATTGCAAAAATTTGGGGTAGGTCCTCTCAAGCAGGCATGAATGATCCTTCCATTTGTTGATCAATCCATCAAGCGACCTCAAGGTCTTTTGGACAACGTTGTGGTAAAGGTGTGGGATGTGTAGTTCCTAATTTATTTTGTAGTCCTTGATATGGACTTACCCGTACCCTTACTCCAGACTCCTATTATCCTAGGGCAACCATTCCTACGCAGTTCTAAATCTATGGTTGATTATGGGTTGGGAAAGATCATCTTCAGCTCGAACAACAACAGAATTACAATAGGTATGATCAGAGTGCCTAAAGTCGTAACTAATGAAGTCATGCAACATAACCTGAAGTAGATTGTGACTTCATTGTAGAGATCAGAGATATACCACTCTCTTTGAATGATTCATGGACATAGGAAATCCTCTTTCTCGAGGATGACCTGGAAAGCACAGTCAATGTGAGCTCCAATGATACTTGGGAGACAGAATCCAATTTGCTGATTCATCTCTTTGATTTAGATGATTCACTCCAACCCAAACACAATAAGTTCATTGCAATTATGTTCAGCACATCTTCAGAAAATCAGCAGGTAATTGAGGTCAGCACTATCTCCACAGATAAAGCATATCATCCCCCAACCAAAATAGTCTCCGAAGTGACTGAGAAGTAGGCCAGATTAGATCATTAATTAAAGCCACTTCCGACAGGCCTCAAGTATGCTTTCCTTGAGGGTGTAGAAAACATGTATTCGGTCATCATCATCAACAAACTAACTTCGGAGCGAGAATCTTGACTCCTCGAGGTTCTAAAGAAGAATTGCAAGGCACTTTGTTGGCATGTTTCAAATCTCTGTGGGATAAATCCTGCTTTATGCTCGCACCACCTCTTCCTGGAAGATGAAAAGCTATCCCACAAATTTCAGAGAAGACTAATCCTAAATCTGACGGATGTCACTATGAAAGAAATCACAAAATGTTGTACCACATGCTTCATTTATCTCATCTCCGACTCCAAATAGGTAAGACCACTGCATGTAGTTCCAAAGAAAGCATGGCTTACTGTGATTACAAATGATAGAGGAGAGGAGATATTTATTCGGGTACCGACATCCTGGCGTGTATGTGTTGACTACCGCCGTCGGAATGCAACAATTAAGAAGGTCCACTTACCCTTGCCTTTCATTGATCAAAGATGGGAAAGACTGGCTGGCAAGGAGTTCTTATGCTTTTTTAGGTGGGTACTCTAGATACAACTAAGTGGCAATTGCCCCTTAAGATCAGGAGAAAACTTGCCTATTCAACGCCTATGCTTTTAGGAGAATGCCCTTTGGACTTTACAATGCACCAACGACATTCCAAAGATGCATGCTTGCAGTCTTCACCGGGATGGTAGGCAGTTTTCTCGAGGTGTTCATGGATACTTCTCTGTCTATGGTGACATTTTCGATTATTGTCTTGAGCACATGGATAGAGTACTTTAGAAATGCTATGAATTCAATCTGGTTTTGTCATGCGAAAAGAGCCACTTCATGGTCACAAAAGGGATTGTGCTAGGTCACGTCGTTTTCAAACGTGGCATGGAAGTCGACCAATCAAAGGTGGATGCAATTGTGAAACTAGAGCCACTTTAGACAATCAAGAACATGAGATCATTTCTTAGGCATGTGGGGTTCTACAAAATATTCATCTGTGATTTCAACGACATCGCCTAATCTCTAACAGAATTACTGTGCAAGGATATGGAATTCCATGTCGATCAACAAGTTATCCTTTCATTTAACTAGATGAAGGAGCTAATCACTCAAGCTTCAGTCCTACAATGACCAGATTGGTCTCTTCCTTTTAAGATCATGACAAATGCGTCATATTATGCAATTGGGGCTATTATAGGATAGAGGAAAAATAAGGCATCCTATGCCATTCATTATGCCAACAGAGCATTAGATGAAGCCCGAAGAAACTACATTATGATAGAGAGAGAATTACTAGCTGTGGTATTCACCCTTGAGAAGTTCAGATCCCATCTCATTGGATCAAAAGTCACTATCTATAATGACCACTCTACCATCATATATTTACAACAAAAGAAGGATGCCAAGCCCAGATTAATTAGATGGATCCTTCTCCTCCAGGAGTTCGACTTGGAAAATAAAGACAAGCCTGGAGTTCAGAATGTGGTAGCAGATTACCTCTCTAGAATTGAGCTGCAAGAGACTCTACTGAGCAGTGCACCCATCACAAACACTTTCCCCGATGAGTCGATTATTGCTGTGGATTCACTCCCTTGGTACGTTGATAGTGCTAACTACCTTGTCTCGGGTGTAGTTCCACAGAAATGGATGAATATTCGGAAGGACAAATTCTTGTTGATGATCCATTTATACCAATGTGAAGATCCTCTTTTATTCAGGGAAGGAGTGGATTGTATTTGGCGCAGGTGCATTCCCCAAGAGGAGCAACATAGTGTCCTAGAGCAATGCCATTTGCTCGATTCTAGTGGATACCACTCTGGAGACATAATGACATCGCAAGTTTTGTAGTGTGGCCTCTGGTGGACTACATTATTCAAGGATGCAACATCATTTGTCAAACGTTGCATTGACTGTCAACGATTAAAAGGTACCCTTATGACGAAAGACACAATGCCCCTGAAAATCATTCAGATCACAATATTCGATGATTGGGGGATTGATTTCATGGGAACCAATCCCAACAGTTAGAAATATAAGCACATCCTTCTTGCAATTGATTATGTGAGTCGATGGGTAGAAGATGTCCCCGCTCGAGCCACAGATAGTCGTACGGTGTGTGACTTTCTTAAAGAAAACATCATCTCACAGTTCGGGATTCCAAAGATACTGATATCAGATGGGTGTAGTCACTTCATTAACAGAGAGGTAAAGAAACTAATGAAGGAGTACGACATTGAGCACCGAGTCGCATCTCCATACCTCCCTCAGACCAACAATATGACATAACTATCTAACAGAGAAATCAAGATGATACTTCAAAAGCTTGTTAAGCCGGACAGACAAAATGGTCCCAGCTTTTGGACTTAGTCCTTTGGGCATACCGAACTGCTTATGAGTCTACGTTGGGCATGTCACCCTATTGCCTTATATATGGAAATCCATGCCACCTGCCAGTGGAACCGATCCATAAATCATTGTGGCTAGTTAATATTTGTAATTTGGACTAATAACAAGGTGGTCAGAAAAGGAAAGATGATCTGAACAGACTCTTGGAATTTAGAGACTATGCATATGATAACACATTGGTGTACAAGGAGAAAGTTAAACGCGGGCATGACCAACACATTTGATGAAAGACCTTCGAGATTGGACAGAAAGTGTGGCTATTCGATGAAAAGTTGAAGATCTTCCTACAAAAAATAAAGAGCAAATGGATAGGGCCATTCAGAGTTCAAGAAGTGCGTGACAACATAAGTAGTGTGATATCAGAATTGTCTCCTAACACACAACCATTTGTCGTAAATGGCCAACTTCTGAAGCCCTACCTCAAGCATGAGTTTTTCTTGGCCGTTGTCAACTCGATCCAAGTACTACACACTGAAGATACATCCACTGCAGTAGCGACATCACAAGATTCAGATAATGCCACTCAAAAACTCTTCCTTTAAGCTATCATATTTTCTTCTTTTCTTCTTTTTGTTTTCAGTTAGCATTTCTAAAAAAGTGTGTATCACTCCTTTTTATCAGTACTCTACACTTAGGATGTACTTTTTCCTACATACAAGGGGGCGTTGATGAACGTGGAATCTGCCTCTTTAATAATAAGGGAATTGTCGTAGCATAGGAGGCAGATTTCGTTCAGCAAAAAACACAATCTTTGAATGTTGTGGAATATTTATACTTGGTAAGTCTACCAAGGTCGAACACATGGACATGAGCCTCTTTAATATATTTATTAAATTTTAGTCTATTAAATCTATCTGTGGTTATCTTCTCAATTATAGGTCTTCATGTAGATGCATGATAAAATGCAGATAAAATAATGCATGCATTTTTTTTGTTTGATTTTGAAGATGCAATTATAAGATTATGCATGGCCATAATGTATGATGAATGCAAGGGATAAATATACTAATAATGGATTACAAAGTTGCCCTAGAAAATGTGAACACAGAATATGATTCAGATTCAGAGTCAGTTTGAGCATAAAAATAATGTGCAAGATTCTATTAAAGCTAGAGGCATATAGAGAAAAGGACACTATTTTACATTAAAAAGTCATTACATTTAAATTAGTGCCAAATTAGAAAACTAAATATGACATTAGGTGAGAATTAAATAATCAACATAATGACACTGAAATCATGTAATTTGGACTTAACATGCTCAAATTATGGAAGAATAAATGCAGTGCATAAATGTAATAAAAATGCGAGAAAATAAAGGACAATTAATTACAAATAGGTCCCAGGATGGACCTATTTGCAATTTTACAAAACCATATGGGACCCTATGTAAGTTTTTCCAAAAGTATGTAGGGGTATGGATGTAAATAGCTAAACCTGACTGGACATCTATGTAAATTTCCCCAAACACATACGAGAGGCACATGATCAAGGACCTTGTTGCAATTCTAGAGAATGCCGGAGGTGTTCCTGCAAATTACCGAGCCCCTCACGTGCCACGCACACGCGGGGCTAGGCTCTAATGGGCAACAGCTTTGGAAGTCATGTGGTAGTGGATGGTGGCTCAGCTCTTGGCTTGGGTCGTTCAAGCCTATAGGATCGGTGTGAGGCTCGTGCAACCTATGTGGCGTCATCAGGACCGTCCGATCCAGATGTTCGGACGGAAGCTGCTACTCTTCTTCCATCAGAGGCTACGCTCCGACGACCTCCCTGTGGCTTGTCCGTGCTCCATGATGCCCTATGATGGTCAGAGAAGATAGCTGTGGTCCTTGTGAAGGAGTTAGAGATGAGGCGGGTCTCGACAACGATTGGATCAGCAAGTCGATGAAGCATCACTAGTGGTAGATCTTGAGATCGATGAGGGCATGCTATCTCTAGCCATTGAAGACTTACTGAGGTTGGATGATAGCTGAAGCAATGTGCGGTGTATGTGAGTGAACTGGTGGTCCATGGAGATGGCTGGAGTGGAGGACCAAGGTTCTTCTCCTCCGACGAAGCAGAGAAGAATGTGGCGGAGGGTGGCAAGGTCATGGTGAAGGGAAGGTGATGGACGGAGGTGTCGGCGTGGATGATTGGTGGTTGGTGTAGCTCATGGCATGGTTTGCGACGGTGGAAGCGAGCGAAGATGTCTGGATAATTCAAAGAAAGAAGAGAAAAATAGAGGGCATAGTACCTCGTCGGAAAGGGGAAGTGGCAGAGGAGGTGGCCTGGTTGAGCTCACTAGGAGCTCGGGGGTCATCGCCCGATGTGCGCGAGGGTGCAGGAAGCTTGGGCTACCGCCATCATGGCAGAGCGTACATGTCTAGAGTAGCCATGTCTCACGTAAGGGGATAGGATTATCATCTCCTCGACACTACCCTCCGCTGTCACCGGAAGATAGAGGGAGCTTGGTCGAAGCCCCTTGGATGGTGGATGGGGTAAACAATGGCAGAGCGGGGGTTTTTATAGGAGGAGGGGGTTGGTTGCCGGATACGGAGCATGATGTTTGCAACAGTGATAGGAAGGATCAAAGTAATGACTGGGTGTATGATGGCTGTGCGAGAAAGGTGGATCGAAGGGTTGTGCGAGGGGGCCATTAGGTCAAGGGGAGAGAGAGTCATGGCTGATGGCTAGAATAGGAAGAGCGCGACATGCTTCTGAGTGTAATGGTCGGGGGTAAGGATGAGCTGGAGGAAGACGATAAGCAGGAACCATTGGATCTTATGATCCAACGGCCCTGATGAGGGTGTTTGTGAAGGGTGGTGATCAGATCTTGTGATCTGATCAAGCGGTTATGATTAAGGCATGGGCAAACGATGGAGATATGCTCTGGAGATCTATCCAATGACAGGAGGGGATGGGTGATGTAGAGAGAGGGGACCGTTGTATAGGAGATGATCGTGTGGCCTTAGAAGAGAGCGGGGGGTGTGACTCAGATTGGATCTGGGGGGTTGATCTGACGATAGGGGATGAAGGGGTAACGTGGACAAGCGAGAGCCGCTAGATGGAAAGTCATCTGACGGAGGAGCTGTAGACACGAGCGGGCGGCTAGGATCTGATATGAAATAAGATCTTATTATTGTCAGTGAAGCGGGAGCGGATGGTTGTGATGGATATGGGTAGGAGAGGATGAAACAGCTCTAGGAGTGGCCGGGTGGAAAATAGAGGAGGCGACCACGTGGGCAGCCCAGAGGGTGTGATGAGCCAAATTTTGATGCTGTCGAGATGGGATAAATTAATGTAATGTGTCATTGTTCTCAACCAATCTATTCGTTCAACGAGAAAAATTTATATAAATCACTTAAGAGAAATATCAAACAATGGAATGTAAGCGGTTTCACTATTCTATTTACCTGGTATAGCGACCGGGGTCGAACACAAGGAGCACGATTTAAAAATTAAGTAGTCAAATTTCCAAGATAATTTTTTAGAGGTTTTTGAATTTTTTATTTTTTATTGTCAAATAAAGCACAAGTGATAAAACACACACACTCTCTCTTTTTGTGTTTTTCAGAATAGTAAAAAATACTCAAAAAATAACAGAAAATATATTTTGGGTTTCATAGGTTTTAAAATGTTTAGGATAAATTTTTCAAATTTTTTTGATGTTTTTGTGATTTTACAAAAATCAAACAGTAGAAAAATAGAGAAAACAATGCACAACCAAGAGTATTTTGCAACTTAAAATTAATATAAGTGCCCAAAAACTCCTGGAAGTTATTTTTATGCTAAAGTGGAACTAAATATATACAAACACAGAATGAAATCAGATTTTTTGGATTTTTCTATTTTTTTACAATTTTCCTAAGATTTTTTGTTTTTAATAATTTATGGTTTTTTATAAATGATTAATGCAGAAAAATTGGATAGAAATTAATAGACAGTACAACACAGCTATAGTATTTTTTTTGAATTTTTAGGCAAAGTTTCAAATTTTAATGATTTTTAAATTTCAAGCAGACAAAAAGATACCGTTTTTTATTTTTTATAATATCAAATAGAAGCAAAGTCTGATGAAATTTATATACTCTGAACAACGACAAATCAGGAATATATATAAATTTTCTCAGAATTTATAGAGCAAGCAAAACATTTATTTCAATCAAATAGCATGCAATTTTTTAAAATCTGGAAATAAGTGATTGAATTGCAATTTTTGGAAAGCTTTTGAACAAGTGATAATACATAAATAACAGAGGGTTATTCATGCAATTTACCTAATTTTTATATTATAAAAATCCTTTCACCTTAGGACTTCTTCGTTACTTTGTTCTTCATTTCTTCTCAAAGACGGAAGGGGAGGCCGTTGCCCTGTGTGACGGAGGTCACAGATCGGGCTGGTCTGCAAGGGCGGAGAGGATGCACGGCGAGTGGGTTGTCGACGGTGTTTTAGCTCTGGAGGTGAATGGTGACCACGTGCGGACTCTGCGTGAAGGATGCCCAACGGTTGCTTATGGGTGGTGGGGCCACGGGTGGCAATCGTACTGGGTTGACATTGGAGGAGCTCCACGCGGGGCTGTGGTTGTGGCGAACGACAGGCGCCGGCGGCTGGCGAAGTAGGCACGGTCGATGGTGCGTTTGCTTTGGAGGCCAACGACGGCCGTGGGCGACGACCCAACCATTGGTAGAGGAGGGGATGCGGTTGCGGCCGTGCCACCTCTATTTTTTATATTTTTTAGATTTTTAATAGATGCAGAAATGTAAGAAAAAATGTATTTATTTATTTTTTATTTTTTCTTATATGTATTTTTTGAAGCAGGGAATGTAAAAAATGTAAATAACATTTTTTAAATTTTTATTTTATTATTTTTTTATTTTCCTGCAAAACAAATGTTAGAGAAAAAGAAATACATATTATTTTTATTATTTTTTTAATTTTTTTATTTATAGACAAATGTGGATACGTGAATGGGTGCGGATCCTGCAATATGGAAGATGAACCCGAATCTCTGGTTGCCATATGTGACTCGAGGTGAAAGATTGCATGAGATAGATTGTGAATCGATGAGATCGGGGAAACAAATGTGCAATCGAATCGGGGGCATATCAAATCAGGATGGAAAATTTTGGAATTTAAGATCTAAATTTTAATACAAAAATCGAAGCACAAATTAAGTCTAATATTTATCTAGGAAAAATGATGGAAAATAAAATTGGATCTCACCTCGGGATCGGATACGCTGTGATGGACTCGATGAGGGCCGGCACACTGTCACCGGACGACTCGGAGGCTGGGCACCCTTCATCAACAAGATAGCTCTCGGAGATCGGGCTCCTCTCCACTAAAGATTGATCAACAGATAACGAAGGAGGAGGAGCCCATTAAAAAGAGAAGAAAAATACAAAAGGAAAGGATGTGCAAAAGAGGATGGTGTTTAGTGGTTAAATAAATAAATTAATTAAAAATGAATTTCATAATTAATTAATATAAATAAATTAAATAACTTACAAAAATTAATTTGCCACCTTAACGATGGCTATTAAAGGCATGGAATAATATCTTATATAGATGGTAAGTTTTTAAATCAAATAATAAATTAAATAATGAAATCTAAATACAAATTTCATAACTAAATAAAATTAATTAATTAATGTTAGATATTTATTTATTTTGGTGATTTTTATATAAGGAGATTAGTTGTATACAAATATTATGTACATATAATAGAATATACACATGTATGAATAAGGAAATAATTTTTAATATTTTTTTTAATTTTATTATTTATTTTTTATTATTATATTTTAATGAATATAATATTTACAATTATGTGCTTTTTTATAAAATAAATATGAATAAATATGTACAATAAATATTAGTGAAACTGCGCATAACATCTAGAAAATTGACTTTTTAGACGTAACTCTAAAAATTATGAAACACAACCATTTGAAAGATGATTTATTTAGAGTATAATGAAAGTGAGTTTGGTTCAATTTGAGTTTGTATGGATCCAGAATTGTTATTTCAATTATAGTTTTACGACTTTTTCAGAGTATGATTATTTGTAATCTGTACATTATTTTATTTTGCAAGTATTTTAAAAATTTACAAAAGATTTTCATTTACAACTTTTGTTTACACAAATATTTAATTTGAAGTCAATTTATGTAAAAATAAAATAGTACAAGTTTTATACAAATATACAAAGAATAAATGTACAAATTTATTTTGGATTTTTAAATTAAAGACCATATCTCTCCCTACTTTATTCTTGGTCGATCAGGTTAAGTCTTGACCTTCACTCAGGGTTCGGGTCAGTCTGCATTTATTCCATAAATACATTCTTCATTTTTCTTTTCTTTTTTATTCTTTTATTAGGTGTAAAAAGTGTTAAAAATGCACATTTAACAAATGCATGCAAAATGATAATTTCATGGAATTAGTAGGTATTTATAGGTGTTCGACTAAGGAAATGAAGCTAAAATAAAAGTATAAAAGTGCTGAGTCATGGATTCATTCCCCTATATTTTACCTTTGCTAGTCCCGTATCAAACACTTATTTAGATAATGAGCGAAAACAAAAATAAAGAAAAGAAAAAGGAAAGACGTTAGAACCATGTTGACTTTTAAACTTATCTTCATAAAATTGTAGTATGGAACTCCGTCGGACCTTTGGATTATTAGTGTCAGAACCTTAATGGGAAATGGATTTAAAACCTAATAGCCTCTAAGTTCCACAAGACTCCTATTCAGGTCTCCTCAACAGTCAGATTAGAATAAGTCTACATACACAAATTCTTATGACTATGAATCTTTACTTGTATGGTGTAAGTGAATTATAGCTCCCCATTTCAAAAGTAGCAAAGAAACAACCCATCTCAACAAGGTAACTCTAATCACCCAATTTAGCAACTCTTTCCTCGAGGAGCGGGGATATTCCCTTTAAGTTCAAGTACAGCCAGCTCAAGAAGAGGGGGTGGAGAAGAGAATGAACGGTAACCAGTGTAGCTACCTATCCTTGGATGCATGAACAGTGTAGCCAAGTCATCCACTGCAAGATTACAAACATTTGACTTTGAGGCTCTTATTCTTTTTTTCCATTTGTATATACACTCTGACAAGCATTTTACTTTTCAATCAGGCATGTTCACTTTTGGAGATTCTGCATTTTTTTTTCTTTTTTTCTCTTCTTTTTTTGAAAATATATACAAGGTGCGGCATGTACATAAGGAGTTTTTCCTCTTAAGAAAGTAGACTATCCCTCTTTTGAAGCATTATTGCAACCCCACAATATCATGTCTTTAGACCTCAACATCTCCATACCAAGTTGAGACGCACTTCCCTCCCTAGAGGAGGACAAGAGGTTCCACCTAGATGTACTACCCTAGTATGCTACCCCAAGCCAAAAGATTCTACCTCCTCACTACCTCCTCCATGAAGAGCTACATGTAGAGTGCTTGTCCAAGGTTATCCACAGTCTGAAAGAATCATGTGTGTTGTTAAATATTCTACTTAGACATATCAAGATGACATATGAACACAGTCTTATGGACTCAAAGAATTGTCACTAGGACCTGAAAAGTTTTAACTCCAGTTCTTATAAGGTTCTTCTGAAATTAAGTGGATTAAGGTCAAACTAAGCTCCATTCTTCAAATATATTTCAAACATAAGTTTAAATGTCAAAATTATCCTGAAAAATGCACATGCCAATGCAAGAAATATGTACAATGCAACGAAAACAAAATCTTTTTGTGAAATAATTTCCTAATTTTGAACTTTTTATGGATTTTTGAAAAATGATGCACATGCAAAAAGTTTTTTATGCAAATAGTTAGTAATATATAGAAGTATATACACTTTTTATTAAATAAGGATTAGGGATTAGATACACATATTTACACAGGAGTGAGTTAATTGTTTACAAGAATCAAGTGAAAGGATTTACAAATTGAGTAATTTATACAAGTATGTACACAGTTGGATTTTTTTATTTTTGTGATGCATATATTCCTCAAACTTATTTGAAAATAGTTTTACAAATAGTTTTAAAAACTATAGTCCAAAATAAAGTTTCAAATAATTTTACAATAATTTACAAACATTTGAAAACAATTTTACAAATATTTTTCAAACAATATATATAGATTTTCAAAATAATTTTTCAACCATTTTTCAAAATATTTGTAAATAGTTTTAAAAAATGATTTTATTTCACATAAAGAAAGAAGAATAAATTTACAAGCTAAAATATTTTTACAAAGGTTGAAAATATTTTTCAAACATGTTTCAAATAGTTTTCAAAAGATTTTTCGAATAGCTTTTCAAACTACTTTCAAAATATTTTCAGAATATTTTAACCTGACTTATTAATCAGTATATACAAAAAGAACTTTGAGCAAATTTCTGCATCTTTTTATTAGATAGTTTTTTACCATTATTTATATAGCATTTTAGCCATATTAAAAATACAAAAGTACGAGTTATGGCTAAAGTATATATACAATATATACGACACGACCCTATACTTATCTCGAACTATGTCCTCATAGTGATCAAAGAATTGTAAAGGAATACATAACTCATGCTAAGTATAGAAAAGTGAAAAGAATATTATACTACGACGACGAATGAATGAATATAATCAATAGAAGTCGGTGATCCTCCTATACTTAGGATCAAGTAATCCTAAGTATAGAAGACTGTACACAAGGGGAAAACTGAGGGTTAGAATGATAGAGTCTTCCTCCCTTACACTTAGGGTAAAATATCCCTAAGTATAGGCCGTAAAATAGAGGTAAAAAGAATCATATAGATAATCACAAGTCTGACAGCCCCCTATACACAGGGTAAAGTACACCCTAAATATGGCATAATCATGAGATGGAGATGGGGTATTAGACAGAAAGAATGAATGATATGAACATAATGGATCTATACATCTGTGGACAGTGTTGAGGTGCCTCTCAACAAGTGCTAGAGTTTACACCCCTAGCTAGGTGCAAAGTCTAGGATAATGTCGTATCAAAGTTCAGGACGGTATCTGTGAGGCGAATACCATATTGTCGTTGCAGTCTCGGTGGGAGAACAACAACGAACTCAACTATGTAGATGATGACACCCAAGTGAACAATAAAGCGGGTGTCTGCTACCGGGTAAAGATATGGGAAGATGAAACCGGGCTCTGATAGCACAAAAGAAATCATAGGCTCAAGGTCTGAATGGAGTGAATGGATGGAGACGAAGAAGTCGAACGGGAAGAAGGAAGGATCTATCATGGAATCCTCCAGTTAATCACCGTCTCGAATAGATAAGGAATATCAAGATCATGAGACTCATTAAAAAGGTTGATACTCATGCATTTAATGTAGACAAATTAGTGAAATCAACGAACACCTCAAAGATCAGGTCATCCTCGCGGGGGTAGTCAAGGAGATAAACCTCAAACTCATGATCAGAAATATCAGATGACTCGGTCTTTTCATCTGTCAGATCGGATGCACTGCCAGAAAGTGAAACCGAGTACACAAGGTCCATGGCATCCTCCCGCAGACAACCCCAGGGGAGTAATGCTGAATCATCAGGGAACTGGGGATCTATGCTGCCAAATATCATGTCCTCCAAAATTGTATCGACCTCATCAAATGGGAGGACACACGACTCAAAGATGGGACTATCTATGTTTGTCAAATAAAAAATCGATCCCTCATCAAGCTCTCTAAGTTGAGATGGATCCAAATATGTATCTGAATCTGAGAAGATCTTCTGAAGAATAGACACTGAATCAATTGAACATGGACACTGAAATGATTGAAAGGATGGTTGAGATGTGGGGTCCTCCTCTATTTCTTGGGATACTAAAAGATCTAGAATCCAAGAATCATCTATGTGAAATTGCGGGACTGGATCAAAATCTGGCTGTAAATCCAACGAGAACTCGACCAGTGTCTGACTTTGGGAACTCACAGTGGTAGTCAACACATCCATCTTATGAAAAGTAGTGGCATCCATAACCTTTGATTAGTGTGTGCTGTCTGAATCGGCATAATGTGTCACACACTCAACTGGTGTCATATCTCCCTTGTGTGTTGCCCCGAATAAATCATCTCGTGAATATGGAATGTCCGGATGTGTTCCCAAGTTGGTCTCAAATAAATCCAGGTTAGGGTTGTGGTGTGAACCTTGACACGAGGTAATGACATATGTAATCTACTCTGCGGTAATCCCCCTCATGGCGATCTGGATAAGATCTGTCATCGAAAATCTATGATCTAGAAATCGCCTCAAAAGATCAAGTAACCTCAACTATGAATCTCTTAATGGCTCCTAGGGGTTAACTAAAAAATCATGAATGCAAGACTGCATCAAATCTGCTCTATGCTGGGGGGGGGGGGTAAAATCTCTGCAAGAACAATGATCGTAAATCTCCCCACGTAGCAATCTTTCTCCCCAACTCTCTATGCCATCTCAAAGCTCTAGTCTGAAGTGAGAAAGGGAAGGTCATTAGCATCAGTTCCTCAGAAGTTATATCTATGTATGCTCGTAATTCACAAAAATCCTCATACTTAGATATATGAATATAAGGTTCCTCATGCACTCCCCCTGAAAATTTTGGCAGTAGATTAATGAACTCTAAATCCAAAAATGAAGGGACTCAATGTAGAAGCGGACTATGCTTCATGATCTTTGTACTCATCCATCATCCCAGGATAAAAGTCATCTAAAACTCGCAACTGCCCCGTTTGATCACCTATGGAATGCACTCTCATCTTAGTAAGGTGATCTCCTGTATCTTGTATTTGGTCAATCTGGTCTTCTCGGGCATCACTCACAACATGTCCCGGATGGGAAAGTGGGTAGGGAGAAGATGGGAAATCAGTCGGAGTTCCGACCTCCCAAGAGAGTGGACGGGAAAGATGGGCATGAAATGAAGAAGCCGCAAAATCCGGCTGAAATGGAGTGTGGTCCATCATGGGGATGATGAAAGAAGGGAGGGCAGGTGGGATAGAAAGTGACTTCTAATGATAGAAAGAAGATAATGTAACCAACTCACAACAAAGACATTCAAACACAAAGCGAACCCTCAGTTCACCAACTCAACACAAATCTGACCATGAGAGCTCAGTCTTTATCTTTTCAATTTTAGAGTTTAGTGGTAAGAAAAAAGTTGTACAAACACTTAGAAGGCTTAATGGGATTTGGGCACCACTCCTTAGTGTGTATGCAAGAAACTAAAAGCGCAAATAATGAGGGGATTGCTCTCCCAATACAATGGGGAATCAATTACATTTAATTTTAGAGGTCAAGTTGAATTACCAGTCCCAATTTTTATTTTTTTTGATTTCCATTTTTTTTATTTTTTCAAAAATAATGCCTGATGAGCTTTCTGATTTCCTCTTTGATTAATTTGAGTGCAAAAATAGGGGGTGGAATTCGAAAAATCCAATACATGGGCAAACGTGATGATGCATGCATATATAGAAAAATGTGTACCTTGCTCCAATACTCTACATGCAATATGATCCGCGTGTAAATTAAATACAGAAAGTAAACTAACTATATCATGCACGAGGAAATCATCCTTAGATGAGCAACTTCTATTGATCGTGAAGAATAATAGCTTGCTAATCGAATCGAGCCCGGAGTCCGATCTTGGGAGTCACTCGGTGCCCGCCACAACGGGTCCTGCTAGCGCTGTATGTGACTCCTCACGACACATGGTATCAAATCCAATTAAAGTAACTTTTTCAATTAATTTTTAGCAAGGTCCAATTAGTTCTATAGAAAAAGATAATCAATTAGGTGTTGGGCCTTAACTATTTACATCACAATCAATTAAAAATCCTACGTCTAGGGGCTAAATCAGTAAGAATCAAATAGAAATTTATGGCGATGAAATCAAGAAAACACGGAAAACAACAGTGAGGTCCTCCAAGTGCACCGACACTCAACGAAAGACCCCAAATAGTGTCAAAATCGAACTATAATTCACAACATCTAAATTATTACAACAAAGTCTAAATGCCCCTCAAATAAAATGATTGTCTTCTTTTCTTCTTAGCTCCACCTTCTGTACAGGTCCTCTAAAAAGACTCCAAGTCATCCTCCAAGTTGTCCCTCGCACAAAAAGTCAAACAAGAGGAGGTCAGAAAACAATTATAATATTAAGAGACAAGTAGAATAAAACTGAAAAATGACTACAAAGTCGTGTTCCCAGGCAACGACGTCATTCTGAAGAGCCGCATTTCGATGCGGCCGAGATGGGATAAATTAATGCAATATGTCGTTGCTCTTAATGTAAAGCCTTGAACTTGGCATATCTCGGATCCTATATAATAAGATCCGGCACGTCAAGAGAAAACCAACGAAATTTGTTTCGTGTGAATCGGACTTCGTTTCGAATTGTTATGATTTTCGGAAGAAAGAGAAGGAAGGAAGGCTAAGATATCATTAACTCATAATGACTGTCATTAAGACTAATTAAACAAGATTAAAGAAACTAATGACGGATTGAAAACTGCTAATGATCATTAGTAAACACTAATCAATAGTTAGCAAAAGATAAGCGTAAGCCGCGAAAGTTAAATCGCAATTAGTGAAAGTTAATCACGATTAGTGTTAATTAAGCGTCATTAGCGAATCTAGAATCCTCTAGAATGTTATAACTTAAGCCCCAAGTTTGGGATAAGTTTTGGCCAAAACCATGGGCCACTAAACCATAGTTAAGGTCTAAACCATGATTTTCTAACCATGGTTAGTGGTTTTCTGGGGCCTATAAATAGACCCCCCCTATCCATTCATTCTCTACGACTTCCACTACCACCACCAACCCAAGGGCTAGGGTCGAGAGGTCGGGAGGAGGAGTGGGAGGCGAGTGAGGAGCGCTAGCGAAGCGCTGCCGGGAGAACGAGAAGGAGAAAGGTACGACCCTCTCTTAGTTTGCTTCGTAAGCTAAGCTTTCAATTCATACTCTTGTTTTCCATGTTTTGTTCTTGATTCATCTTTCTTTCCGATTCGTTTTCCTGTTGTGGTTCGAGGAGAAATCTGTGTAACACCCTACTTAGGTGCGGGCGACTATGCACGTTAGTGACCGTGTGATTCGTCACACGTTCACTAATCTAAGACACGTGGTGTCTACCGATTCTCCATCGTTTACGTTTCTATTTCTCGTATTATGCTTTTATAGTTATTTTGATGGAGAAATCTGTGTAATACCCTACTTAGGTGCGGGCGGCTATGCATGTCAGTGACCCTGTGATTCGTCACACGTTCACTCACCTAAGATGTGTGGTGTCTACCGGTTCTTCATCTCTTGTTGTTGAGTATATTCTTTCAGTTTCGTTGTTATTTTCCTCTCGATTGATTTTATAGAGGAAACTCTTTTCGTTTTTATTTTGAAATATGTCTCGATATAAGGTGAAACTCTGCCGAATTTTTTCGAGAAATATTTCCCGATATAAGGGGAAACTCTGCCAAAATTTTCCGAGAAATATGTCCCGATATAAGGGGAAACTCTGCCGAAATTTTAAGAGAAAATATATTCTTGACGTTCTTCGTGTTCTTCGCGTTCTTTGTTCGTTCTTCGCGTTCTTGACATGTTCTTAGCGTTTTGATACGAAAATGAAATTCGATCTTTTCAGGAGCCTTAAAATAGCCTTTCCAAAAATGAAATACAATAAAGCCTTGCATACACGTTAGAGAGCTCGATTAGGTAACGAAATCCTTCCTTTTGCTGTTAGGTTTTCATACAAATTTATTGAAATTCTTGATTTTGTGTTCTTTGCTATGAAGAACCCTAATTTTGGCTACTTTTGAAAGAAGTCTGAAAAGTTGCTTTGTGATTCCCACTAAAATAAGGTTTACGCATAAAATTGATGCGGTTGCTCTGAAAGTTAGGGTTTGGAAGTTAAAATAGGCATAAATACGAGTATATATATGGTTATGAATAATATATATGTGAGTATATACTAAGTGTTGTTGATTATGCAAATCGAAGACTTAACGAATGGGAGTAGAACTACATGTTAGGCATGCAACCTGTAGGTTTGTCGGAAGGAACCCATATTGGCGTTTCCCTACCTCGGTGGTACATAGTTGCCCTATTATGATAAGTGCGCACAAAATGAATGTTTTGCAACGCGTGGTACCGGAAGCCAATATCGTCGGGTTGAACGACGGAAGATGTGGTCGTGCCATGTGGAGGCACGGGTGGTTCAATAGCGCCCGGGTCACGATAACATGTATTTAAAGCCGCTGGGTTATATGATTAAATGTTAGCCAGAGGTTTTAAGCAACCGAGTCCTCGAGGACGGTGTGCTCATTTGATTTTCCAGGCTGAGGGTTGAGACCCTGTTTAATAAAAGAAAAGGAAATTGCCAGGGTAGTATTGGAGGATTGGTTGAGGCGACGTGCGTCGGCACAAGCTTACCAAGATCAACACAATCTCCAATCCCGAAGGGTCCACAGCTTCGGAGTCCAAGAATGGTGGGTTTCCCCTGGACTAATCCCTGACGTGGAATAGAAAGGAATAGGACTTAAATTAATGAGAAGGAATAAAATTTTTGTGATATCAAGTTTTCAAAAATTACACAATTTGTTTGCTTTTCTCTTCTTCGTTACTTAGCATTCGCTAATTTTTATCCTATGATTTATGGAAAACCAAACAGGTATCGGTGAGCCATCACAAGGACTTTAAAAATTCATCCATCTTACATACTAGACATCCAGCCAGCCCCAGTAGCTTTACTCTTTAAGGTAGTTAGTAATCTTTTGTATATTTTTTTCCTTACAAGCTGGTGTGTACATGTAAATGGTTATAGTGGGACAGTGTATCATCTGAACCTTATTTTGTCAATGGAAAAGTGTTGAAATACTTTCTTCAGAGTATTTTATTTGCAATCTGTTTCTGAATGTTAGTTGTGATTGCTGAATAAATTATTGTTGAGTAACCCGATCCGGATATGGGAGGATCCGACAGCCCGAGAATCAGGGTCGCGACAGATTGGTATCAGAGCAAGGTTACTCCAGTAATTTATTTAGTAATTATCAACTATGAGCGGTATTCAGAAAACTAAGGTTGTATTAAGATCCTTTGATCTTAATAACTGACTGCAGTACCATTTACAAGTCATTATCACTTATGTACATCATGCTAAGACATATAGGAACTGACCTTTGACCTTTACTCATCCCAGGATCATGGTAGACCAAGACGTGTCTAGACAATTAGCATCTATGATGGCAATGCTCCAAGACATGGGGCAAAGGCAACAAGTATTGGAGGAGAGGCTCAATGCACAGGCTGAGAGACTCGAGGCATCTAAGCCTGCGGATGCCAGGATTGAAGGTTCTGTCCATCTTTCTAAGGAAGAATCTAGTTACCATCCTTCAACTGAATCTACTCCGACCCCGGTTGAAGGAGCAATCGAGAAGGCCCTTCTTAGACACCAAACATTACTAGATAATTATCGAAAGGGAAACATTCCTCGATTCAAAGGTGTAGAGACACCTGCCGAGGCTGAGTTATAGCTCGATGATGTTACTAGGATGTTGAGGATAATCCATGCACCAGTTGATAGCTGGGTGCATTTTGCTGACTACTCCCTAGCAGATTATGCACGGCGATGGTGGAGAGCAATTTCCAAGAAGTTAGCAGATCCTGTTCCATGGGATATCTTTGAAGAGAGGTTCCGAGCTCACTTCTGTCCCTCTCATTAGGAAGAATTAAAGAGGAGAGAGTTGGCTTCTCTGAATCATGGTTCTAAGACCGTACGAGATTATCATATCCACTTTACTGACTACTACGGTATTCACCAGCTCTAGAAGCTTCACCACAAGAGTGTCTTACGAAATTTGTTAGCGGTCTTCAAGGAGATTTACGAGAAAAGCTTGCTGGTTTTAGAGCCACAACCGTAGATGAAGCAATGGACATCGCCTCTCGTATTGAGATGGAGAGGGATGAAAACCAAGGAAGAAGTTTCCACTTTAATGGTGGACCATCCAAAAGCAAGGCACATTATAATCGTAGAGATCGTCGCTATCATCCAGCCGATTCCAATATAAGGCCACCACAGACCTTGGGTCAGGAATTATCAGGAAGAAGGGGTTTCTCTAGAACTCCACTATATCCTCGCGACTCAGCAGCAGGAGCTAGCACCTCTGTGGCTGGATCTTCAGCTCAAACAGGAGCACGTGTGTGTCTTTACTATCATCAGGAAGGCCACATCAAGAAAGATTGTCCGAAGTTGAGAGGTTCAGGGTTTAAATCAACCCCAATTAACAGTATAACATCCACCTTGAGCAATGGAGCAACACACGGAGGAAGACATGATAGAGGTCGTGGCTCAAAAGGAGCGCCTCCTACACAACAACCACCACAAAGTGTTGCGGGTTCTAGCTTGCCTATTTCTAATGGTCAGCTCAATGCAATTACTGAAGAACAAGCCTACAATTCAGGCACAGTCGTATGAGGTACCGTTACTATTCATGGTTTTTCAGCACATGCTTTATTTGATTCTGGTGCTTTACATTCATTTATTGCTCGACGGTTAGTACCCACTTTGGGTAAGATACCAGTAAAGGTACAACAGTCCTATCTGATCAAGGGACCAAGAGGACAAGTATTTATAATTTGAGAAATCTTGGATAATTGTATAGTAGTGATAGCGGGACATCAGTTACCTGTTTTACTACTACTGATAGAGATGGAAGACTTTGATCTTATCCTAGGGATGGATTGTCTCCAAACTCGATAGAGTTCCAGTTCATTGGAACGACATCCAATGATAATATCAAATATATCTCTACATTGAAGGCACAATAGTTGTTAAAGCAAGGGTGCCAAGGTTATTTAGCTTATGTATCCACAACATCAGGGTCAGAAAGAATGATAGAAGATGTGCCTATAATGTGCGAGTTTCCTTATGTATTTCCAGAGGAACTACCTGGATTACCACCTGAGTGAGATTGAATTTGAAATCTCTCTCATACCTGATACTCAGCCTATCTCTATCCCTCCGTATAGGATGGCACCAACTGAGTTACGAGAGTTAAAGATACAATTGCAAGAACTACTAGATAAAGGATTCATTCATCCTAGTACTTCACCATGGGGTGCACCTGTCTTATTTGTCAGAAAAAAGGATGGGTCGATGCGGTTGTGCATTGACTATAGATAACTAAACAAGAGGACAATAAAGAATAAGTATCCACTACCGAGAATAGATGATCTCTTTGATCAGTTACAGGGTTCAACTATGTATTCCAAGATTGATTTATGATCTGGATATCATCAGTTGAAAATTAAAGATACAGATATTCCCGAGTCAGCTTTTCGAACTAGATACGAGCATTATGAATTCTTAGTCATGCCTTTTGGACTAACAAATGCCCCAGCAGCCTTTATGGATCTCATGAATAGAGTATTCAAGGAGTTCTTAGATCACTTTGTAGTAGTCTTTATTGATGATGTGCTTATTTACTCGAAGGATAAGTATCTGCATTAACACCACCTCAGGCGGGCACTTGAAACTCTAAGGAAGAACAAACTGTATGCTAAATACAGTAAATGTGACTTCTGGCTATCTGAAGTATCTTTCTTAGGCCATGTTATTTCTGGGGAAGGTATATCAGTTGATCCTACAAAGGTTAGTGTGGTGATGAGTTGGGAACGCCCGAAGACTGTCACAGAAATACGATCTTTTCTGGGATTAGCTGGATATTATAGAAGATTCGTGAAGGACTTTTCACGAATAGCATTGCCAATGACTAGACTAACTCAGAAGGAGGTCCCATTCTTATGGTCTGATACATGTGAAGCTAGTTTTCAGACACTGAAAGAATGCCTAACATCTGCACCAATCCTTACTCTACCCTTCGGGAGTGAAGGGTTTACAGTATACACTAACGCATATAAAGAAGGACTTGGGGCGGTTCTTATGCAACATGGTAAGGTAGTTGCGTATGCATCACGACAGCTCAGGACACATGAAAAGAACTACCCAACACATGACCTTGAATTAGTTGCTATAGTTTTTGCTTTAAAGATATGGAGACATTACCTCTATGGTATTACTTTTGAAATCTTCACCGATCATAAAAGCTTGAAATTTCTGTTTGATCAAAAGGAGCTCAATATGAGACAGAGACGGTGGCTAGAGTTGTTGAAAGACTATGATTACACTATCTCCTACCACCCTGGTAAGGTGAACGTCGTAGCAGATGCCCTTAGCAGAAGAACTTATTCACCTGGGTTGGTAAGTGCTATCCACTTCTGGGGTTTACTATCAACGTTAAGTGAATGGAAACCATTTGATAGTAGTGCTGATACTATAACTATTCCTCACCAATACAAACTAGAGATCTGGGATAGGATAAAGAAAGGACAGGAGGATGATCCAGTCCTTAAAGACTTGAAACAACAACTTGAGAAGAATGAGATAGAGGGATTCCAGATACAAGATGGGTTACTATATAACCATCACAGAGCTTGTGTACCAGACATACTTGAACTGAGGAAAGACATTTTACGTGAAGCTCATTGTTCTAGATTATCTATTCATCCTGGAATTACGAAGATGTATAAGGATCTTCATTCATACTTCTGGTGGCCAGGAATGAAGAAAGATGTTGCTGAGTTTGTGAATTCATGTTTCACTTGCCAGCAGGTAAAGGCTTCACACCAAAAGCCACCGGGATTATTGCAACCCTTCCCTATACCTGAATGGAAATGGGAAAGCATTTCCATGGATTTCGTTACTGGCTTAACTCAGACGACTGGTAGTAAAGATAGTATCTGGGTTATAATAGATCGTCTGACAAAGGTAGTACACTTCATTCCGATAAACTTATCTTTCACTCCAAACCAGCTTGCTGAGTTATATATTACACATGTGATTCGCCTCCATGGTATCCCGAAGGAAGTAGTTTCTGATCGTGATTCACGATTCACCTCACACTATTGGGAGAACTTCATGAAATCCTTAGGTACACAATTATGCTTGAGCTCAGCATATCATCCACTAACAGACGGTCAGTCAGAACGTACGATTCAGACACTAGAGGATATGCTACGAGCATGTGCCTTAGAATGGAAGGGATCGTGGATTAAACATTTGCCTCTTGCAGAATTCACCTACAATAATAGTTACCATACAAGCATTGGCATGGCACCATTTGAAGCACTACATGGATGAAGGTGTACTACTCCTTTGTGTTGGGAAGAGGTCGGAATAAAGAACCTTTATGATTCAGATAGATTTCAAGAGACACGAGAAGCAGTAGAGCTTGCTATAAAAAGACTATTAATTGCCCAGAGTCGCCAGAAAAGTTATAGTGATACCAGGCGAAGAGACCTTGAATTTGGGGTAGGTGACTTTGTATTTCTCAAAGTATCACCTATGAAGGGTGTTCAGAGGTTTGGCTTGCATGGGAAGTTAGCACCCATGTTCGTAGGCCCCTTTGAAATTATTCAACGGATTGGAAAAGTTGCCTATAGACTTGCGCTTCCTCCACATCTTTCAGCAATACATGATGTATTTCATGTATCAAATCTGAGAAAGTACATTAGAGATCCAGAGCATAAAATAAGTTATGATGATTTACATGTTGAGCCAGACTTGACATACCAAGAGATACCTATGCAAATACTTGAAAGGGGATATCAAGAAGTTGAGAAACAAAGAGGTGCCTCTAGTTGAAGTATTTTTGCAGAACCAAGAGTTTGAAGAAGCCATATGGGAACCTGAGGCAGAAATGAGAGAGAAATACCCGTATTTGTTTGAATGATAACATTATATATTATGTATATGTTCTTTATAAATGAAAGTACGTTCATTCCCTTTAAGGTTGTTATGCCTGCATTTCTAGTCTCGAGGACGAGACTTCCTTTAAGGTTGTTATAATTGTAAAGCCTTGAACTTGGCATATCTCAGATCCTATATAATAAGATCCGGCATGTCAAGAGAAAACCAACGAAATTTGTTTCGTGTGATTCGAACTTTGTTTCGAATTGTTATGATTTTCGGAAGAAAGAGAAGTAAGGAAGGCTAAGATATCATTAACCCATAATGACTGTCATTAAGAATAATTAAACAAGATTAAAGAAACTAATGACGGATTGAAAACCGCTAATGATCATTAGTAAACACTAATCAATAGTTAGCAAAAGATAAGCGCAAGCTGCAAAAGTTAAATCGCAATTAGTGAAAGTTAATCACGATTAGTGTTAATTAAGCATCATTAGCGAATCTAGAATCCTCTAGAATGTTCTAACTTAAGCTCCAAGTTTGGGATAAGTTTTGGCCAAAACCATGGGCCACTAAACCTTGGTTAAGGTCTAAACCATGGTTTTCTAACCATGGTTAGTGGTTTTCTGGGGCCTATAAATAGACCCCCTACCCATTCATTCTCTACGACTTCCACTACCTCCACCACCCCAAGGGCTAGGGTCGAGAGGTCGGGAGGAGGTGTGGGAGGCGAGTGAGGAGCGCTTGCGAAGCGCTGCTGGGAGAACGAGAAGGAGAAAGGTACGACCCTCTCTTAGTTTGCTTCGTAAGCTAAGCTTTCAATTCATACTCTTGTTTTCCAAGTTTTGTTCTTGATTCATCTTTCTTTCCGATTCGTTTTCCTGTTATGGTTCGAGCAGAAATCTCTGTAACACCCTACTTAGGTGCGGGCGGCTATGCACGTCAGTGACCCAGTGATTCGTCACACGTTCACTCATCTAAGACGCGTGGTGTCTACCGATTCTCCATTATTTATGTTTCTGTTTCTCCTATTATGCTTTTATAGTTATTTTGATGGAGAAATCTGTGTAATACCCTACTTAGGTGCGGGCGGCTATGCACGTCAGTGATCCTGTGATTCGTCACACGTTCACTCACCTAAGATGTGTGGTGTCTACCGGTTCTTCGTCTCTTGTTGTTAAGTATATTCTTTCAGTTTCGTTGTTATTTTCCTCTCGATTGATTTTATAGAGGAAACTCTTTTTGTTTTTAATTTGAAATATGTCACGATATGAGGAGAAACTCTGCCGAAATTTTCCGAGAAATATGTCCCGATATAAGGGGAAACGCTGCCGAAATTTTCCGAGAAATATGTCCCGATATAAGGGGAAACTCTGCCGAAAGTTTCCGAGAAATATGTCCCGATATAAGGGGAAACTCTGCCAAAATTTTAAGAGAAAATATATTCTTAATGTTCTTCGTGTTATTTGCGTTCTTCGTTCGTTCTTCGCGTTCTTGACATGTTCTTAGTGTTTTGATACGAAAATGAAATTCGATCTTTTCAGGAGCCTTAAAATAGCCTTTCTAAAAACGAAATACAATAAAGCCTTGCATACACGAGAGAGAGCTCGATTAGGTAACGAAATCCTTCCTATTGCTGTTGGGTTTTCATACAAAATTATTGAAATTCTTGATTTTGTGTTGTTTGCTATGAAGAACCCTAATTTTGGCTATTTTTTGAAAAAAGTCTGAAAAATTGCTTTGTATTCCCATTAAAATAAGGTTTACGCATCAAATTGATGCTTTGACTCTGAAAGCTAGGGTTTGGGAGTTAAAATAGGCATAAATACGAGTATATATATGGTTATGAATAATATATATGTGAGTATATACTAAGTGTTTTTGATTATGCAAATCGAAGACTTAATGAAAGAATTACATCATGGGAATTGATGTGGTTTGAGTTAGATCCTGAAAAGGATCGAGCGTCACGTTAAGGATGACTGGGAAAAGAACTACAGGTCGGGCATGCAACCTGTAGGTTTGTCGGAAGGAACACGTATTGGAGTTTCCCTACCTAGGTGGTACACGGTTGCCCTGTTATGATAAATGCGCACAAAATGAATATTTTGCAATGTGTGGTACCGGGAGCCAATATTGTCGGGTTGAACGACGGAAGACGTGGTCGTGCCATGTGGAGGCACGGGTGGTTCACTAGTGAGTGGGTCACGATAACATGTATTTAAAGCCGCTAGTTTATATGATTAAATGTTAGCTTGAGGTTTTAAGCAATCGAGTCCTCGAGGACGATGTGCTCATTTGATTTTCCAGGCTGAGGGTTGAGACCCTGTTTAATAAAACAAAAGGAAATTGTCAGGGTAGTATTGGAGGATTGGTTGAGGCGACGTGCGACGGCATAAGCTTACCAAGACCAATATAATCTCCAATCCCGAAGGGTCCACAGCTTCGGAGTCCAAGAATGGTGGGGTTCCCCTGGACTAATCCCTGATGTCGAATAGAAAGGAATAGGACTTAAATTAATGAGAAGGAATAAAATTTTTGTGATATCAAGTTTTGAAAAATTACACAATTTGTTTGCTTTTCTCTTCTTCGTTACTTAGCATTCGCTAATTTTTATCCCGTGATTTATGGAAAACCAAACAAGTATCGGTGAGCCATCGCAAGGACTTTAAAAATTCATCCAGCTTACATACTAGACATCCAGCCAGCCCCAGTAGCTTTACTCTTTAAGGTAGTTAGTAATCTTTTGTATATTTTTTCTTTGCGAGCTGGTGTACATGTAAATGGTTATAGTGGGACAGTGTATCATCTGAACCTTATTTTGTGAATGGCAAATTGCTGAAATACTTTCTTCTGAGTATTTTATTTGCAATCTGTTTCTGAATGTTAGTTGTGATTGTTGAATAAATTATTGCTGAGTAACCGGATCCGGATATGGGAGGATCCGACGGCCCGAGATCGGGGTCGTGACACTTAACAACTTGATTCGATCAATGAGAAAATTTTATATAAACCACTTAAGAGAAATATAAAACAATGGAATGTATGCGATTTCACTATTCTACTTACTAGCTATAGCGACCAGGGTCGAACACAAGCAGAACGATTTAAAAACTAAGTAGTCAAATTTTCAATATAATATTTTAGTGGTTTTTGAATTTTGAATTTTTATATTTTCAAGTTAAACAAGTGATAAACACACACACACACACACACTCTCTCTTTGTGTTTTTTAGAATAGTAAAAAATACTCAGAAAAATACGGAAAATATATTTTTAGGTTTACCTGGTTTTAAAATATTTTTGATAATTTTTTAAATTTTTGATGTTTTTTTGATTTTATATAAAAATCAAACAGTGGAAAATAGAGAAAATAGAGCACAACTAGGAGTATTTTTCAACTTAAAATTGATTTAAGTGCCCAAAACTCCTAGAAGTTATTTTTATGCATAAGTGAAAATAAATATCTACGAACAAAGTTTAAAATCAGATTTTTTGCATTTTTCTAAAATTTTCTATAATTTTTTTAAGATTTTTCTTTTTTCACAATTTTTTGGTTTTTATAAATAGTTAATGAAAAAAATGGATAAAAGATAATACACTACACGTATAATATTGTTTTTTAGATTTTTAGGCAATTCAACTTTTTATGATTTTTTAAATTTCAGGAAGACAAAGACATTGTTTTTTATTTTTAAAATATCAAATAGAAGCAAAATATAATGAAATTCATATATAATGAAGTGGGACAAATCGGGAGTATATACAAATTTTCTCAGAATTTATAGAGTAGTCAAAACATTTATTTCAATCTAATAGCATGCAATTTTTAAAATTTGGAAATGAGGGATTGAATTACAGTTTCTGGAAAACTTTTGAACAAGTGATAATATAGAAATAACACAGGGTTATTCATGCAATTTACCTAATTTTTTATTTTAACAATCCTTTCACCTTAGGGCTTCTTCGTTCCTTTGTTCTTCATTTCTTCTCAAAGAAGGAAGGGGGAGGTTGCCGCCATGTGTGACAAAGGTCACGGATCGGGCTGATCTGCAAGGGTGGAGAGAATACGCGGCCGACGGGCAGTCGGTGGTGCGTTTGCTCTGGAGGCGAAAAAGTGGTCACGGGAGGACTCCGCCCATAGGATGCCGAATGGTTGCTAACGGGCGGCGGGGCCACTGACGGTGATCGTGCTGGGTTGACGTTGGAGGAGCTCCGCGTGAGGGCTACGGTTGTGGCAGACAATAGGAATCGACGGCTGGTAGAGTAGGCGCGATCGATGATGCGTTTGCTCTAGAGGCGAATGACGACCACAGGCGGTTACCCAGCTGCTGGTAGAGGAGGGGGTACGACTGTGGTCGTGCCTCCTCTAATTTTTTTCGAATTTTTTAGATATTTAATACCCGCAGAAAATGTAAGAAAAAATGCATATTTTTATTTATTTTTTATATTTTTCTTATACACATTTTCTGAATGCAGGGAATGTAAAAAATGTAAATAACTTTTTTTAGTTTTCATTTTTATTGTTTTTTATTTTCCAGCAAAACAAATGTTAGAGGAAAAGAAATACATGTGATTTTTTAATTATTTTTTTCATTTTTTATTTAAACAAATGTGGATACGTGAATGGTTGCAGATCCTTATGGAAGATGGACCCGAATCTCTGGTCAACGTGTGCGACCGGAGGTGAAAGATCACGTGAGATAGAATGTGAATCAATGAGATCAGGGAAATGAATGTGCAATTGAATCGGGGGCGGATCAAATCAGGATGGAAAATTTTGGAATTTAAGATCTAAATTTTAATCAAGAAATCAAAGCAGAAATTGTGTAATATTTATCTAGGAAAAATGACGGAAAATAAAATTGGATCTCACCTTGGGATCAGATACGTCATGATGGCCTCGACGAGGGCCGATGCTCTATCACTGCACGAATCGTAGGCTGGGCACCCTTCTTAAACAAGATAGCTCTCAGAGATCGGGCTCCTCTGCACCAAAGATTGATCAACGAATAACGAAGGAGGAGGAGCCCATTAAAAAAAAGAAGAAAAATAAAAAAGGAAAAGATGTATAAAAGAGGAAGGTGTTTATTGGTTAAGTAAATAAATAAATAAAAACTAATTTCCGAATTAATTAAAATAAATAAATTAAATAATTTACACAAACTAATTATCCACCTTAATGATGTCTATTAAAGGTATGTCATGATATCTTATATACAAGGTATGTTTTTAAATCAAATAATGAATCAAATAATTAAATCCAAATATAAATTTCGTAATTAAGTTAAATTAATTAATTAATGTTAGATATTTATTTTTTGATGATTTTTATATAAGGAAATTAGTTGTATACAAATATTATGTACATATAATACAATATACACATATACATATACAGAAATAGTTTTAATTTTTTTTTAATTTTATTATTGATATTATATTATTTTATTTTTAACGAAAATAATATTTACAATTATTTACAGTATCTATAAAATAAATGTGAATAAATATGTATAATAAATATTGGTGAAACGATACAAAACACCCCATGAAACTAACTTTTCAACCGTAACTCAAACAATTATGAAAACACGACCATTTGAAAGATAAACTTATAGTATAATAGAAGTGATTTTGGTTCAATTTGAGTTCGTATGGAGCAGGAATTGGTATTTCAATTATCGCTTTGCGGCTTTTTTTGAGTGTGATTATTTGTAATCTGTACATTATTTTATTTTTCAATTATTTTCATTACTTGCAAAACATTTTTATTTTCAACTTTTGTTTACAAAAATATTTAATTTGAAGTCAATTTATGTACAAATAAAATAATACAAGTTTTATACAAATATATGGGAAACAAATGTACAAATTACGTTTAGATTTTTAAATTAAAGACCCTATCTCCCCCTACTTTATTCATGGTCGATCAGGTCAAGTCTTGACCTTCTCTCGGGGTTCGGGTCAGTTTGCATTTACTCCATAAATACTTTCTTCATTTTTCTTTTCATTTTCTTTTCTTCTTTATTCTTTTAATAAGTATAAAAAGTGTTAAAAATGCATATTTAATAAATGCATGTAAAATGGTAAATTCAGGGAATTAGTGGGTATTTACAGGTATTTGACTAAGGAAAGGAAGGTAAAATAAAAGAATAAAGGCGATGAATCATGAATTTATCAGGGCGCTACATGGCTGCACCAGAAAAATCAATAAACATAAAATTTAAAAAATAAAAAAGAATTAGTTATAGGTAGAATTTGGAAAAAGTCAAAACATGAAAGTTGTAGATCTTGATGAGATCTACAAGTTTCATGTTGGAAAAAAGCTAAAAGAGGTTCAGTTATACAAAAGTGTATTTTGGGTGTATTTTTAATGGGTTAAAACACATTTTTTGGGTTTTGAGATTTTTTTGTAACTTTTATTTCTTTTAAAAGTTAAGGATATTATAGACAATTAATTAATCTAATTTTTATGGGTTTTTAATGAGAATTAAAAACAAGAAAATACTAGCAATTAATTACAATAAATATAGGTTAATTAAACGTAGTTTATAATCAATATAATACGAGATAATAATAAGGAATTATTAGGGAATTTTATTCAAATATTTAAGTTAGGGGATTAATAATCGAATTTTAGCATGATAAATACGAGATTCATCAAACTCCTATACTTAAACTATGCTCATCCTTGAGCATCTAAATAATGAAGAGTCGTATTAATTCTTGATAGTGCTTGCACAAATTTCAAGGCTCAATTCATAGAGGACCCTTAATTTAATTGATCCTAAAATTACAGGCTCAACCATGCTCTAATCAGAAGGAATCTAACTTCTCTAATTTTCAGACTCTTTGTGTGAAAATATAATATAAGGATATGATGTTTAGTGTACTGCATTCATGAGAGTCGAGTCGAGTTCCAGTCGTGGAGACTCTCCTCTACACCTAATACTCAACACTAGGTAATAAGCCTATTCTTGCTTCGGTCAACAATCTCATTAGTTCGTCAGACTCGAAATGTGGATGGACGACCAGATGATGGATGGTATAGGATTGTATATATTTTTCTTTCCCTCACATTGGAACAAGGGGCCCCTCGAGTTCCTTATTTCTCAACATTTGTATATTTTTAGTTTGTTGATCAATGTATCTGTCAAGAGAATTCAGAGTCGTCTGTACTTGTTATACTGGGAGTACATCAGGGTGTGTCATTTTTGAGTATCTAAGATACCTTCTATGTCCAGACTTGTATCACTATACGATGCAGATCCCTTTTATGGTGCTAGCTCGACTCCTTGGTCCTAATAGCATTGGGTCCAAGTGGACACTTTGAAAATGTTTGGGAGCGCTCACCATATGGTGGAAGCTCTTTTGAATTTGACTTTGACGGACAGAGCTTTTCTTTGAATATATTTCTTTCTTTTCTTTTTGGATAGCTCCACTACTTTTACCAAAAGTTGGCAAACACTGATCAACAATTTCATAAGTTTCATCACACCTAGGCACATAGGTAAATATCGAATGATAACATATAAACTTGTTCACATACAGGCTAGGGTTTTGTTTGCACTCAGGTTTCTTGAAGCCTTCATTAACTTTATCCAATCCTCGAGTATCATTAAATCGAGTCTAGACTCAAGTCACTAGTACTAGTTCCTCAAGTGATAACTCAACTCATCTCATCAATCTTGAAGTTGTGAATGTGTTGTGTTTATCATATTCTTTAGAAGGTACAGATGAAGAGTGCTCAAATCCTTAAGCCTTGAGTGAATGTGTCAGGAATACACCAACTCCTTGGTTAATGATTTTTTGTGATTTTTGTCCTTTGCAAATTTTTATAGATTTTCATTTTTGATAATGTTTTGGAAAAGGTCAATTTTAATTACAAAAGTTAATCCCTCAATTAAAAAGATATTTACAACATTTTTATAAAAATCAGTTCACAAGCTAACTAAACCAAGCCAAAAATATTTTCAAAAATTCTAAAAATATACGAGCTAAGGATAAAGTAGATATACAATACTATATGGTATATCCCACTATACTTAACTTTTGATATGTTCTCATAGCACAAGTGATATGAAGCCATGGCTTGATTAAATATAGGGTGATATAGAGGAACTGAGCAAGAGGGCCCCCCTATACTCAAGTAAAAAATGACCTAAGTAGAAGAAGATAGAGAGGGATGGTTGCAAGAGTCGGGTCCCACTATACTTAGGCTGAAAATAGCCTAAGTAGAGGGTGCTGAATTTTTAGCTTGGGGGGGGCTTTCCCGTGGCTTTTAGGGTTAGAATGAGCATTTATACAGAGATACAAGAGAGGGGAGGGGTGAGATTTTACATATTATGAATATGCGGGAGGAGGGGTGTGTATGTGCATTGTGTACATATTTAAGATGTAGTAGGGGTGTGTGTGAAGTATACATAGAAGGTAGGGGTGTGTGAGTGGATGTATGTGTGCAAGTGTGCGGGGGGGGGGGGGGTAGATCATCTACTTCTCTATTTTCTCTCTCTCTCTATCTCTCTTTTCTACACACGCAAGTCCTCAAATGAGGACCGCTAAAAATGCACAAGATACAAATTTTTTACAACAAGAAAATGCATGAAAACCTGACCAATCTTCTGTGAATTCTTCATTTTTTTATTTTGCAGCCTTCTCAGCGGTAGCTCCCAACTCCATTCCTTCATGAAGATCAAGTGTCCTTGATCTTCATGGGCCCTGTCACAAAAGGAAAATTTTAGAAAAATAACACGGAAAATGTTTAATAGAAATGATGCAAAAATGATGCATGAAGAGAATACCTGCAAATTTTGAAAATATTACAGCAGAAAATAATTCAAAATTCAATAAATAAATAATGGTAAGACGTTTCCCCAGCAACGATGCCATTTGATGAATGCGGAATCTACCTCTTAAATAATAAGAGAATTATCATAACGTAGGAGGTAGATTTCAGTCAACAAAAGCTACAATCTTTGAATGTTGTGGAGTATTTATACTTGGCAACTCTACCAAGGTCGAACCCGGGACACGAGCCTCAATAATATATTTATCAAATTTTGGTCTATTAAATCTATGTGTGATTCTCTTCTCATTTATAGATCTTCACGTAGATGCACGATAAAATGTAGATAAAATGATGCGTGCATTTTTTTGTTTAATTTTGAAGATGCAATTATAATATTATGCATGGACATAATGTATGAATGAATGCAAGGAATAAATATACAAATAATGGACTACAAGTATGCCCTCGAAAATATGAGCACAAAATATGATTTAGATTAAGCGTCAATTTGAGCATAAAAATTACGTGCAAGTTTCTATTAATGGCAGAGGCATATAGAGCAAAGGACACTATTTAACATTAAAAATTCATTACATTTAAATTATTGCCAAATCAAAAAACTAAACATGCCATTACATAGAGAATTAAATAAGAAACAAAATGACATTGAAATCATGCAATTTGGACTTAAGATGCTCAAGTTATGAAAGAAACAATGCATGCCATAAATGTAATAAAAATGCGAGAAAATATAAGATAATTAATCACAAATAGGTCCTTGGATGGGCCTATTTGCAATTTTGCAAAACCTTCTGGGGACCTCTATAATTTTTTCAAAAGGACGTAGGGGTGTGGATGTAAATAGCAAAACTCGACTAGATAAGGCACACGCCCAGGGGCCTTGTTGTAATTTTAGAGAAAACCAAGGTGTTTCTGCAAATTACCCAGCCCCTCATGTGTCATGCATGTACGGGGCTAGGCTCAGGCAGGCAACAACTTCGGCAGGCACACGGTAGTGGATGGTGGCTCGACTCTTGGCTTAGGTCGCCCGAGCGTATTATATTGGCGTGAGGCTCGTACGACCCACATGGCGTCATCAGGATCGTTCGTTTCAGATGATCGGATGGTAGCTGTTATTCTTCTTCCACCATAGGTCGCTGGAGGAGGCTATGTTCCTGTGACCTCCCTGTGGCTCCTTCGTGCTCCACGAGGCCCTTCTGTGGTCCTCACGAAGGATCTGGAGATGCAATGGGTCTCTAGGAACGATTGGATCGATATATTGATGAAGCACCACCAGTGGTGGAGCTTGAGATCGGAGAGGGCATGCTATCTCCGGCCATTGAAGACCTGTAGGGGTTAGATGATAGCCGAAGCAATTTGCAGTATGCGTGGCTGAAGTGGTGGTCCATGGAGATGGCTAGAGGACCAATGTTATTCTCCTCTAACGAAGAAGAGGAGAAGGTGGAAGAGGGTGGCGAGGTCATTAAGAAGGGAAGGTGATGGACAAAGGTGTTGGCGAGGATGATTGGCAGTTGGCAGAGCTCAAGTCCGGGGACAGTGGAAGTGAGCGGTGGTTTTAGGATAATTCAGAGAAAATGAGATAAAATTAGAGGGTAGAGTACCTCATCGGAGAGGAGAAGTGGCAACAGAGGTGGCCTGGGCTGAGCTCAGGTGTACGCAGTCGTGCTTGGATCTTGGGCTACGACTAGCATGGCGGAGCGTAGATGGATAGAGTGGCCATGCATCACACTAGGGGATTGGGTCGTCATCACCTGGACATTGCCCTTCGCCTACAGTGGAGGGCAGAGGGAGCTAGGCCGAAGCCCCTTGGATTGTGGATGGGGGTGAATGGTGGCAGAGCCGGGATTTTTGTAGGAGGAGGGGGTCGGTTATCGGAGAGGAACGAGGTGTTTTCTACGACGATAGTGAAGGATCAGATTAATAATTGAGGGTAATGATGGGTGCGTGAGAAAGGTGGATCGAAGGGTCGCATAAGAGGGCAATTAGGTCAAGGAGAGAGGGTCGTGGCTGATGACTAGAATGGGAAGGGCGCGGCATGCTTCTGAGTGTAACGGTCAGGGGTGAGGATTAGCTAGAGGAAGATTACAAGCAGGAACCATTGGTGCAATCCAACGACCCCGATGAGGCATTTCTGAGGGGGTGGTGATCAGATCTTGTGGTCTGATCAAGTGGTTACGATTAAGGCGGGGGCGAACGATGGATATATGCTCTGGAGATCCATTCAACGACAGGAGGGGATGGGTGATGTGGAGCAAGGGGACCCATTGGATAGGAGATGATCGTGTGGTCTTAGAAAAGAGCAGGGGGTGTGGCTCCGATTGGATATGAGGGGTTGATCTGATGGTAAGGGATGAAGGGGCAATGTGGACAAGCAAGAGCCCCTAGATTGGAAGTCATCAGACGGAGGAGTTGCAGGAACGAGCGGGAGGCTAGGATCTGATCTGATATCAGATCTGATGGTTGTCAAGGAAGCGGGAGAGGACGGTTGTGATTGAGGCGGGTAGGAGAGGATCGGACGGCTCCAGGAGGGGTCATGTGGCAAAGAGAGGAGGCAGCCACATGGGCGGCCCAGAGGGCACCACATGGCTGCACCAGAAAATTCAATAAATGTAAAAATTAAAAAAATAAAAAAGAATTAGTTAGAGACAGAATTAGGAAAAAGTTAGAACATGAAAGTTGTAGATGTTGGACAAAAAGCCAAAAGAGGTCGTTTGTACAATAGTATATTTTGGGTGTATTTTTATGGGTTAAAAACACAACTTTTTTGGGTTTTGAGATTTTTTTGTAATTTTTATTTCTTTTAAAGGTTTGGGAAACTATAGAAACTTAATTAACCTAGTTTTTATGGGGTTTCAATGAGAATTAAAAACAAGGAAAATAATAGTAATTAATTACAATAAATATAGGTTAATTTAACACATTTTATGCATAATACAATACAATATAATAATGAGGAATTATCAAGGATTTTTTTGAATTATTTAAGCTAGGGGATTAATAATTGAATTTTAGCATGATGAATACGAGATTCATCTAGTGTACACCTCGAGTTATTTCATTCTTTGATTCTCTCCCCTGTTTCCTCTTCTTGTCTATACTTAGGGATATCTCACCTTAAGTATAAGGGGATATAGTCCGAGTACGATATGTTCATTCCCAACCTTGACCCTCCCTGCCTTGTGTACTGTCTGCTACACCTAGGATTATTTGATCCTAAATATAGGAGGACGATCGAATTCTCATTTGTATATTCATTCCCTCATTCATTATTTTTTCGACCTTTCTATACTCAGTACGAGTTATGTTTTCTCTTTTTCTCTCCGACCAATGAGGACATAGCTCAAGCTAAGTATAGGGAGGTCATATATACTATGTATATACTTTCACCATAACTTACACTTCGTATTTTTAATAAAACACAACACACATTCCATTAAATTCATAAAAAAGGTGCATATTATTCCTCAAATTTTTTGTATATACCAATTAATAAATGAGATGAAAATACTTTTGCAAAATGTTTGAAAAATAGTTTGAAATTCTTTTGAAAAATCTTTTGGAAGCAGTTTGGAAAATATCATGTGAAATATTTTCAACCTTTGTAAACTATTTTGTTTGGAAAATTTCTTTTCTTTGGGTGAAATAAAATCTTTTGAAAAACTATTTGCAAAAATTTGGAAAATGGTTGTAAAAATATTTTGAGAGATCTATATATACTGTTAAAATGAGTTTCAAATGTTTGTAAAAATCATCTACTATTATTTTCAAAATTGTTTATAAAATGACTTTCAAATAAGTTTGAGGAATACAAACATCACACTAAAATTCTTTATTAAACTGTGTATATATACCCATAAAAGTCATCACTTATCCCTTATAAATTCTTTTAAAACCAAATCTTGTAACTATAAGAGGCATCCTTGTGTAAATATTCTACTTAGTTTTATCCAAAATATTTTTTTTTCAAAAATCACATAAACATTTGGAAAACTAAAAATACCAAAAACATTTGCAAAATCTTTTTGAAAAAAATACGTTTGCATCATCTTTTTCAAAAATCTACAAAAAGTTCAAAAGTTTGAAAATCACATCACAAAAATATTTTATGCATTATGCATAGCATTTGCATGTCATTCGTATTTTTTGGATTGAGTTTGATAATTGATCAAGTCTAAGTAAAATATGAAGATTGGAGCTTGGTTGGACCTTAAATCTACCTAAGTAGAGTATTCAGAGCACACACATAACACTTGTTGATAATGACCTAACTTGGACACCTGCGCCTTTCACTTGGCTCAAATTAGTTGGAGTGGTGAGGGGATTGGATTTGCCAATATGAGACGCACACAAGTGGAAACATTTGTCCTTGTCTAGGGAGGGAAGTGCACCCCAACCCATCTAGTAGCAGTAGAAACTACAATGTATATCCTTAATAAGGTCCCATGCAAGTAAGCTGGAATTTGGCACCAGAGAGTGCTACTTCATTAGGAAAATAAGATGGTATAGTATACCTACTATATGATCTTGAGATTCTTAAAAGATCTCATCTATGAGAATGTGATTCTTTGAGTATTGGACTCTTGAGAATCAAGACGAAAATGAAGTGAAGAAACTCATTGAATTTTGAGAAGATAATGAGGTTCCTGAAATCGGGAATTAAAGGACAATTAAATATGAAACACTCATACCTCTTGAAATGAGTTTGAGGATGTATTCCATGTGTTTGTCAAGTCTAAAATTGATCTGACTTCTTGTGATGAAGCTTATGAAGACCATGACATGGAAAGATGGATGTTAGCAATAAAGTCTAAAGTAGACTGTTGTACATGGACTCTCGAGGATTCACCTATATGGGTAAGACATGTTAAGGTGTAAATGGATCTTCAAGAGAACGAGGGAACCTGATGAGAAGGTAGAGACCTTCAAAGCACGACTCGTAGACATGAGCTACATATCGAAGAGAAGACATCGCTTGCGATGAGACTCGCTTTCCAGTGACCATGCTTAAACCCATCAAAATATTGCTAACTATAGCTACACAACTTGACTTTGACATCTTCATGATGGAAGTCAAGATTGCATTCCTCTATGAATACATCTCTGAGGATATTCACATGAAGTAGCCCTAGGGCTTCATGATTAAGGAAAGCAAGGTGTACAAGCTAAAGAAATCCATCCATGGACTCAAAAAAGCTTCTGGTTATTGTAACATAATATTTGATGAAATTATTAATGTTATGATTTCAGATAGAATCTTGATGAACCATGTGAATCTTAGTGGGAGTGCCATTGTGTTCATCATGCTAAATGTCATTGATATCATATTCATTTAAAGTGATATAAGGATAATAATAAGTGTTTTATAATCTGGTTGTTCTATTCCTTAAGATGATAGATGTCAGGGATACCTCTTAGATCTTAGTTCTGAAGATGTTCAGAAGCAAAGAGAAGAGGGTATTGGGACATCACATTAGTGATACACCTTGGACATTTTCCATTTTCTGGAAAATTCCAAGAATGGCTTCCTTCCCTTAAGATATGATAATGACCTATCTAAAGGTATATCACCTCAAAGGGTTGAGGAAATGAGTGCGAAAACTGCTTGCCAATGTGCATCAGTTGCGAGAAGCCGAGTGTAAGCTAGATGTGTACGAATGCCAGATGTCTGCCATGCAGTGAGAGTAATAAACTGTTAGTAATCCTACTGTGGAGATAAAACAATTTATTGCAGTAATGACAATATCTTTAAAGATGACAAAACTTTAGAGATAGTGATCTCTAGGTCTTATCTTCAAAATACTTTATAGATAGTGATTAAGGTCTTAACTACGGATACCTTAGGAGATAGAGGTCTTCGAGAATAAAGGTATTTTGATAAGGATTATGGAAATACTAGTTATAATAATTATTGAGTTGTGGTGTCAAAGACACTATAACTAACAATATAGAGTACGAGTTGCATAAGATGCAACACTCATATTGGATGAGAGCACTGTTACAAGGAGATATGCAAGAGTCGTAAAAGGACATGGTGTAGTCTCTTGGGAACAAAGTAACCGATCAGCTTAACGAGCTATTTTTTCTCACATGAGTGTGGGTTTAAAGATTAGCCCATTAATGGCTCTTTAGGCTAGTAGGAGATTGTTGGACATTCGAGCCCACGAGAAGCTATTATGCAATAAATTTTATTACGAATATCATTCCCTGATCTGAAATGAAGAATAATTAATTTTCATAATAGGTACCTTAGTACAATTAGGGTTATGTACCATTTCCATCTTAATGGTCATACAGTTGTTGATTAAATATTGAATCGTAGTGGCTGGTGCGTGGATGAATATCTAAAGAGTTAGATTGAGGACTCATCAAGCACCGTCAAATGATTATTAAGAAAGGTTCTCCTGCCAGAGAAGGAGATGGCAATCCTGTCTCTAAAGGTTGATATCTATTTGACCTCTTGATACATGTCCTCTGCATAGGAGTAGAGATTCGGAGGTGTTAGATAAGTTAGGTCAAAGAGTTGACTTAACTAGATCAAGATAACCAAAGTCCTATGTCATATGTTGTCACAATATAGGCATGTATCCTCTGACCGGAGACAGATGTGTTACTATTTGTCTAAGTATGTACATTTGGAAGACCAATAGGTTGATGACCTGATCAAGGTTTATACACTGATGCGCTGGTGTGCATGCAAGGGCATATGAGTAATACGATCTCTCAAAGGGATCATACAAGTTCATTACTGAACCGGAAGACATGAGCTCACTCATGAGATATTGGGAAGAATCAAATTCTGTGCATGGTCGTCTCGCTTTGAAAGCTTGACTGAACTTGTAGGTTTGATATATGCTTTTGGAAAGTATATGTTCAACACCTAGATATGATATATGCTTTTGGAAAGCATATGATCGATACTGACTCCCAATGTTCAAATGAGAAACTTAATTATGAACCTTGAAGTAAACATTTAAAATAAATCTTATAATTCAGGTTTATTCTGGGTCTTCTAGCATGTAGGATGTACATGTGTTAGGAATACTTGAGGGTAATGTGATCATAAACGATTATACAACCATGACATTTCCTTTCCTAGGTAGTGATGAAACATGTTTGGTTTTTAGTGGCTCCTCTTAGTAGAGAAGTGATCTAATCTTGGTCCAAATGTTGGACATTGATCCGAATGTGATTCATATGCAATGAGAAGATTAGATTTTCAGTCTTGATTTAATCAAGCACCTATGAGAAGTCCGCAAGATCTGGATTTGTGATGTGATCTCAATATCCAAGTCACTATACGTGAAACAATACAATCGCCCTGTCCTTATATCCAGGTACCCGCGGAGAAAGTGCATTATCCGTTAAAGAGTTCAAGGATAATTTCATTGTTGATATATCCACGGAGATATGAGAAAATTGATAATTAAATATGATTTAATTATCATGAATAATATGAATTTGATTCATATTATAAGGAGTTTTATCTTAGATTATTAAATGTGATTTAATTATCAAAGATGTGATTATTATGAATGTGATTCATATTATTTGGGACATAAGAATAGAGATCCAAGAGGATTAAATGTGATTTAATATCTTGAATATGAATAATGTGGATAGCACAATCCATATTAATCATATATTTTATAAATGTGTTTTATAATATATAAGAGAGAGCTATTTGTAGTATATTTGTTAATTAGATGTTGATGTGAATTGGACTCACATTGGACAATAAAGTGAAAATGTAATTTACAGTTTATTTTGGGTTGTGAATGTGATTCATAAATTTCCAATGTCATGATTTCAATGTTCACAAAATAAATTGGATTTATTTTTGTGAAATAATTTGCAACAATAATTGTTTCAAATATTGTAGAAATTCATTGGATAATGGAATCATGGAATAAGAGGAGAAAACCACCTTCCTTGTAGAGAGGGTGGACGTCCACAATTCCTATATGGAATGTGGTGGCCATCCACTCCTCTCACAGAAGGAGGCTTGCCTCCTTCCTATTTCTCAAATGGAGATTGATTTAATATAAATCAAATTACTTTCATTATATATATTTGATTTAATTAAATTAATTATTGTTGTGTTTTTAGCAACAAGATCATAGTTATTAAAAGAAACACATTAATGTGAGCCATTAGATTTGTGTTGACCATGGATTGAGATCCATGGATCCCAAAATATTATAAAGGAGAGGCATCCCCTTTTGTAAAGCCTTGAATTTGGTCTCTCTCGGATCCTATGTCATAAGATCCAGCCCATCAAGAGGAAACCAATGGAATTTGTTTCGTGCGAATGTGACTTTGTTTTGAATTATTATGATTTTCGGAAGAAAGAGAAGTATGGAGGCTTAAGCGATCATTAACCCATAATAACCGTCATTAAGACACATTAGATGTGATTAAAGAAACTAATGATGGGTTAAAAACTGCTGATGACCATTAGCAAACACTAATCAATAGTTAACTAAAGTTAAGTGTGAGCAATAAAAGTTTAATCGTGATTAGTGAAAGTTAACCACGATTAGTGGTAATTAAATGTCATTAGCGAATTTAGAATCTGTTGGATAGTTCTAACTTAAGCCCTAAGTTTTGGATAAGCTTTGTCAAAAACCAAGGGCCGCTAACCACAATTAAGGTCAAAATCATGGTTTAATAACCCTGGTTAGCGGTTTTCTAAAGCCTATAAATAGCCCCCCTACTGATTCATTCTCTACGATTTCCACTACAACCACCACCCCAAGGGCTAGGGTTGAGAGGTCGGGAGGAGGAGTAGAAGGCAGAGAAGGAGCACTAGCGAAGCATTGCCAGGAGAACGAGGAGGAGGAAGGTACGTTCCTCTCCTAGTTGTTTTTTAAGTATGCTCGGACTTGAGCTAGGGTTTTCGATTCATCTTCTTTTTCTAGCTTAGTTTCGATTAATCTTCTTTTACGATTCATTTTCTATTGAGATTCAAGGAGAAATTTGTGTAACACCCTACTTAGGTGCGAGCGGCTATGCATGTCATTGAACCTTGTGATTCATCATACCTTCTCTCATCTAAGACGAGTGGTGTCTACCGAATCTCCATTTCTTATAATTCTATTGAATTCTTTCTATTTTGCTTTTTATATTTGTTTTAAGGGAGAAATCTGTGTAACACCCTACTTAGGTGCGTGTAGCTATGCATGTCAGTGAACTATGTGATTCATCACACCTTCACTCATCTAATACGTGTGGCGTCTACCGATTCTTCATCGCTTGTAAAACTGTTCTTTCAGTTTCGTTGTTGTTTTCCTCTCGGTGATTTTACAGAGGAAATTCTTTTTTTTAAATGTCCTGATATAAAGAGAAACTCTGTTCAAATTTTCCAATAAATATGTCTCGATATAAGGGGAAACTCTACTGAAACTTTCCTAGAAATATGTCCCAATATTAGGGGAAACTCTGTCGATATTTTCCAAGAAATATGTCCCAATATAAGGGAAAACTCTGTTGAAATTATTCTAAAAATATTACCCTTTATAAAGGAAAGCTCTGCTAAAATTATAAGAGAAAAATATGTTCTTCACATTCTTCATGTTCTTCGTTCGTTCTTCGCGTTCTTGGCATGTTCTTAGTATTTTTTATACGAAAATGAAATTTGATCATTTCAGGAACCGTAGATCATCCCTTCTGAAAATGAATAATGATAAAGCATTGCATACACATGAGAGAGCTCAATTTGGTAACAAAATCCTTCGTTTTGCTGTCGGGTTTTCACATGAGATCATTGAAATTTCCGATTTTATGTTCTTCGCTATGAAGAACCTAATTTGGTTATTTTTGCAGAAAATATGAAAAGTGTTTTGTAGTTTCAACTGAAATAAGGTCTAAGCATCGTATGTATGCAGTGGCTAGGAAAGTTAGGGTTTGGAAGTTAAAATGAGCATAAATATTAGTATATAAATATATGAATTAATATATATGTAAGTCTATACTCAGTATTGATGGAAGCGACCACTCACGAAACTCGGGTTAATCAACAATTAACCCGCAACAGATATTAATCAAAGAAAAATAAGAGTGTTTTGAGTTAAAAGTTATTATAACTCTACACCAAAATGTGTATAGGTGTAAGTACGTGTAGAGGTCGAACACATGGAGCAAATGGTAGAAGGAGACAAAATCATGCTCTAAAAATGTCTTTTATCTCTCGTCCATTTTATTATTTTGCGGGTTTTAATTTTATATTTTTAAATTTTATTTTTGTTTTATTATTTTGTATTTTATTTTTATATTTCCTCTTCATTTAAATATATAAGATATATATATATATATATATATATGCATGTGTATATATACAATATAAGGTATATGTAGATACTATATATATATATATGTGAAAATAGTCAAAATACAGTAAATACAATATTGTTGTGCTTTTTATAATTTTCTATTTTTGTTATTGTTCTGGATTTTTTCCAATTTTATGTATAAAGTAAAAATTATCGCAAATAAGGGATTAAATAAATAATTCGAAATTGAATTGGATTTTAAAAATAGGAAATAGGTTCCAAAATTACCCAATACAATTTTAATATATATATAAAGAAAATTTTAAAATAGAAAAACATATTTGTGTATTGTTAAATGATTTTTTAGATTTTATGAAAGAGTTTGGATTTTTCTCGATTTTTAGCCTTTTTGTTTTTCCATTTTTAGGAGTTTTTATTTTATAGACTCAATAACTAATATATAAACTATCTTTATTTTTTGTATTTTTCAAAAATGATTTGTTATTTTTCAGTATTTTGTATGTTAAACAGGGAATATATAGTGCTCATTTCATTTTTTTAATAAATCTATTAAATGCAAAAAAATTTAAATAAAGTAGGGGCATGATAATACATGGCATGAAGCATTTAATCCTATTTGTGTGTATTATTCAGAGCATACTAGTTATATTTAATAAATATATAAAAAGCATAAAAATATATGTCCTGGCAGGGGCATATTTGCAATTTAAATAAATGATAGAGTGCTTAGTGCAAATATCCCGAAAATATACACGTATTTAAATTTTTATTAAACTTTTTCATAATTACAAAAACTATGAGGCTCTTACATGCAAAGTTACCCATCATGTGGGACTACACGTGACACAACATGGGAAGGACCCAAATGCAATATCCAAGAAGTACATAGGTCTTCCACAAAAATCCCATTATATTTACATGTTTTGTTTTATATACAGCATTAAATATTAAATATACAAAAATGTAGGGTATAATGTGAAAATTACCCCCAAAGAGGTGCGTGCCAACGGTTGGATCTTGGTCACTTGCCACATGTCGCTCTCCTGTCACACGATGATGCTTCGCCTTCAATGGTGGAGATTAGATCTTCGATGCTTGATCGATGGCTGAGGTGCGTTGCGATCCAATGACATCTGCTATTCTGGATGAATGGGCGATGATCGAACGACAGAGAGGACAACTCGAAGAACACGGAAGAACTTCCTCGTCCCCGAGCTTCGATCCGGTGGTGCACATTCGTCCGACCATACCGTGAGCTGCTACCAGTCCAAAAGCATCCCGGGGACCTTTGTCTATCGATTGAGGGCTCGAAGGGACCGAGAGTCATCGGTGCATTCCAGCGAGGTCGAGGAAGCTTGGGGCGCCCAGGTACCTCTTATCAGCAAAATCGACCCTTGCAAGGGTCCTTTAGGTTTCGAGACCTGCACAACAAACTCAAAACAACACAAGGAAGGTCTGGGGGGCTTTATTGGGTGGTGAGGAGCAAAGGTGGGTCAAAGCGGAGGTCTCCGACGAGGGTAGCGGAGATGGAGACCCGATCTCCATATCAGAGTCGATCTGGGTGAATGAAGAGGTGCGGGGTGTTCAAAAGGCGTAGGGGAATGAAATGAAGGCGGTCAGCAGAGCGGTCAATAGGCGAGTCACAGTGGAAAGGTTCGCCGGAGTGGAGCTCCGGCGAACTACGAGTTGGCTATTTCACGCGAACCCATTACGCTAATCATTAAACTAAATACAGAATTTAAAAGTTGGAATTGATCTTAACTAAAATAAGGAAATTGCACGAATCATACATGGTTTTGATGCTAGGGAGCAGAGGTTGCCGGCAAGGGCGGCTTGGGTGCACCTCCGCCCTCCGTCGACCATTGCGAGCTCAGGGGATCCCCTCCTATCATGACGGTGCTCTCTTTGGCCCAGTCACGGGGTATCAGGGGGAGGAAGATGACTGAAAATTAATGGAGGACAGAGATGTTTATTTAAATACAAGATGGGGCACCCTTATTGACCAAGGAAATGAGATGAATAGAAAGTATATATGGGTGATACAAGGCATGGGCGTGCATCATGATTGATCTGGGGATAAATTCCGTAAAGGGATAGATGACATTTGAGCGAGGAGTCTAACAGGAAAAATGCATGAAATCGTGGGAGAAGACAATTGCTAGAAGTCAAGTCGCCTAGAGGTTGAGTTGACTAGAGGTCAACTCTGGACGTGATGTGATTGGTCCACATCGGTCTGCTAGAAGACAAAGCTATAATTTTATTCGAAAATAAATAATTAAAAATACTATTTGATTTTATTAATTTTTGATTATAAAATAAAAAATTGTTTGTTATTTTATTTAGTATTTTATTATGGTTTTTATTTATTTTTTTGATGTTATTTATAGTAAGTAATTTTTAATGGTGTATATAGGTATATTTACCTACATTTTGACTATTTTATTTTTATTTTGTACATTTTATTCTACTATTATATTATTTTATTTTATATATTTACCACTTATTTTTATGTACTCAAATATATTTTTATTTTATTTTTATGATTTAATGTATACATAAATAAATAGATATGTATAATATCTAGGTGAACTTATAGGCATTTCATCTATATATTATTCACATTATTTTGTTTTAATGTATTTTATTGGGTTTTATTTTGGTTTTATATTTTTAATATATAAAAAATATTTACAATATTGTAAAAATATAAAAGGATAAATAATAAAATAATGTTTTCTCCTTTTATTTATATACAAATATTATTATAGGTATTTTATCTATGTAATGATATAGACTTATTTCATTTTACATTTTCTCTTTGTTTTATATAGGTTTTAATATGAGAATATGTTGTAAATAACAAGTACATAATTATAAAAATATAAATTTGTAAAAATAATAAATAATGAATATAATGAATATTTTAATCAGTTTACTATACTATAAGGGTCCAAAACCCAACTTTCACACCGTGACTCCAAGAAAATATGAAACCACCTCCATTAAATAGATTATGAAAAGTTATATATAATTAGTGGTAATTTTGATATATTTTGAGTTTTTATTTGAAAGATATGGATATGTAAAGTTGAGCTTTTGGATTTTTATTTAGTGTATAAAATAAATAATGTGTACTATTTTTGTACAAACTCAATTTTATATTTTTAGTTCATTATTATCTTCGACTTTCATGTACAAAGTTTCTTTATTTGATGAATAAATAATAAAGAATAAAATAGGTATCAGAAGTGAGTAAATAATGAATGAACAAATGGAATTCTTGTTGTATTCTTGGCCCTTATCTCTCCCTACTTTATTCCGTGTCGAACAATTCAATTCTTGACTTGGTATCAAAGTTTAGGGTCATAAAATATCTTCTATTTTTTATTATTTTTCTTTCCTTCTCTTTATTCTATAATTTTGAATTAAAAACCATATTATTTACACAATGAATTTAATAAATAATGAATTTTTTTGTACAAATTAAGCCTATTTACATGCATTAGCTAGGGTTTTTAAGGCCAAAATGATAGAATAAAGGTGATGAAATGGAGATTCATTACCACCATATACTTGCCTTTGCTAGTCCCTATCAAACACTTACACAATAAGTATAAAAATAAAAAAGAAGAAAAGAAGAAGAAAGAATAAATAGAATTGATTCCAATTATTTAACTTGTCTTTACAAAATAAAAGTTTGGAGATCAGGTTAGACCTTGATGTGAGAATGCGTGCGGAACCTGGTCAAGAACCAAATTTAAAACACATCAACATTGGAGAGTCACGGAACCTGGTTCAAACCACCTAAATAGCCACGTCAGAACTAGCCTAAATCATACGTAAACCCTTATGACTATGACGCTGACTTGTATAGTGTAAGTGATAGTGACTCTCCCCAACTGAAATGACAAAGGAATTGACTTCTCCAGAATGACTTCCCAATGATTCCCAATTCCAGCACTCTGTCCTCGAGGAGGTGAAGTGGCATCCAACTCAAGAGGAGGAGGTGAAGAAAAGAATGGACGGTAGCCACTGCAGCTACCTATCCTGGGATGCATGACGAGTGTAATCAAGTCATCCAGCTGCAGGCTCACATGGTTTAGCTTTGAGACTCAAGCTTGCTTATTTTCTATACAACATATATACATACTTCGTCAGGCATTTTATTTTCAATCAGGCCTATCAATGTTTTTGGAGTTTTTCATGAATTACTATTTATATCAGCATTTACATAAGGACTTTTTCCTCTTGAGCCAGAAGACTATCCCTCTTTTGAAGCATTATTGGAACTGTCATTCAACTTCATGGCAACTGGACCAGGTTGGGGTGCACCTAGGGATGCAAATGGAAGGATACAAATACAAATATAAGTATTACCATATCTGTATCCTTTCAAAATATGAATACGGATACGGAAACAAATATCATATGGATATTGAAAATTGAATACTATATCCTTAAATACGGATATTTAAGATACAAATACATGTTATCCTATAAATATTAAGTGCCTCCTTAAACTTTTAATTAGAAGATGTCTTTATGAACATGTAATTGATAGATGACAAATCCTAAATTCAATGAGCTTACAATGTTACATAATAAATAAGAAAATAAATTAAAATATTGAATGAAATAAATTGAATAGCATATAATAAAATTATACGATGACATACTTCTGTCTTCTTTCATTTGAAATGTTTCTAAAATATAGGTAATATTGTAACGTTGTAACCAACTAATAAGATAAAGGTGATATGTTATATTTCGTGAAACGACATTATGATAAATTATAAAAGTTTATTACCTTTTTTTAAAATTTCATGATAAGTTACAATTTCGTGTCAGTGCTACATTGAGGCATGAAAAACATTTGTGAAGTTGAAATATTGCATATCTTATTGACCCAAAATATAAACAAACACATATAAACTAAAGTTTTTTCATGAGTAGATAGTCTAACAACAAAGTTCCATAAAAGAAAAAATATGATTTGAAGTAGTTCCACAATGGTTCAAAAATCGAATTCCAAAAAAAAATTAAAATTACAAAAAATAAAAAAAAAACATGTACATATTGTTTTTCTTATCTTGTAAATTCTCCACTTTCTTTTCCTCTTTATTTTATTATATTTTAGAAGACAACTTTAATCTCTTTTTATTTTTATTTTTTTCTCTACTCTAACCTCTCATTAGACCACCAACTTCCATTCTACCCCATATTCTTCATCTAACCTCCCACTCAACCCTATCATTTTCATCTAACCTCCCATTCAACTCCACCACCTTTCTAACATCCCATTCACTTCTCTTTATATTCATCTCCTCATCCATATTTTTTGCCATCCGCCATTATAATAGAAAAAAGAGAGAGCTTGGAGTGTTTTTGTTGGTGACAATGACTAAGCATCCTTCTCAAGCAACGACCTCCTTCAGCGGGATCTGCAGAGCTCCTCTTTTTTTATGAGTTTCTCATCGAGCTCGCATAGCTTCTCCGATTTTTATTTCGCCAATCGGATTGAGGAGATGATAGGAGTCCAACGTAGCTGCTCCGCAAATCCGACAAAATTCAGGTAAGTATTTCCTCTCATTTCTCTTGTTATTTTATTTTATCTAATATTTTGTTTTCTTGTTATCTCATCATCATATCATTTTCATCATCCCAATCACCACCATATCACCCTCATTTTCACATCATACCATCATCACCATTAACCTCTCATCCTCGTTTTATTCAATGTTTAATTTTTTTTAAAAAAATAATTAAAATCAACAACAAAAAAATAACAAAAAAAGTAAAGAAAAATAGCTGGCCGCCGTCCCCTCCCCCTTCTTCCATGGGCAGGCGGCGCCGCCCACTGCCCTCTCCTGCTAAAACCGCCCGTCGTCGGCGTGGCTCCTGCCCCTCCGCATGCGCACGCATACCGTGCCCACTGCCGCCCACACTCCTTGCCGGTCGCGTGCTCTGCTCGCCACTTGCAGCTGCTACCCGCTATCGCGGTTCCCTCTCGCAGCACCTCCTCGAGCCTCGCGACCAGAACTGTCCACAGGTCCACGCACCCCCCCCCCCCCCGACATCCTCCTCAGCTCTCACTGCCGCCCCTCCCTTGTCGTCCTTCGTGCGCGTTGACCACCCGTCACCCGTCGTGGACTCCTTCGTGCCCTAACTACAAAGGACGAAAAAGGAGGTCATTTTTTTATTTTGTGAATAACATTATTATTATATTAGTTTTCTTTATTTGCAAAATAGTCCCTGTACATGTTTGTTTGTGAGTTTTAATTTCTGAAACTACATGGATAACCCTATGTTCATGCATTGATTTGGACCTCAATATTGCATCGTTTTATTAATGAAAAATAGAAGGATGTTGATCAACTAATTCTTTATGATTATATATTTTTTTGGATTTTTTTAGCTTTGAGTAATTAATTAAAATTTATTTTGTGAAAACTTGCTTATTTTACCAATTTATGCTCCTAAATTCATATGTCACTCATGGTTGCTCTAAAAATTCCACAAAAATCAAGAATGATGCCCTGAAGTATGCTTTAATTAATATCTAAATTTCATATTATTCGGAGTTGTCTTGTTCCTTAGATACTTGTAGAGTGTTTTTTGTAATTGATTTTTAATTAAATCCAGAGACATTATTCTTGCAAAATTTCAAATATCATGAATTCCACATAAAAATATCTTTTTGAGATAATTAGCTCTCTAGATGATTTGTCATTGTGAATTTATTAGAAATTAGTTACTCACTATCACACTATTTTCATTAAAAATCCATAAAAAATTCATATATTGTTAGAAAATTCCAAAAAAATTATTGTAACCTCATTGTATCATGTTTATATTCCACTAAAATTTTCATAATTTTTACATTTTGTTTATGTGAATAATTGCAAAAAACCCGATAAAAAGTGTGTTGTTTTCATTGTTGCATTTTAATCCATTAAATTCCAAATAATATGTGATGCATTCATCACTGGATTAGGTTTGTAGGGAAAAGATAATTTGGCTAAATTAAATTAATTTTGTATTAAGATTAATTTGGCTAAGTTATATGCTTTCTTAATAACTTAATTCAATTGTGTTGCATTAGCATTCATTTTCATTAAAGTATATATACAAAAAATACCATTTGAAAACCTAGGCTTAAGTTTTCCGAATTAACCCGAAGTTGTTCCTTTGCCTCCCTGTGTTCGATCCCGGATTTTCCCAGGATATAAATTCAAGTCGAGATACTCTTCGCGGAGATATTTTCTCAGTTCTGAATGATTCGATAAGTACACGTATGACAAGGAACACAAATTACACCACATACTAGCGAATCAATCAGTCAACAAACCCGAGTCCGACCAATCAGGGGGTCCGACCCACTACAGGACAAGGGGAAAACGATAAAACCATGAATGAATTGAAAGAAAATAAAGTAGTACATAGTAAATGGTTTAAATTTAAAATTTTGAAAATAAATAACGTTAATAAATAAATATAATTATTTTTGGTGATTTTAATAAAGTAAATAAGTTAAATAAATATGTTAAAATAAATAAAAACCTTATTCATAGGTAAAAAATACCTATATTGAACAAGTGAATTTTAATAAATTATTATTTTTTAAAATAAATATAATTTATGTATTTATTTATATAACTATTTAAGGATTTTAAAAATATTTTTTATTTTTATTAGTTAATTTATTAAATTAAATAAATAGTGCTATGCATAATATATGTTTGTGATACCTATAGTATAATACATTATTTTTTTTTATTTTTGATTTTGTGGTTTTTATTTACATTTATATAAATAGAATACAATATATACTAAATATTTAAATATAATACATACATTGCACAACATATACATAGTATACAATAGCACTCCAAAAGCCTCTTTTCACATCTTAACTCCGATTTTAATGAAACTGCTTTCATTTTAAATCTTTTTTAATTATGAACACAATGAAAGTGAGTTTGATTTATTTTAAATTTTGTAGAGAAGATATTGATATGATATGATTAACTTTACGACATTTTCAAAGTGTTGTTATTCATAATTTGTACAATCATTCTTCTTGCAATTATTTTTTAATATTTACAACTTATTTTTGTGTACAAATTCTAACAAGAAAATATTTTTATTTGAGGTGATTTTGATGATAAATAAAATAGATAAAAGAAAGTATAATATATACAGTGATGATTATTCAAAAGTGAAGAATATTTTTCTTGATTTTTCTAGTTATCATGCCTTCTCCCACCTACTGTATTCCTTGTTGGCTAGGTCAATCCTTGATCTACTCTCGAGGATATGATCTGCATCTATTTATTGCATATATATACAATCTTTTATTTTCTTTATTTTTCCTTTATTTATCTATTTATTTTAGATTAAAAGAATAATAAATATATAATATTTATTAAAGAATAAGGATTTATTAAAAAAGAAAATTAGTGTTATAATGAATTTTTAGCTAAAATAAATGAATAAAGATGGTGAATTGGTATTTTATCACTAACATGATACATTTGTAACAAACCATAAGCTATATACTTTAAAAATAACACCTTGATCCGGTTTTAATACCTAATCGCATTGTAGACATATTGTGAGCTGTTGAGTTGTCATGTAATTAAATGGGTAAATGAGATTATGGACGAGGTATGGTTTACCCCCTCTTCTATAAAATATACTCGTCCCTCCTCTTTTCCCTTAAGTTAGTGAAGATGTCCTAATCTATTATGGAGATTAGATTTTTGAGCTCCCGTGGCTTTTCCCTCATCATAAAGTTTGCACGTAAATCATCTTCTTCGTGGTTATTGTTTTTGTGTGATTTCTATGTAGTAACAGATAATCGTTGAGGTTTGATTTGTGTTTCATTTCTCTTCCTTGATTGATCCCCTCATGTGTTATCCAGATCACGACCCTCTCCCAAGCACCATGACCCCTCTTTTGCATAGCCCCTTCTTGGTGGCGTGAACCCCAACTGTGTATGCCCTCCCTGATGACATGACCCCTCTTGTACGCCCCCTTCCTGATGGTGTGACCCTCCTACACATGCCTCTCCCCCGGTGGCGCGTACCCTCTTTTGAGCAATCTCCCCCTTTGTAGTGCACCTTTCCAGGTGATGCTTCCCTCCAAGCACAACAATACCATGTGAAGTCCACCCTCTGTGCCCCTGTCAGTGCATCTCATGTGCTTCTGTGCATGATGTATGTGCATTTCATCATCTTCATTCATTTATTTTAGCTTAAAATTCCTTATAAAACACATGTATATAACACTAACTCCATATTCTTACTAACTTGCATCTGTGTGTAAATATTGATATTTATTACTATTTTAACCTAAAATAAATAAATAAAGAAAGGAAGGAAAAAAAGAAAGAAAGAAGAAGACTGTATATATGTAATAGATACAGGCTGACCCAAACCCCGAGAGAAGGTCAAGACTTGTCCTGATCGATCAGGAATAAAGTAGGGGGAGATATGGTCCTTAGTCAGAAAATCCAAAAAAATGTGTTGTAAATATTTGTATACTTACAAAATTTTATTTGTATACAAACTGACCTCAAAATAAATAATTTTCATAATAAAAGTTGTAAATAAAAATGGTCCCTAAATAATAAAAATAATTGCAAAATTAAATCATGTACAGAATAAAAGTAGCCACATCCGAAAAAGCCATTAAGCGATAATTGAAAGATTAATTCCAGCTCCATATGAACTCTAATTGAACCAAATTCGCTTCCATTGTATTCTAAATTAAATTATCTTTAAAATGGCTATGATTTCGTAATTGTTGGAGTTACAGTTGAAAAATTAGTTTTCTTGGGTGGTTTTTGCAATTTTACCATTTATTTATTTGTAAATACTTGTAAATTTTTTTAAAAAAAATATATAAAATAAAAAGTAATAAAAAATAAAAATTTTAAAACAAAAATAACTAATTTCCTTATTTAACTATGTAAATAATGTACTATATGTATATAGTTTATGTATATGGTTAATTTTCTTAAATAACCAACACAAAAAAATAACATTTATTTTTCAATTTAGTAACGTGAAAAAAATACAAAAAATTAATTAATTTTTGTAAATAAATTTAACTTTATCTCATTTCAAAATTTTCTCTTATCTCTTATATTCATTCAAAATTTTAAAAATTCAAACTCCTTTGTTTATCTATTAATATGGCTCCCTCTCCCTCATTTCAACTTGATCGATCTTTGGTGAGAGGAGTCTGATCTCCGAGAGTCTTCTGCGTGTCTAGCCTCCGAGCCGTCTGGTGACAGCGAGTTGGCCTTCGTCGAGGTGATTAAGGTCTTTTCTGCTCCTATGATGAGATCCACATTTTTTCTCATATTTCTATCCTAGGTTAATCGTAGTTTTATTTTCTCAAATTTTCTTCTTAGTTGTCATTTTTATCTAGATCGTAGGATCCATCAGAATTTTGATCCACCTTCGATTCTGATTTTTCATCTCATTTTCTCGAACTCTCCACGTTCACGTTCTATCCCTCATAATCTACTAACTCCAACCACGTATTCGATTCTTCCATTTCATCGGATCCTCATTCACATTTTTTTTCATTTTTTTATTTATTTAAATAAGCATAGATTATGCATAGTTCTTGAGTCATCTTCTATTTCAAAAAAATAAAAAAAATATATAATTAAAAATTATATATGTTTCTTTTCCTCTAACATTTGTTTTACAGGAAATTAAAAAAATAAAAGTAATAAATTTAATTAAAAAAATGTTACTATATCTATTTTGTCAAAAAATATAATAAAAAGGTTTTTTCATTCTGATTTACAATCAAATTAAAAGATTAAAAAAACATAGCGAGCGGCAACCTTCGTCGTTGGCGCTCCTCCGCCTTGGCACCAGAACTGTCGCGCGCTCGCATGAGCCATCATTTGCCGCCCAAACAGAGGCTTCGCCCAGATCTCCCACCACGCAGTGGCTCCGCGACCTCATCCTCACTGCTCTAGCACCCTCGGACTGCAGCAGCCACCTGCGGCTCGGCCATCGCCGTCATCTCCATCCATGCAAAACCTCCTTCGACCTTTGCCGCAACCGTAGCTCCTCCGCTGACTGATTAACGTGCTCATCACAGTATGAGAACAACCATCATCAGTAGTCGTCGACGCCGCCTGGATCCCGTACGGGGAGCCAATCTCTATTGATCGCACGACTACCAAGCTGCCTGCGCGAGCGCCACCTCTTCACTGCAACCATCAAAGCCAACCACTGCGCGAGGAAAAGAAGGAAGAGGGTAGAAGCATCCCCTCCTAGCAAAGTAAGAAAAGAGAGGGGTGGCAACCCCCTTTGCTTGCCCCGTGCGTGTTAAAAGAAATGAAGGACAGAACAAGAACCCTAAGTTCCTAATTTTTTGGGCAAATTACGACTTCGTCCCTAGAGTTTTCAATTTTACAGAAAGGACCCTATCAATTGCAAGCACGTACGTTGCATGTTTTTAATTGGGTAATTTGCATTTCATGCCTCTTTTTATTTCTTTTAATCTCTAACGTGGAAACTATAAGTATTTACATTCCAGTCATGTTTTCCAGACTTTAAATTTGCTTGATCTTTTCTTTGAAATAAGTACCTTTTTTGGTCATTAAATTTTGCAAAAATCATTCTATGCTCTTGATGTGTGTATCTTTCTAGCATAATTTTTACTGTATTTTATTTCCATTTGTTATTATTAAAAAATAAAAATAGTGTCATTTTCTCTTCTTGAAATTTGAAATGTCGTAAAATATCGAATGTTTCTCTAAAAATTCAAAAAAATAGATTAGTTTTATTTTATTGTCATTTCATTTCTGTCTAATTTTTATGCATTAATTCTTTTCAAAACCCCTAAAAAAGAAAAATATCAAAAATCTTAGAAAAATCACAGAAAATTCTATAAAAAACCAAAAATAGTGATTTAAGTTCATGTATATAGATATTTGTCTACATTTTAGTAAAAATAATTAGCAGGAGTTTTGGGCACTTAAAATATTTTTAAGTTGCAAATTACTCGAGGTCGTGCACTGTGTATCCTTTTTGTCACTATTTGATTTTTATAAAAATACAAAAAATCTGAAAATTCTACAAAAATCCTCAAAAAAATCAAAGCCTTTAAAACACAAAAATATTTTCTCTGGATTTTTGTGAGCTTTTCTGCTATAATTGAAAAATACAAAAATAATGTGGTGTGCGTATTTCTTCCCTTGTGCATAGTATTCCTTATTTGAAAATTTTAAAAAATTGAAAATTTTAAATCACTAAAAACTTGAAAATCAAAAAATAAAGAAGAATATAAATAAATTTAAAAAATCAAAAATTTAAAAAATCCACAAAAAACAAAGGATAGTTTGCATTTGAGATTCCTTTTTCATTTAATTGATTTTTTGTCGATTATTTGAATAACCCTCAAGAATTGTATCCTCCATGAGTTCGATCATGTCCGCTATACAGGTAAATAAGTAGCACAAACATTTCTCTTGCTCCACATTATTCTTTGTAATTTTGTAGCTTGAGAAACAAAAATAAATAAATTGTTTGTTTGAGCCGGGAATTTTGGGGATCGCAACGACAACTTTATATCATTAATAACCAATCCTCGAAAATTTCCCATTCAACAATGTAGTGCAGCCCCAGTGTAGTGCAACCTTGTGCTATGTAGCCACTGTGTTGTGCAACCCCTGTGCAATGCACCCTGGTGCCCATGTGCAATGCATCCCCTGTGCAGCACACCTCTCATGCAACACAACCCCTATGCAACATACCCCATATGCATCACATCCCTTATACAATGCACCCATTGCAAGTCGGCCCCCTTCGTGTGTGCCTCCTTTAGTGCACTGCTTCCCTTTGGGCACCGTGCCCCCTCCAAGCAATGCCTCCCCCCTCCTATGTGTCTAAGGAATATGTGATTCATGACTCTGAAAGTTGAAAATAGAGATTTTTTCTTGAGTAATTAGAGGCATATCTCCATCTATTTTGCATTATTCTCATTCATGCATTTAGAATTAATATTTGCATTTTAGCATGCATATGTGCATTAAATAAGAAGCCAAGTTTCCCTTATAAATACCATATGTATATTCACCATTTCCCCTTACTTTTATCTATTTTTCTCTAATTCAGAATTTAATAAAATCAACTCTATAGTGTATATATTACTAATGCCAATAAAGGAAAAAATATCAAAAAAATACTAACTTGTAAAAGAGAGAAAGCTTGATTAAATATATATTTGGCGGACCAATAAAATTCTAACCCTAGTCTGAGACTAAGAGCACTAAAATTTGAATCGCTCTCTCATACTATATCCTATGGACACCTACTTACTTATGTATTAATGTACATTCAATTCCCTTCAAAACAAGACTAAATTCAAAAGAATTAGAGTTTTTATGTGAAACTTGGGTTTTGGGCCCCTCATTGTATATTGTACATATGTCCATTTATTTCATTTTATCTTTGTATTTTCTTAATTATTAAAAATCTAAAAAATAGATTAAGTTGTAAATATTATTTTAAATTTTATTTGATTTTATTTTGATTTTTATATTTTTTAAAATGATAAAAAATTTGCAAAAAATAAGGGGTATTTTCTATCTATAAGATACCCCTCAAATACTTTTTGTATAGATAAAAATTATTTTGATTTTGGGTCCTTTATGAAAGTTGTAGATCTCGTCGAGAATTTGTGATTTTTCTGGGAGCGACACGTGGTAGCACCTAGAGCCGCCATGTGTCACAACTTTTTTTATTTTTTTATTTATGATTTTTGTTATTTTATTTATCTTTATTTCAATTAATTATATTATATTTTTTTATTTTATTATTTATTTTTAATTTAATTTTATTTTCACTTTATATTTTATTTCTTGCTGCCACGTGGTCACACCCTCGAATGTCATGTGTCCCACCTCTCCTTCACCATTTCCCTCACGTGACCCTCGTGCCTCCAGCTCCTTCTCCTTCACTGGCAGTTGCGCAACCTCCACCTGCACATTCACCGACCACCATGGCCTCGTCTCCCCCATCTCTCTCTTCCTCCGTCTCTCTCCTCTTCCCACATTGCCCACCTCTCTTCTCTTTCTACTGATCTCCTTTCCCTCTGATCCAACCACTCAACTGCACCTCCCCGTGCCTTACGTGACGATTGTGCAACTGCCATCCCTGAAGGACTCGTGCGACCTGCCAACTCCATCTATGGTCACTCTGCTTCCAGAACCAACTTCCTCCACTTCATCAACCTCTCTTACTCCCGACCATTTCGACCCTTCTCTCAACTGCCCATAAAGATCCTCTAACCGCCCCTGTCGATGAGCTAACTGCCAATGGAGAGACAATAGGCCACCAGCCCCCTCGTGTCGTAGGTGAAAACTACCGCGCCTCCAGGTTGAGCAGTGACGGTCGAAGGTGAGATCTGAGGAGGACCCACCTCCTCGTAGCAGCAGACCAAGCCTGCTGCTCAAGCTTCCTTGCCTTTATCACCAGAGCAAGTTGACGCCAAGATCCAGGAGTTGAAACTCCGTGCTCCTCCGACCATCTATGGTGAGATTCCCAAGTGAATCTTTCCTTCTTCTTTTTCCTCTATTCTTCTTACCCTTCAGTTCTTCCTTCTTTTCTTCTCCTCTACCTTTGCCTCAGCCACCACGATCACTACCCTTCTCCGATCACCTCCCCACCTTCAGCCCTCTACCTTACCTCCACCGTGTCAATCATCCTTTGTTTCACCCCTTATATCCTTACAATCAAGTCCTCTACCACACCTTTCTCTCACTTCGCACCCTCGCTGTCGAGCACTTCCACCACACTCTGCCTTCAACCAGATTAACGCATCTCAACCTCACCGACCGAGCCCACCCTCTAGTCCCTCCATCACCTTCTACAACAAGCATCGCTTGCTCCACCGTCCATCAATTTGCCTCGCCATTGACCGTCCGTAGAGCCTTTCCCCTCCAACTTCAATTTTCTCCGCCCCAGGCACAATTGTTCTCCATCACAACAATAGGCCAAGCAACAACCATGCCCCATCCTCTGCCTCGATGTCCACACGCATTGATAAACGGATCTGACCTGCGGTTAAATGAGTTGTCAGTGTAGACAACCGCGGAGATAGATCCCTTATATCAAACAAAATTCCAATAAAATAGGAGAGAGAGATAAAGATGAATGAAATGGTTTTCTCTCCTATTTTATTGTTCACTATGTATTTATCGAGGTAAGTGTGCTTGGGTCGAACTTGAGGAAGCATAATAATCATACTGCGGCTTTCGAGGAAAGAAAGAATCCAATCAAATCGAGAAAAATACGTGATGAAAATCAACAAAAAATTACAAGAAATGTCACTAGGGGTAGTTGTGTAACTACCCTTGAAAAATCAAAGAAAAATACAACAAAATCAATGTCCAAAACAACCCTACAATACAGGGGTATAAATGCACAACAACAACAAAGCCTTTTCCCACAATTATGTAGGGGTATAAATGCAAAAAGAAAGAAATTATTATGTTATAAGTGGGTCCCTAACAAGGATGAAATTGCAAAGAAAACTAAAAGTATTACATTAAGGTCCCTATGCGGGGACCTAAATGTAATTTCTGAAAAATCTTTGGAGCGAGAATCAACTCTAGAACTCTCTTGAGTTTATGATGTAATTTTTCCACCCCTTCATATGAACGATTGAGATTAGAAGTGTCGTGTGATCTAGGCTGTCCATGCAGGACACTGATGAATCTGTGATTCGTCATCTTTATTCATTTATTTTAGCTTAAAATCCCTTATAAAACACCTGCATATAATACTAACTCCATATTCTTACTAACTTGCATCTGTGTGTAAATATTGTACACTTCTTACTAATTTTAACCTAAAATAAATAAATAAATAAATAAAGGAAAAATAAAGAAAAGAAAAAAAGGAAGACTGTATACAGGCTGACGCAAACCCTGAGAGAAGGTCAAGACTTGACCTAATCGACTAGGAATAAAGTAGGGGAAGATAGGGTCCTTAAGAAAAAAAATACAAAAAAATTTGTGTTTTGTGTATATATGTATAAAACTAATACTAATTTATTTGTGCCTTAATTGATCTCAAATCAAATAACTTTCAATACCAAAGTTGTAAATAAAAATGTGTCCTAATTAATAAAAATAATTGTACACTTAAATCTTGTACAGAATAAAAGTAACCACACTAGGAAAAAGCCACTAAGCATTAATTGAATGGCCAATTCCGGCTCCATATGAACTCAACTTGAACCAATCTCACTTCCAATGAATTCTAAATTAAATTATCTTTAAAATAGCTGTATTTCCATAATTTTTGGAGTTACAGTTGAAAAGTCGGTTTTCTGGGTGGTTTGTGCAATTTTTCCATGTATTTTGTAAATATTTTATTTGTATATATTTGTAAATTATTCTTACTAATTATTTAAAATAAAAATAAAAAAAAATAAAATTTTTAAAACAAAAAAGAGAGCTAATTTCCTCATTTACCCTAGTATATAATGTCATATATGTATATAATATATGTATACAGTTGCTATTTTTAATTAACCACCATAAAACAATAAAAAATAATATTTTTTGATTCAAATAAATAAAGTGACGAAAATTCAAAAAAATTAGATAATTTTGTAAATATTTTTATCTCTTTTACTTTATCTCATTTCATCTCTCTTGTCTATTCCATCAAAAAAATTCAAAAATTCATTTCACTTTTCATCTCTTATCTCTTTATCCAAAAAATTCAAAAATTAAATTTTCATTATATCTTTTCTATTTATATGGCTCCTTCTCTCTCATTTCAACTTGATCAATCTTTAGAGAGAGGAGCCCGATCTCCGAGAGAAATTTCGTCGAGAAAATTGCCTAGCCTCCGAGCCGTCTAGTGACAGCGAGTCAACCTTCGTCGAGGCGATCACGGTTCATTTCCGCTCCTAAGGCGAGATCTACATTTTTCTTATTTTTTATCTTAGGTTAATCATAGTCTATTTTGTTGCTTTTTAATTCCATTATCATTTTATTTCTCTAGATCTTTACAAAATCATCACGATTTTGATCTCCTTCGACTCGATTTTTCATCTCACGTTCTTGATCTCCTCGCATTCTATTTCTATCGTCCACTATCTCTCAACTCTGGCCGTGTACGTTGGCCGGAGATCGGATTCGAATCTCTCATTTCCGTTGTATCCTCATTCATTTTTCCGAGTTGTATATAAATAAAAAATCCATATAATTTTTTTTCTTCTCTAACCTTTGTTTTGCAGGAGAATAAAACAATAAAAAAACTTTTTTTTACTATTTACATTTCCTGTTTATAAAAAACAAAAAAATTTTATTTCGTTTTTTCTTTCTTTATCTAATTACAGTAAAAACAAAAAAAATATAAAAAAATAAAAAAGGGGACGGCTGCCCCCAGGCGCCGCCGCCCCTCCTCCTTGGCCACAGCTCCAACCCGTGCGGGCACCTCGCCTCCTCCGCGACGGCCTTCAGCCATCCTCGCGCGCCACCCGTGCCTCCTCCAGTAATGCCTTCCGTTCATCCCAGCCGCCAACCTCGAAGGTAGAGCACCGCCTCTTCTCCGCCTCTCCCGCGAAAGCGCGGCGGTGCCCCCTTCCTGCCCGCAGCAGAGGCGGAGGCCTCCACCCGCTATCTCCTAGCAGCGACGCCACCGCCATCGCGCGTGCCATCTGCCGTAGGCAGAGCCCCCTCACCGCCATCACCTTCCCCGACGTCCTCCTCAGCCGCAAGAGCCATGTCGTCGCTTCCTGCATGGAGAAGAAGAGGGAGGCCGACGCCTCCTCCCATCTCGAAAGAAAATGAAGCCAATAAACCCTAGGGGTTTTTAAAGATTTTAAAAATTGGAAAAATTGCAAAGTAACCCCTGGTGATTTCAAACTTCGCAAATAAAGCCCCTGCACATAGAACATAGCACGTGTGACTCACGTGCAACTTGGGCAAATTACATCTGAGCTCCCTAACATTTCATATTTGCAGAAACATTCTCGCCTCCTCAAGTCACGTGCTTTGCACGCATTTTGTGGGTAAATTGTGTTTTCCTCTTCGTACTTTATTTTGTTTACTTATTTAATGCAAAAACATTGAATATTGTGTTTTAGTCCCAACTATTCAGACTCCTAAATTTGCATGATTATTTTAATGAAAGAAACGTTTTTATTAGTCCAAAACTTTTTGAAAAATTATGCTATGCTCCTGATGTGCATATCCATCTAGCATAAATTTTCATTGCATTTTAATTTCATTTAGTATTAATAAAAAACAGTGTCATTTTTTACCTCCTGAAATTCAAAAATTCGTAAAAATTCGAAAATATCTCCAAAAAATTCCAAAATATTAGGGTAGTTTTATTTCATTTTATGTTAATTTATATATAAATTACGTGCATTAATTATTATAAAACCTCAAAAAATAAAATACTTAAAATCTTAAAAAATCATTAAAAATTCTACAAAAATCCAAAAATTGTGATTTCAGTTTTTGATTGTAGATATTTGCATGTAGTTTGTCATAAAAATAATTTTCAGGAGTTTTAGGCACTTAAAATATTTGTAAGTTGCAAATTACTCCAGGATGTGCACATTTTCGTATTTTCACACTGTCTGATTTTTAGAAAAATATAAAAACATCTGAAAATTCCACAAAAATTCTCAAAAACATTTCAAAACTTCTAAAACCCAAAAACATTTTCTCTGATTTTTTCTGAGCATTTTTTATAAATTGAAAAATTACAAAAAGAGTTGGTGTGCGTATTTTTGATCTTGTGAATATTTCTTAGTGTTATTTTTGAAAAATAAAAAAATTACAAAATCAAAATCACTAAAAATTTAAAATCAGAAAATGTAAAAAAAAGATAAAAAAATCACAAAAACCAAGGATAGTTGTCCTTCGAGATTACAGTTTTCTCTTAATTGATTTCTGATTAATTGAATAACCCTCGGGATTTGTAGCCTCCCTGAGTTCGACCTTGTCCGCTATACAGGTTAATAAGTAGCAAAAAAATAAAAGAACTTGTTTGTTTGTCATGGGTTTTTTGGGGACAACAACGACATATCGTATCATTCACTCTCGTCCCCGAGAAAAACGTGCTCAACAGACACGTGGCAAGAGCCTGTACTTCCTAGAGTTCTCGAGACCAAACCATCTTTTTTATTGAATCCAATTGTATCTTATTTGTTTAAAATATTATCCACTAAATTAATTCCCAATTAATTAGTGTATATTTATAGCAGAATTATCCACTAAATTATTTCCCAATTAATTTGTGAATATTTCAGTTATGCCATTGAAAAATATGTGAATCATATTCACAGTCCAAACTAATTTGTAAATTACATTTCCAATTAGTTGTTTAATGTGAATCCAATTCACATTAACAATTATCAAATATTATTTACAGAGGTGCTCTCTCTCTCTAATATATTATAAATCACATTTATAATATATGCTCAGATATTATGGATAACACTATCCGCAATTTGCATTTCCTTGATAATCATTCTCTTAATATGAATCATATTCATATTATTCTTGATAATTAAATCTCATTTAATTATCTCGGATAATTATTCTCACAATACGAATCTCATTCATATATACTTGATCATTAAATCTTATTTAATCATCAAGTCCTTCTTGCTTGGATATGTAGTTCATCAAAGGAATTATTCTTGAAACCCTTCAAGAATAATGTGTTTTCTCCACAGATACTTGGAGATAAGGACATGGTGATTGTATTGTTCCACGTATAGTGACTTGGATGTTGAGATCTCATCTCAAATCCAGATCTTACGGACCTCCCATAGATGCTTGATTAAATCAAGTAATCTTCCCATTGAATCTGAATCTCATTCAGACCAATGTCCAACACTTGGACTAAGATCAGATTGCTTCTCTACTGAGAGGAGTCACTCCAAACCTGTTTGATCACTCCCTCGGAAAGAAAGCGTCATGGTTATACAATCGTTTATGATCACATCACCCTCAGGTATTCCCAATACCTTTACATCCTGCATACTGGAAGACCAATGATCAATATGAAGATTAAGATAAATTTTACACTGTCTTCTTCAGAGTTTAATCACTAAGTTTCTCAATCTTGGTCATTAGGAGCCGGTATCGATCACATGATTTCCCAAAGCATATATCATACCTTCAAATTCATGTCATGCTTCCAAAGCACGACGACCATGCATAGAATTTGATCGGTCACAATACCTCATGAGTGAGCTTATGTCTTCCGGTTCATAAGTGAACCTGTATGATCCCTTTGAGAGATCGTATTGCTCATATGCCCTTATATGCATACCAGCTCGCCGGTGTATAGACCTTGGTTAGGCCATCAACCTATCGGTCTACCAAATGTACATACTCAAACATATAGCAATACATCTGTCTCCGGTCAGAGGATGCGTGCCTATGCTGTGACAACGTTCATTATAGGACTTAGGTTATCTCGATCTCGTTAAGTCAACCCATTGACCTAACTAATCTGACACCTCCTAATCACTATTCCTATGCAGAGGACCTACATCAAGAGGTCGGTCAGATATCAGCCTTTATGAGAAAGGATTGCCATCTCCTACTTAGGCTGGAGATCATCTCTTAATAATCACATGACGGTGCATGATGAGTCCTCAATCTAAACCTTTAGATATTCATCCAAGCACCAACGTATATGATTCAATTATTGAATCAACAGCTGTATCATTATCAAGATGGCCATGGTACAAAACCATGATTGTACAGAGGGACCTTTTTTATGCAAATTATTTATTCTTCATTTCATATCATGGAATGATATTCGCAATAACATTTATTGCATAATGGCTCGCCGTGGGCTCGCATGTCCAACAATTCCACATATCCTTCATGTTCTTCCAAGACTCTGAAGGACCGTTCGATCAAGAGGTCTGCTCCGAGTGTTGCAGATGGCATCCAATCCGGAGAGCCCCATCCATCTAATCTCCGCTTGAGATCTCATCGCAACCATCTATTGCAAACTGCTATCGACTCATCTCAACCGTCCATGCAAATAAGTGATGCACATTACACCATTCATTAGCACGCCTTTGGGGGTAAATTTCATAGATACCGCTATCGATTTTTGTTCTGTTATTTTAGTATAGTAATATTTGTCTAGAGTGTAAATAAATGTATAAACATTGCATACAACCACTCGAACTTTCATGTATTTGCCCTCGTGTCCATGTTAGATCAACTCATGTGTGCATGTGAGTTGGGTAATTTGCAGGGATACCCGTCTGCATTTGTATATTTATTTTTAATATATTAAATAAAAAATTCAGGGTTATGTTTTTGAAAATTTTTTACATGTGTCATTAGACTAATGTATATTTGTAGAAAGGCCTGCTAGGGCATTTTTAATTTATTTATTTTGTGGAAAAATTGCATGTATGCCCATGAATTTTCTATTAGGGTTTGAGAATGAGGGAAATCTTTCTTTTATTTGTGAATAGATCCCTTCCAGAATATTAAATGTTATTTCTTGTTCATTTTGTCAAAAATAGCCGTTGTTTGTATTTAGTTTTAAAAAAATGCACATAAATGCTCGAGATGTATATTATGTTTTTCATTTTTAGTTTGCATTTTTAATCATTTATCTATTTATTAAAATCAATTAGTGAGTATAAAATACCTTTTTAGATTACAAATGCCAATAATATTAAAATGACGTGAAAAATTATAAAAAATTATATATTGTTTATTATGTCCTCTGTTAACTCCATAACAAAAATCCCTAAAAATAGAAGAAGAAAAATACTAAAAATTATAAAGATCCAAAATCCTTTATAAAAATCTAAAAAATCCGTAAAAAAATAAAAATAGTTCATTTCTATCTCTGATTTTTTTATTATATACAATGTATTAAATTTGTTTTGGAGAATTTTCGACTTTATTTGCTACTTTTAATCTGTAAACCAATTCTGTTGATTTATTTAATCATTATTTTGGGATGTTTTTGACTTTAAAAATTCTACAAATATGCAAAATTTCCATAAAAATCATAAAAAACATGATAAAAATTTAAAAAACCATAAGAAGTACCTTCCCTATGTTTTTGGAATATGTATAAGTATCTATGATAAACTATCTATATGCATCCATGTATATACAAATTCTATATACTTATTTTATGTACTAGCATATTATATATATATATATATATATATTCGTTTTATTTTCAAATTCAAAAACAAATTAAAAAATTAGATTAATATATCTATATTCTTGTTAGTATTTGATTTTATATTTTCTTTCTTATATCCACTCATAATTGTATATACATTCATATATACATATATATATATATTAGCATATAAATCTATTATATTATTTTATTAAATTATATAATTATATTCACCAATAAACTAATTAAAAAACCCACAAAAATAAAGATTCAAAGACAAGTATGTGCATAATATCATTGATTAGCAATAATCATAGGCTACCTAATTTTGCTCTCTTTGGATCGATCTCTTCATGCTTACATGCTATACATTTTGTTTGTAGAGTTTAATAATATGTGCCTCACATTTTTGACTTTTCAATGTTTATTTTTATAGTGTGGTTACTTGTTGATTGGCTACGGGTTCTCAATGTGGGTCGCCTCAATGACACTCTTTCCTCGCACTCCGTGTGGATCATTTTTAGACCCACATAACAGAAAGCCTGCCATGAAATGGTGCCATTGCCGGTGAGCAACATAGTGTAGAATACTTTGTATTTATTTTTCTTTTATTTATTGATTGATTTATCCATTTACTTGAACACATTTATTTCTTTATTTTGTTTCTCCGTCTTGTATATACCTCATTTCACATTTTGATTAATAAAAAATTTGATCCATTGTACTAATGAATCTCTTTTGTCATGTTTGTTGAGAGGTCCATCTATGTGAGGATGACCTATTAGGAGAATGATGCAATCAAGCCAAGTGGAAATTGGTATTCTTCACATGACCAATTATAGAGGCAACAAGCATGGCAAAGAGGCTAATTAGACTAGAGTCTTAGTTTAGAATTTTCTTTTATTTTGGAGAGAGAGATATTTATTTATTCCTTATTAATTTATAATAAATATGGACTTGGACACTACTCTTCACAATGAGCTCCATTACCCATGTGTCTGTTCACCTAGGGGCCTCGTCGCAGTTTTCTGAGTTTTCCTCGCCTTCTACCTTTGTTTCTCCCTATTTTCCCACATGTTTATATTCGTTTCCTGATGGTTTGAGTTTTTTGCTTTTCTTTTATTTTGTTTTATGTGCATGGAGTCTTTAGACTTTAGGTTGTTTGAATCAGTAATTAGGTCCAAACCCTAATACGAATTATGTACATATAGTCTCTTATGTTTGGATCTAGTCAAATTAAATGTTAGTTATTTAGACTTTAACCCACGCACCGAGAGAGGCATCATAGGATGCTTGCAGGACCAGTTGTGGTGGAAATCGAGATGTCTCCAAGATCGGACCCCAGGGTTTATATATGAATAATTAGCATTTGGTTCTTCACGACTAACATCAGTTACTGTTTATGCACAGCGCCATGTACATAGGTCTAAAAATTCTATTTTGCATACCACATGGAAAGAAATGAGAAGTATTGTAAGTACTTTAAGTCTACATGCATCATTAAGTTCAATGATGAAATTTCTATCATCGAATCAACTTACTCAAATTTCCTACTTTCTCCATATGATTTTGAATACCTATGACTTAAATGAAAATCTACAAAATTGTTAGGTGCTTGTATGCAAAATATACCAAAAAAAGAAAATAAAAAATCCGAAACAAGGGGGCTACTAAATAAACGTTGGCCTTAAATAAAATATGTAATGGACTTCATTGAGTTGGGTTCATAAATCCCTCATTGTATTCAAGTACCTTAGGAGGGGATCAATACCACTCCCACAAGTGAGGCACAACCCACTAAGGATTATGGCCAAAAACCCAGTTTGTAACTTCCTTGTGTATCATCTAGATTTTTGAAGTAACAGTGCTTCTATCGTACGTGATCAAGTAGGGCCCCATCATCGATGGTGTTCCCACCTTGTGTAGAACATACACTTGGTCTAAACTATAGAGCTTAGGCCATGTCCTCACGGGTGTTTCTGCTTAATCGGTTTACTTCCGAGTAGGTCCTTACACGCTCAAGAGTGATTCCGTTGCGAGCGAGGTCTGAATCAATGGTTTCGCTTATTGCTTCCTCCCTTTATTTAGTTGGCTGAGCAGGGATCCAGGAAGGGTTACAATGACCTCAAGAAGTGTACACTATAGGTTACATAAGAGGAGGATATGTCTGATATACTGTTCCTGCAGTACTCTAACTCCTATAGGATTAGCATGCTAAGGACTTGTTATAAGATATGTCTGAAATAACAATTCTAAAAATCAAAAGATAAAAATAGCCGACCCTTTACGTCTTCACATTGTGTTGAGTTGGTAAACCTAATTTTGTATTGTGTTTGTTTGGATGATTAATGTTCAAAAATCAAGTCCTGCGCACCTAAGAAAATTTTGTCATATATGTCTTCTCTTTGAACCCCTTCTCGTTTCGAGTGTTTCTATTATTTTACACTCCTTTTTATTCCTTGTTGACCACCATACCCATATTCTTGCATCGATCTTCTCTTGATTCACGATGTTGATTCATGGATAGCCTAATCGAGACTTCACCGACACCTACATCGATTCCATGGAGTCAACATCATTAATAGTTCAATGCTATTTTCAAAAAATAAGTTCGGATCTTGCGAACAGATCTCCAGACTCATTTTCTTTCTACTTTCCATTATCTCCTTATAAACTGGGACCACTCTTGTCCCACGGCCATCTGTTGCGAATGGAGGTCAATTTCAGCCTACATCTTTTTCTCCATTCTTTACCATCTAGGATTGAACCTAATCTCAGATTCATCATGACTGTCGGTATTCAATTCTAAGTGCTTTGATTGGGATTCGTTTACATTGTAGATAGAAGTCAGTCCCAATCCAAAATCTCAACATAGAGTTCATCCCCTCGGATTCAGATTTAGAAATTGCTTCTCAAGGAAAGGGCAAGGGGAAGCAAGTGCCCCAACCAGAAATGGGTTCCATGCCAGATCAAAATCAAGTAAATGCTTTGTTTCTATCTTCCATCCAAGCCATCCAACAAAAACTGATGAATAAGCCCTCGTGCAGAATGCCTTTCAAGATATATTGAATGACATGAAGGAATAAACTAGTAGGTGGAGGAGGTAGAGAGGGACCTTGTGATGATCCATATCGGGAAGAAGTGGGAGCAAGGAATGGGAATCCAAAACTGACGCTAAAAGATATAATCTTGGAGATAGCCAGATGATCGAGTGGATTCACATCCCTCTGGTCCATGCTCACTTGGACCTAGAGACCCAGTTCCTTGCGCTCCTACCCTAATTTTGTAAAGGATATGGAAGTATCCTAAAGCGCATCACAGGAGCATGAGGATCGCATCAAATACAATCAGGAGCGACAAGTCGCACTAGTCGCTCAGTGCAACATAATTTAAAAAAATTAAACAACAAAACCACATGATCTTAGAATATTTCTTGGATTAATTCATCTAATCCACATGCTAGATAAAGGAATACCTCTTGTAGCATGGTTGTGATAGATTCTCTAAGCAGAGAGACCTCCTTTCACAAGTTTGATCTATCGGAGGAGAAGCTTGCTAACATGGAGATGAATCACTTGCTTCTTGCATTCCATGTTACTGATCCAAGAAACAATCTCCTGATTTCATATCATGAGTTCAAACATCTTCTTCACGAGCGAGGTGCACCAAAGGAGATAAAGATCCATGAGTAGCCAAGGCAGCAACACAACGGTGATGTGACGATAGCTGCAACCTTCTTTCTAGGGTTAGAGTTGATGACCACTCAAGAAGAAATAGGGTGATGTGAGAATGAGGGGGGGGGGGGGGAGAGAAATTGTTGATGTAACTTGAAGAGCAAGGGTACCTCTTCTAATATAGTATTTTGGGAGTACATAAATCTCAATACATGGACACTACAAAATCGATGGATGAGATTGATTTTTCTTCTTTCAATAGCCACGATCTTCTTATAAAAACACAACAACAATTAATTAAATTAAATATATATCTAACAATCAATATAAATTAATTTCAAATTAAAACAATTAACAATGGAGATAATTGGGAAGGAGATTACCCTCATCCCTAAAAAGAGACGGGGAGATGGTCACCCATTCCATTTAGGACATGGAGGATGTCGACCACCTTTAATTGGAAGGAGGAAATTTTCTTCCAATTCATGAGATTACATTATCTCATGAAAATATCCAATATTTACAACACTTTTTGTAAAATATTTCACAAAAATAATTCATAAATATGTTGTGAAATATGCCCTAATCGTATCACTCATATGCCCTCATATGCACACCAAATCGACGATGTACAAGCCTTGATTAGGCCATCAACCTATTGGTCTGCCTATTGTACATACTTAGACATATAGCAACACATCTATCTTTGATCAGAGGATATGTGCCTATATCATGTTAGTATACGACATAAGACTTGGTTATCTCAATCTCATTAAGTAAACTCATTGATCTAACTAATCTCACATCTTCAAATCTCTATTCCCATGTAGAGGACCTGTATTAGGAGGTCGGTTAGATATACACTTAATGAGAAAGGATTGACATCTCCTACTTAGGTTGGAGATCATCACTTAAGAATCATTTGATTGTGTTTGATGAGTCCTCAATCGAACTCCTTAGATATTATCCAAGCACCGCCCTCTATGATTCAACCATTGAATCAACAACAGTGTGATCATTAAGATGGACAAGGTGAAGGATACTGGGGAAATCCTCAAGCGCATCACGGAAGCGTGATCGTCGTATCGGATACGACGATGAACGACTAGTCGCACTAGTTGTTCAGTGCAGTGGAATTTAAAATTTTTATTTAATGAAACCACATGATCCGAGAACAATTCTCAGATCGTTTCATCTATAACCACAACAATTATAATGCAATACCTCTTGAAGCATGGTTGATCAAGTCTCTAAGAGAAGAGACCTCCTGTCTCAAGTCCGATCGTCGGAGAAACGGCTTGTGAGCGCGGGGATGAGTCGCGGTGTCCTCGCAATCAAAGAAGATGATCCAAGCACGGTTGCTCCTGATCTCGTCACACGAGATCAAATGTCTCCTTCGTGAGTGAAGCACTCCAAGTAGATGAAGAACCGCAGAGCGTAGAAGCGGCAGCACGATGGCGTAGGCGTCGACGAGTCTCCCCACCAAGGTATGGTGGACGACCACCAAGAAGAGAGGGAGAGAGGGCTGTCGAGTATGGAGAAAGAGAGAGAGAGAGATGTGTGCTACAATAGCATGTAAAGAGAGAGCATGGTATGCCTATCTATTTATAGGGTTTTGGGATCCATGGATCTCAATCCATGGGACATATAAAATCAATGGATGAGATTGATTTATGTCAATCCAATGGTCAAGATTGTTGTTGGTAAAAGCCAACAACTTGTGATTTAATTTTGATTAAATATATTTCATAAATCAAATATATATTAATACCAAATTAAACCAATCAAATAAGGAGTGAAAAGACAAATGAGATCCACCTTCCCCATCAGAGGGAGTGGAGGCCACCAATTCCATAAAGGAATTGGTGCCGCCACCTCCTTCCCATATGGGGAGGGCAATCTCATGGATTCCCATGAGATTGCACATCTCCTGTTTTTCTCTCAACTTATTTCCAACAATTATTTGTTGGTATTTTATTCACCAAAAATAATTCTCAATTATTTTTGGGAATATTGCAATCTTAACATTGGAAAATTGTGAATCACATTCACAACCCAAAACAAAATATAATTTACATTTTCATTTAATTAGACAATGTGTATCCAATACACATTAATAATTAATCTACAAATATAAATTATAATTAGCTCTCTCTAATACATTATAAATCACATTTATAATATATTATGAATAGTTGGATATTACTATCCGCATTATTCTTATCCATAATAATTAAATCACATTTAATTATATTGGATAATTTCTCATACATCATGATAATTAAATCATATTTAATTATCGATTTCTTATTGCTTAGATCTTATGGAATTATTCTTGAACCATTCAAGAACAATGCTATTTCTCCTCAGATACTTGGAGATAAGGACATGGCGGTTGTATTGTTCCACGTACAGTGACTTGGATATTGAGATCTCATCTCAAATCCAGATCCCATGGACCTCTCATAGATGCTTGATTAAATCAAGACCATAAACCTAATCTTCTCATTACATCTGAATCTCATTCAGATCAATGTCTAGTATATGGACTAAGATTAGGTCACTTCTCTAATGAGAGGAGTCACTAAAATCCAGACCTGTTTCATCATTCGCTTGGAATGGAAGCGTCATGGTTATACAATCGTTTATGATCAAATCACCCTTCAGGTATTCCCAATACCTGTACATCCTGCATACTGGAAGACTCATGATCATGCCGAAGATATAGATCACTTTTACACTGTCATCTTCAGGGTTTGATCACTAAGTTTCTCAATCTTGGTTCTTGGGATATGGTACAGATCATATGCTTTCACAAAGCATATATCTTACCTTCAAATTCACATCATGCTTCTAAAGCATGATGACCATGCATGGAATTTGGTCAGTCCCAAAACCTCATGAGTGAGCTCATGTCTCCCGGTTCACATGTGAACTTGTATGATCCCTTTGAGAGATCATATTACTCATATGCCCTTACATGCACACCACCTCGCCGGTATATAGACCTTGGTTAGGTCATCAACCTATTGGTCTGCCAAATGTACACACTCAGACATATATCAATACATCTATCTCTGGTCAGAGGATGTTTGCCTGTGATATGACAGTATTCATCATAGGTCTTTGGTTAAGTCGATCTCGTTAAGTCAACTCATTGACTCAACTAATCTGATACCTCTGAATCAATATTCCCATGCAGAGGACCTGCATCAAGAGGTTGATCAGATATCAGTCTAATGAGATAGGATTGCCATCTCCCACTCAGACTGGAGATCACTACTTGTCAATCATTGATGATGTTTGATGAGTCCTCTATCTAACTCCTTACATATTCATCCAAGCATCAACCTCTATGATTCAACCAATGAATCAACAACTGTATGATTATCAAGTTGGCCATGGTACATAACCCATATTGTACAGAGGGACCTTATAGTGCATTCATTCATTCAATATCAGAAAGGGAGTGAAACATAATCAATAACTTTTATTGATAAATCATTAATTACAATAACATTTATTGCAGGAATGGTTCGCCTCGGGCTCACACTGCTAACAATATCCCACTAGCCCTCAGAACCATTCAGGAACAATCCTTAAACCCACACTCATTACATGCTGGTCGAAAACCTTCGGTGTCAGAGGTTTGGTAAGAGGATCAGCAACGTTGTCGGCAGAGGCCACCTTGGTGATGATGATGTCACCACGCTTTTGAATCTCCCGAATGATGAGGTATTTCCTTTCTAAGTACTTGCTCTTCTAATGCCATCTGGGTTCCTTCGCCTGGGCAATGGATCCCGTGTTATCACAGAGTAGCGGGATGGGAGTATCAGAGAAAACTACGCCAAGCTCCTAGATGAACTTGCGCAACCACACCACCTCCTTTGCAGCATCCGATGCGGCAATGTATTCGGCTTCTATTGTTGAATCTGATGTAGTGTCCTGCTTCTTGCTTCTCCAGCTCACATCACCACCATTCAACAGGAACAGAAACCCTGATGTCGACTTTCGATCATCAATATCTGATTGGAAGTCAGAATCTGTATATCCCAAGACTTGGAGATCACCATCTCCATAGACCAAGGTGTAATCTTGCGTCCGTCTTAGATATTTGAATATGTTCTTTACTGCATTCCAGTGTTGTTCTCCATAGCAGGATTGGTAACGACTTACCACTCCCACTGCATGGCAGATATCTGGCAGTGTGCACATCATAGCATACATTAAGCTTCCTATAGTTGATGCATAAGGGCATCCAGCCATGGCTTTCTTTTCCTCAACAGTTTGAGGAGCCATTCCTTTAGGCAGGTGGATACCATGTCTTATGGGAAGGTATCCTTTCTTGGAACTATCCATACGGAATCGTTCGAGAATTTTCTTAATGTATCCATGTTGTGACAATCCCAATATCCTCTTCTCCCGGTTTCTGAATAACTTCAGACCCAAGATGTAAGAGGCTTCTCCAAGATCTTTCATCTCAAAGGTATGGGACAGCCAAATCTTCACACTGTTTATCATCCCTGTATCATTCCCAATGGTAAGGATGTCATCTACATAAAGCACGATGAACACAATGGCGCTACCACCTAGCTTCTTGTATACACAAGGTTCATCAAGATTCTGCACGAAATCATAACTCTTTATGGTTTCGTAAAATCTGATGTTCCAACTATGAGAAGCATGCTTGAGCCCATAGATGGATTTCTTCAGCTTGCATACTTTTCCATCCTCAATCATGAAGCCCTGGGGCTGCTCCATGTAGATATCCTCCTCGAGGTATCCATTGAGGAAAACCGTCTTGACGTCCATCTGCCAGATGCCGTAGTCAAGATATGCAGCTATAGCCAGCAATGCCCTGATGGATTTAAGCATAGCCACAGGATAGAATGTCTCATCGTAGTCGATGCGTTCTCTCTGTGTGTAGCCCTTGGTTACGAGCCGTGCTTTTAATGTCTCTACTTTCCCATCAGGTCCCCTCTTTCTCTTGAAGATCCATTTCTACCCAATGGGTTTTACCTCTTTAGGTGGATCCTCGAGGGTCCATACACCATTTTTATGCATGGAGTCAATTTCTGACTTCATTGCTAGCATACATCTATCAATGTCATGATCCGCGAGTGCTTCATCAAATGAAGTAGGGTCATTGTCAAATTCACTTGACAGATGGAATCCCTACCTTTCAGGTGGTGCAACCACCCTCGAACTCCTTCGAAGAGGTATGGGTGTTTCATCTTTATTTACTTCTTCAGTTTCTGGTCTAGGAAGCTCAAAATCCTCAGGGGATTCAATGAGTTCCTCTACTTCATTTTTATCTTGACCTTTAAGGAAATCATCCTCTAAAAATTTCACATCTCTGGAGACAAAAACCTTTTGGCTCTCAGGGTCATAGCTAGTATCCAATACCATCTTTAACATACCTAATGAAGTAACACTCACGAGTGCGAGATTCCAGCTTACTTGCATCCACGTTCTTTGCATAGACCAAGCAACCCCAAGCCCTCAAGTGCTTAACACTAGGTTTGGTTCCATACCAGAGCTCATGAGGAGTCTTAGGTACAGATTTGCTAGGAATCTTATTCAGGATATATATTGCAGTCTCTACTACATATCCCTAGAAACTAAGTGGCAAATGTGCTTTACTCATCATTAACGGACCATATCCATGATGGACCTGTTGCGTCTTTCAGCAACACCATTAAGTTGGGGAGTTTCAGGAGTAGTGAAATTGGAGACAATTCCATTCTCTTTGAGGTATTCCTTCAATTCATCAGAGAGGTACTCGCCATCTCGATCAGATCGAATTCGTTTAATCTTCCTATTGGTTTGGTTCTCAACCAAAGCCTTGAATTCTTTGAACTTTTCAAAGGTTTTAGATTTATGACGTAATAGGAAGACAAACCCGTATCGCAAATGGTCATCAATAAATGTCAAATAATATCGATATCCATTTCGAGACGCGGTACTGAAGGGACCACATACATCGATATGTATTAAGTCAATAATACCTTCGCATCTAGTAACCTTGTTACGGAAAGGTATCCTAGTCATTTTACCATGAACACAATGTTCATAGGTAGGTAAAGATTGAACCTGTAGAAAATCTAAAGGTCCATCCTTTATCAATCTATTGATCCTATCAACAGATAAATGACCAAGCCTTTGATGCCAAATCATGTTTGAATGATTTTCATTATTCCCGGATCTTTTAGGGTTTTTATTAGTGGTTGCAACATTCATGACATGCTCATTAATGCAAAATTCATAGAGTCCTCCAGAAGTCAAAATACCATCTGCAATATATTTATCATAATGATTTATGACTAATTTATTATAGAACATGAATGAATATCCACTTCTAACTAGCTTAGATACATATATTAAGTTCCTCCTGACTTCAGGTACATAAAGACACTCTTTAAGTACTAGGACTCTACCACTAGATAATGATAGCCGACAAGTCCCGACGGCGACTGCTGCAACACTTGCATCAGATCCCATCTGGATGACTATCTCCCCTTCTTCAAGTTTTCTAGTTTCCTGAAACAAAATGTACTAAGCCTTCTCCCACTATAAGTAGGGTCGGCTACATGGATTCTTGCTCAAATCCATGTTGAAAGATTCGACTATTTTTACGCTGGCCGTCGACTACCTAACGCAACCACTGCAAGAGTGGGATTTGAACCCTGGTCTTTTGTGTGATAGACACACTGTACTACCACTAGACCATTAAGTGGGTTCCTGAAACAAATGCAACAAATTGCATACATGAACAGAAGCACCAGAATCAACAACCCAACTTCCTTCTCGTCCTACGAGAAAGCTGGTTTCAATGATAAAAATAGATTTCATACCTGTTGGGGCTTTACCTTTGTCCACCGACTTCAGGTAATCCGGGCAATTACACCTCCAGTGCCCCGACTTTTTGCAGTGGTGACAGACGTCGGTTTTCATTGACGCCATTAGAGTGGATGCATTGGAGGAAGAGCCAACACTTTGTCCCTTCTTCTTACTCTTCTGGGCCGGGCCCTTCCGAGAACCATGCTTCCGACCACGCTTCCCTCTGACCTGTGCAACCATTGCACTACCAGTGGGACCATCCTTCTTCATCACGTCTTCTGCAGACTTTAATGCAGCAAGGAGAGCAGCACTTGTCAATTCCAACTTATTCATGTGGAATGACACCACAAAGTTATTGAAAGATTTGGGCAACGACAGCAGAATGAAGTCAGCTTGCATGTCTGCATCCATCGTTGCTCCAAGAGTCTCCAGCTCTGACAAGTACCCAAACATTTTGAGTACATGTTCACGGACCGAAGTTCCTTCCTACATCTTGTAGCGAATGAGGTCTTTCGTAATATTGTACCGCTGGGTGCGGTTAATGTCACCAAACATATCCTTTAGATTCTGCATGATCTCCTAACAAGTACTCATCTTCATATGTTGTTTCTGAAGAACATTGGAGAGAGAACCCAAGATGTAGCATCTAGCCAAGACATGATCTTCATCATATTTGTCATTGAATGCTTTTTCTTCCTTAGATTTAGGGTTTTCAAGCTTGTCTTCAGAGAGCACATAACTGATGCGCTCCGCCGAGAGCACAAGCTCCAAAATTACGGATCCAATCCGAGTAATTTGGTCCGGTTAATTGGTTGACCTCCAGAAGCCAGCTCAGTGGGTTCATGGATTTCATTTTCTGAAATTGAGAATGCACTATATTAGAATATATAATCATATATTCAATTTAGTTTTATTTGATTAAGACATTTTAAATCAAATTAGTCTTGCTATGTCAACTATGAAAGTTTATTCCCTTATTCACTTTCAAAGTAGGAGATATACTTACCCATATATCTCAAGCAAGAACTGGGATCTCCTCTTTATCTTTGTCATATATGAGAACTTATGACTCCAATAAAGAGAAGCGGGAACACATTTCGCCTTGCAAGTCCAACTTGCATTTTCCCAATTCGGTCTTTAATACCCGGGCCTACCACCCCTAAGGTGATGTTGACCCGTCATTAATTGAACCAACCGTCAAGAGGAATACAACTCGCTATGTGCAATCCAATATCGCCCCAAAAATATGAGGACTCGATATTGGGGTCACTACGCATACGTCCTTACTCTTTCGAGAAGCGACATGTCTGATCCAAATGGATCATATGCAGGAGTTATCACTTCGGACAGGCGTCTCCTACACATAATATCTGGCGACGAAACCCTTCGCCTTGACGGGAGACCATGGATGTCACTTATGTGATCCTCCATCCCCTATTCAAATTCTAATTAATTAACATAAATCATATTCTTATAATTAATTCTTCCAAGGGAATTATTAACTCTAATCATATTAGAGTATTCTAATTGGACATAATTAATTCAATCATATTGAATTAATTATCAATCCAATTCAATCAATCAAACTTGATTATCTTACTTGAATATATATGGTATTATTCTCAAAGTGCGTATTAATTTGTATTTTAATAATTTGAAAAAAATACAACTTAATCCCTCGGACATTATCCCGGCCCTACCCGCTGTCATGGACAGTACCGACGGGAGTGGGACAGACCGCATACGTTGCAACTCACTACCCCAGCGATCCCCGACTAGACACCATATCCACCTCGGGAGAGGATAATTCCAAATTGATTAATTTGTACTTGAGATGATCATCGGTTTTTCAACCGAAATACAGTAATCAAAACAATTTTGATTATAAGGAAATTTGCTAGCTAGATTCCCAATCCTATTCAAGCAAGGAGTTTGGCGATTGTGATTTCAATTATGACTTAGATCAAATCTAATCAATTAATTGGTTGGGACCAAGTCAATCAGGTAAATAATCATGTTCTAATATTTCACTAATATTTTTCAAGATTATTTGACGAAATTAACAATTAGTTTCACTAATTGACAATCACTTGGTTCTAGATTAGGACTGTAATTTCAGCAGTGACCCCTACTCACTAAAATTAACATATCTCAATCAATTTAAATCCAAATTAGACAAAATCAATTTTCAAAGATTGCTAACTTGATTTAGTACAGAAGCCAAGTGATGTTTCACGCATTTCGAGGCATATGATAACAGTAATTAACTCTTTAACCATGTTAAAATCTACTGTTCCCGCAACAGTGCATACATGTTCATTAAAACAACCATATCTAGAGCATACAAAATCCGATTTACGCAAACTCAGATCCTGTGGTTTTATTATTTAATGGGGAATAAAAATTAAATAAGTAATTCGTGCTTAAATAATTTAAACCTGGGCGAAATTATTTACTAAACAGATCTGCGAAATCAAATGCGAAAAAAACTTTCGCGACCTTAACGAACCCAAGTCATCCTCGGTTTTTCGAATCATATTCGAAACTATCAACCTAAGTCTCTGACACCACTTGAAGAATATTGGGGAAATCCTCAAGCGCATCACGGAAGCGTGATCGTCGTATCGGATACGACGATGAACGACTAGTCGCACTAGTTGTTTGGTGCAGCGGAATTTAAAATTTTTATTCGATGAAACCACATGATCCGAGAACCATTCTCAGATCGTTTCATCTATAAACACAACAAGTATAATGCAATACCTCTTGAAGCATGGTTGATCAAGTCTCTAAGAGAAGAGACCTCCTGTCTCAAGTCCGATCGTCGGAGAAACGACTTGCGAGCGCGGGGATGAGTCGCGGTATCCTCGCAATCCAAGAAGATGATCCAAGCAAGGTTGCTCCTGATCTCGTATCGCGAGATCAAATGTCTCCTTCGTGAGTGAAGCACTCCAAGTAGACGAAGAACCGCAGAGCGTCGAAGCGGCACCACGCTGGCGTAGGCGTCGATGAGTCTCCCCACCAAGGTATGGTGGACAACCACCAAGAAGAGAGGGAGAGAGGGCTGTCAAGTATGGAGAAAGAGAGAGAGATGTGTGCTACAATAGCATGTAAAGAGAGAGCATGGTATGCCTCTCTATTTATATGGTTTTGGTATCCATGGATCTCAATCCACGGGACATATAAAATCAATGGATGAGATTGATTTATGTCAATCCAATGGTCAAGATTGTCGTTGGTAAAAGCCAACAACTTGTGATTTATTTTTTATTAAATATATTTGATAAAACAAATATATATTAATACCAAATTAAACCAATCAAATAAGGAGTGAAAATGCGAATGAGATCCACCTTCCCCATTAGAGGGAGTGGATGCCCACCAATTCCATAAAGGAATTGGTGCCGCCACCTCCTTCCCATATGTGGAGGGCAATTTCATGGATTCCCATGAGATTGCACATCTCCTTGTTTTTCTCTCAACTTATTTCCAACAATTATTTGTTGGTATTTTATTCACCAAAAATAATTCTCAATTATTTTTGGGAATATTGCAATCTTAACATTGGAAAATTGTGAATCACATTCACAACCTAAAACAAATTATAATTTACATTTTCAATTAATTAGACAATGTGTATCCAATACACATTAATAATTAATCAACAAATATAAATTATAATTAGCTCTCTCTAATACATTATAAATCACATTTATAATATATTATGAATAATTGGATATTACTATCCGCATTATTCTTATCCATAATAATTAAATTACATTTAATTATATTGGATAATTTCTCATACATCATGATAATTAAATCATATTTAATTATCGATTTCTCATTGCTTAGATCTTATGGAATTATTCTTGAACCATTTAAGAACAATGTTATTTCTCCTCAGATACTTGGAGATAAGGACATGGCGATTGTATTGTTCCACGTATAGTGACTTGGATATTGAGATCACATCTCAAATCCAGATCCCATGGACCTCTCATAGATGCTTGATTAAATCAAGACCATAAATCTAATCTTCTCATTGCATCTGAATCTCATTCAGATCAATGTCCAGTATATGGACTAAGATTAGGTCACTTCTCTAATGAGAGGAGTCACTAAAATCCAGACCTGTTTCATCACTCCCTCGGAATGGAAGCGCCATGGTTATACAATCGTTTATGATCAAATCACCCTTCATGTGTTCCCAATACCTGTACATCCTGCATACTAGAAAACTCATGATCATCCCGAAGATATAGATCACTTTTACACTGTCATCTTCAAGGTTTGATCACTAAGTTTCTCAATCTTGGTTCTTGTGATATGGTACTGATCACATGCTTTCACAAAGCATATATCTTACCTTCAAATTCACATCATGCTTCTAAAGCATGATGACCATGCATGGAATTTGGTCAGTCCCAAAACCTCATGAGTGAGCTCATGTCTCCCGGTTTACAAGTGAACCTGTATGATCCCTTTGAGAGATCATATTACTCATATGCCCTTACATGCACACCAGCTCGTCGGTATATACACCTTGGTAAGGTCATCAACCTATTGGTCTGCCAAATGTACATACTCAGACATATAGCAATACATCTTTCTTTGGTCAGAGGATGTTTGCCTGTGATGTGACAGTATTCATCATAGGTCTTTGGTTATCTCGATCTCGTTAAGTCAACTCATTGACTCAACTAATCTGATACCTATGAATCGATATTCCCATGCAGAGGACCTGCATCAAGAGGTTGATCAAATATCAGTCTAATGAGATAGGATTGCCATCTCCCACTCAGATTGGAGATCACTACTTGTCAATCATTGATGATGCTTGATGAGTCCTCTATCTAACTCCTTAGATATTCATCCAAGCATCAGCCTCTATGATTCAACCAATGAATCAACAGCTGTATGATTATCAAGTTGGCCATGGTAAATAACCCATATTGTACAGAGGGACCTTATAGTGCATTCATTCATTCAATATCAGAGAGGGAGTGAAACATAATCAATAACTTTTATTGATAAATCATTAATTAAAATAACATTTATTGCAGGAATGGTTCGCGTTGGGCTCACATTGCTAACACAAGGTACATAACCCTAATTTTACAGATGGACCTTATAGTGCATTCATTCATTTAATCTCAGATAGGGAGTGAAATAACCAAGAACTTTTATTAATAAACCAAACATTACAATAACATTTATTGCAGGAATGGTTCGCCTTGATCTCCCATAGCTTACAATCTCCCACTAGCTCTCAAAACCATTCAGGTGCAATCCTTAAATCCATGTTCATTACATGCTGGTCGAAAACATTTAACATCAAAGGTTTGGTAAGAGGATCAATAATGTTATCAACAGAGGTCACCTTGGTGATGATCATGTGATCAGACATTGATTCTCTCGAATGATGTGGTATTTCATTTCCATGTGATTCCTCCTTTGATGTCGTCTTGGTTCCTTTGCTTGGGTAATGGCTCCCGTGTTATCATAGAGTAGCAGGATGGGAGCATTAGAGGAAACTACACCAAGTTCTAGGATGAACTTGTGCAACCACACCACTTCCTTTTCAGCATATGATGCAACAATGTATTCGGCTTCAGTTGTTTAATCAACCGTAGTGTTCTGCTTCTTTCTTCTCCGGCTCACAACACAATCATTCAACAGGAACACAAACCCTGATTTTGACTTTCGATCATTAGTATCTGACTAGAAGTCTGAATCTGTATATCCCATGACTTGGAGATTACCATCTCTATAGACCAAGATATAATCTTGTATCCATCTTAAATACTTGAAAATGTTCTTCACTGCATTCTAGTGTTGTTCTCCATAGCAGGATTGATAATGACTTACCACTCTCACTACATGATATATATCTGGCCTTGTACACAACAAGGCGTACATTAAACTTCCTACAACTAATGCATAGGGGCATCCAGCCATGGCTTTCTTTTACTAAACACTTTGAGGAACCATCCCTTTAGATAGGTTGATATCAATTCTTAAGAGAAGGAAAGTTTTCTTGAAACTCTCCATACAGAAACGTTCCAAAATTTTCTTAATGTACCCATGTTGTGTTAATCCCAATATCCTATTTTTCCGATTTCCAAATAGCTTTAGACCTATGATATAAGAGGCTTCTCCAAGATCTTTCATCTCCAAGGTATGGGATAACCAAATCTTAATGCTAGTCATCATCCATGTATCATTCCCCATGATAAGAATGTCATTACATAAATTACAATGAACACAATGGCACTCCCACTAAGCTTCTTATATACACGGTACATCAAGATTCTGCACAAAATCATAACTCTTTATGTTTTCATCAAATCTGATGTTCCAGCTACGAGAAGCTTATTTGAGCCCATAGATGGATTTCTTCAGCTTGCATACTTTACCTTGGTTATGAAGCCTTGGGGCTCCTCCATATAGATATCCTCCTAGAGGTATCCATTAAGGAAATCTATCTTGACGTCCATCTGCTAGATGTCATAGTCAAGATATGCAGCTATAGCTAGTAGTGCCCTGATGGATTTAAGCATAGCCACAAGACAGAATGTCTCACCGCAGTCGATGACTTCACTCTACATGCAATCCTTTTCTACAAGTCGTGCCATGAAAGTCTCTACTTTCCCATCAATTCCCCTTTTTCTCTTGAAGATCCATTTACACCCAATGGATTTTATCCCCTTAGTTGGATATTTTAGGGTCCATACACCAATCTTTTTCATGGAATCAAATTCTGACTTCATTGTTAGCGTCCATCTATCCATGTAATGATTTGTAAGTGCTTCATAAAATGAAGCTGGATCATTGTTAATTTTACCTGACACATGGCATCCGTACCATTCAGGTGGAGCAACCACCCTTGAACTCCTTCGAATAGGTACATGTGTTTCATCTTTATTTATCTCTTCGATTTTTGGTTCAGGAAGCTCAGAATCCTTAGGGGACTCAATGAGTTCCTTTACATCATTTTTTTCTTGACTTTTAAGGAAGTCATCCTCCAAAAATTCCATCTCTCTAGAGACAAAAACTATCTGCTTCTCAGAATCATAAAGCTAGTATCCAATATTGTCCATAACATACCCAATGAAGTAGCACACACGAGCATGAGATTCTAACGTACTCGCATACACATTCTTCGCATGGATGAAGCAACCCTAACACTCGAGTGTTAAACACTAGGTTTTGTACCATACCAAATCTCATGAGGAGTTTTAGGTATGGATTTGTCGGAAATCTAGTTCATGATATATATTGCAGTCTCTACTGCATATCCCCAAAATGTTAGAGGCAAATGTGATTTACTCATCATTTAACGGGCCATATCCATGATGGTCCTGTTGCATCTTTCAGTAACACCATTAAGTTGGAGGGTTCCAAGAGGAGTGAGATTGGAGACAATTCCATTCTTTTTAAGTTATTCCTTGAATTCATCCGAGAGGTACTCACTGCCTCGGTCAGATCGAACCCGTTTAATCTTCCTATCGGTTTGGTTCTCAACCAAAACCTTTAACTCTTTGAACTTTTCAAAGTTTTAATATTTATGACGTAATAGGAAGATAAACCCATATCATAAATGATCATCAATAAATGTAAAATAATATCGATGTCCATTTCGAGCTGCGATACTGAAGGGAACACATACATTGGTATGTATTAGGTCTAGAATACTCTTGCATCTTATAAACTTTTTACATAAAGGCATCCTAGTCAATTCACCTCAAATACAATGTTTGCAGGTAGGCATAGATTGAACCTATAGAAAATCTAAGGGTCTGCCCTTTATCGAGAAAAATGACCGAGTCTTTGATGCCAAATTACATATGAATGATTTCCATCCTCCCTAGATATTTTAGGGTTTTTATTAGTGGTAGAAACATTCATGACAGTTTCATCAATGAAAAATTCATAGAGTCAAAACACCATCCGCAATATGTTTATAATAGTGACTTATGACTACTTTTTTATGAAATAGAAACGAATATCCGTTTCTAACAAGCTTAGATACAGATACAAGGTTCACCCTAACTTCTTGTACATAAAGACACTCTTTAAGTAATAGGACTCTTCCACTAGTTAATGATAGTCTGCAGGCATCGATGGCGACTGCTGCAACACTTGCAACAAATTCCATGTGGATGACTTTCTCCCCTTCATCAAGACTCTTATTTTCTTGAAATAGATGCAACAAATTGCATACATGAATAGAAGCACCATAATCGTTGACCCAACTACCATCTCGTACAACAAGAAAATTGGTTTCAATAATGAAATTAGATTTCATACACGTTGGAGCTTTACCTTTTGTCAGCAGACCTCAGGGACAGTTAAGCTTTCAGTGCTCTGTCTTCTTGTAGTGATGATAGGCATCGGTTTTCTTCGATGCTATCATAGTGGATGCATTAGACGATGATCCAATACCTTGACTCTTCTTCTTTCTCTTCTAGATGTACCCTTCTGAGAACCATGCTTACGACCACGCTTTCCTTTGACTTGTGAAACCATTGCACTTGTAGAGGGGCTATCGTTCTTCATTACTTCTTTTGTAGACTTTAATGCATCCATTAGCCTAATTTTAGTATAATCTACATCGATCATATGGTTTGTTACCACAAACCTGTTGAAAGACTTAGGGAGTGACAACAGAATGAAGTCAACATCCATATCTACATACATGTTAGCTCCGAGGGTTTCCATCTCAGAAAGGTATCCAAACATTTTGAGCACATGTCCTCTGAAAGAAGTCCCTTCCTACTTGGTATAGCGAATAAGTTCATACATGATATTATAACATTGTATGCGGTTTACATCACTGAACATTTCACTCGGATTCAACTTAATGTCTTGGCAAGTGTTCATGTCCTTATGTTGCTTCCAAAGCACATTGGACAACGAACCCATAATATAACACCTTGCATAAATATGATCTTCATCACATTTTTCATTGAGTTTAATTTCTTCCAGTGTTTGCAGGTTTGGAAATCACATAAGAGATGCGTTCTGCATATGGGATAAGATCTAAATTTCGGATCCAATCCGAGTGATTTGGCCTGGTAAACTGATTGACCTCCAGAAGCCTGCTAAATGGGTTCATGGACTTCATTTTCTGAAATTAAGAATCCACTATATTAGAATATATAAATAATTATATTTAAATTGAAATTCATTGATAAAGGATTTTTAAATTAAATTAGTATTTCCTTTTCAACTTTGAAAGTTTATTCCCTTAATCACTTTACAAGCAAGAGATATACTTACCACTACATCTCTTGCAAGAATTGGGATCTCCTCTATACGCATGTTACATCCCAATAATATGAGAACTTGCAACTCAATAAAAAAATGGGAACACATTAAACTTTGCAAATCCAACATGCCTTTCCGAATTTGGTCTTTAACATCCAGCACACCACCCCTAAGGTGATGTTGACCCGTCGTTAATTGAACCAACCATCAACATGATTATAATTCGCTATACACAATCCAATATCGCTCCAATAATACGAGGACTCGATATTGGGGTCACTATGTATACGACTTTATTTTTTCGGGAAGCAAAGAGCCCAATCCAGACTCTTGTATGTAAGAGTTGTCACTTCAAACACGTGTCTCGTATATACAATCCTTGGTGACATAACCCTTCACCTTGATAGGAGACCATGGATGTCACTTATGTAATCGTCAACCTCATATTCAAATTATAATTAATTATCATGAATCATATTTACATAATTAATTCTTTCAAGGGAAATATAACTTGGTTCATAATAGATTATTTTAATTGGATATAATTAATTTATTTGAATATGATTAAATTAATCCAATAAAATCAACCAATCAATCATCATAAGACCATCTCCACTAATAATGGAGTATATAGGGCAAACATAGTTGTAATTGCACGAAATAAATATGTGTGATTTGCTGGTTTGATCCTCTACTTAATTCAAGTGTTTATTTCTTGTTTCATTGTAGGAAAACAATAAGAGAAAATAGTTTTATTACAGATCCATGAATACATGCAAAACAAATTTCATAGCGAGAACTATTTGAATCAATTTCTTGTACTTTTAGAACCAAATAAATTTTACTATTTATGGGACATATTTAGCCATTGTAAATAAATTTCATTAACCAAGAAACACGTCCGGACGTTGCACAAAAAGTAGGTTTTTATTTCATCAAAAAAAACAATTCGAATCTTGCATCCAATGCAAAAAAACAATGATTCCCGCACATCAAAAACATGAACCATGATCGCCTAGGATTATTGGATCACATCCAAGTCCCAATCAAGGATCTGAGACCACTTGAAGGATATGGAAGAATATTTAAGCGCATCACGGAAGTGTGAGGAACACATCATATATGATTGGGAGCGATTAGTCTCACTAGTGGGTAAATGCAACAGAGTGAAAAAATTTAAATGATGAAACCACATGATCCAAGAATAATTCTTGGATCATTTCATCTAAACCACATAATAGATAAAGGAATACCACTTGTAGCATGGTTGTGATCGAGTCTTTGAGCAAAGAGGCCTCCTATCTCAAGTCCGATATATCGGAGGAGACGCTTGAGAGCATAAAAATGAATCATGTGCTTCACACAATCCAAGTTGCTGATCCAATAGATGAATCTCCTGATCTAGTCCCATGAGATAAGATGTCTTCTTCACGAGCGAGGAGCACCAAAGGAGATTGTTATGATCAAGTAGTCGAGGCAGCAACACAACGGTGATGTGATGACCATGGCAACCTTTTCTCTAGTTAGAGTGGACGACCACTCAAGAAGAGAGAGAGAGAGAGAGAGAGAGGGTGGCATGAGAATGCGGGAGAGAGAAAGAGAGAGCAATTGTTGATGTAACTTGAAGAGCAAGGAGTGCCTCTTCTTATATAGTATTTTGGGAGTACATGGATATGAATCCACAGACAACACAAATCCAATGGATGAGATTTATTTGTGTTTCTTTCAATGGCTATGATCCTGTTGTAAAAACACAACAACAATTAATTCAATTTAATTAGATATATACTAAATAATAAATATAAATTATTTTAAAATTAAATCAGTTATCATATGACATAATAGGGAAGGTGATTAGCCTCATCTCTCAAGGGGGGAGGGCAGTCACCCATTCCATTTAAGACTTGGTGGTCGTCCACCACCTTTAATTGAAGGAGGCAATCTTATACCAATTCATGAGATTACATTATATCATGAAAATCTCCAATATTTTCATCAACACTTGTTATTAGTTATCTCAAAAAATAATTCAGTTCAATGCATCTAATCTTCTCATTATCAAGAGCATAAATCTAATCTCCTCATTGCATCTAAATTTCATTCAGATCAATACCCAACATTTGGACCATGATTAGATCACTTCTCCACTAAGAGGTGTGAAGACACAAAGAACCTGAGATCGACTAAGGTGGAAAATACACAATGTCGTTGTCCTTAATCAAATGACTCCGTCAATCTAGAAGAGATTAGAAACCACTCAACAAACATAGATCAATCAAGCAAACAAAAATGTAAGCGGTCTTTGCTATTTATTTTTACCTGGTATAACAACCGTGTTCAAACATAAGGAGCGTGAGTAAACCTATGAAGTAATCACAATTCAAAAAAGGGAAAACCTATTTTGTGGTTTTAATTTTGTAATTTTTTTTATTTTTGATAAAGAGATAAAATCAAGCAACTAAGGAAACAAGGCACTCAATAAGCTTTTTGAATTTCTATTTAAGACCAATAATGCTAAAAAAATTAAAATAAAAAATTTGGTTTCTAAAATTTAAAATTTTTTGGTAATTTTCAGGGATTTTTCTAATGTTTTTGTGATTTTATAAAAAATCTAACAAGGGCTAAAAATATGAACAATGCACAACCAGGACAATATTGCAGGTTAAAAATAATTAAATACCCTAAAGTCCTGAATGTAAATTTTATGATAATCTAGAAGGAAAATGCTACAAACAAGAACTAGACTAGCAATCTTTTATTTTTTTTAATTTATATGATTTTTATAAGAATTTAATGGTTTTGTAATTTTTAGGGTTTTTATAAGAGTTTTTCAAACACAATTGCTACTGTAAACACAACATATAAAAACACACAGAGAAGAACTTTTGTAGAATTTTTATGGTAATTTTTCGAATTTTTAGGTATACTCTAAAGTAAACAGAACTACTTTTAGGGGTTTTCGATTTTTTGAAAATATCAAACAACACTAAATTAATCCACAAAAATCGAAATAAACATTACGTGTCAATAGGAGCTAACAATTATTTTTATTTATTTTTTGGGATTAATCTAATATTTATTCAATTAACTAAGAGAAAAACAGTTTATAGGTATTTATTTGTAATTACAATAAAGAATCAGGCCAAACAATAAGACACGTAAAAAGCTTTGGGCCTAATTGGCAAAATATCCAGGAAGACACGTGCACAAGACGCGAGTCGATAATTGGGGGTATAAATACAAATACTTAAACTTGGTCGTATAAATAAGAACATGTATAAAGCACAGGGCATCAAATGCAAATATCCCAGATCAACAAGTGGGACTACACGCGGGTTCATATAAAGAGGACCTAAATGCAAATATAAGAAACTACAAGGGTTTAAATGCAAATTATCTTAAAAAACATGAATTGCGACAAATATTTACAGGACTAAATGGAAAACATAGAATAAAAAGGGGCCTAACTGATGTTTATCCCTTATTAAGGCACATTTCAATGGCTGAAGGCGATCCACTTATGATGAACATATGAGATTCACATGTACCCCTTCGACTATGGATGACTCACATTCAAACCACAGATGGATTTGATAGTCAAGGCTCCCCTGCTGGTGGATGGTGGAGATTAAAATGGGAGGGAGCCTTGATCGCTTGGAAGAACGCTGAAGAACTCGCATCCGACGAGTTTCAATCTGTGAAAGCGTGCGGGCAAGGCATCTCTAGGAGCTGCTGAGGTGGGAGAAATGTCGTTGGTGATGGTCCGCAACTACTGGTGGGCTTAGAAGGGTTCAGGACCAAGGAGAAGGTCCTGGCAAGGCATGGTGGTTTTGGAGATATCTGGGCATGTCCTTGACCTCCATATGAGGCATGTTGGTGTTTCAACCCTACAGGAGAAGGGTTATGCTTGGAGAGGTTGCTCCGGCAAGGGTTAGAGCGCAACTAGTATTAGAAACAAAGGGGGAAGGTGAACGGGCTAGGTCTCCAGTGGAATGGGGAAGTCAACCTACATCTCTACTCCAATCCAACAACTAGAGTCCAGGGAAAGGTTGCGGAGGGCATGTAGAAACGAAGGAAATTCGGAGCGAGGCGTGTGAAGCTTGGAACGCAGCGGGCGATGTGGGATATATAGGGTGTCGAAGTTGCGATATGAGGCGGATGACTTATCGATTTGAATGGGAAATAAAGGGGAAATGAAGTGCTTACGGATGAAGGAGGTCGCCTGGGGATCCTGGACGAATACCACGGGGGTGATTGCCTCAATGGACGACGATTCTTGAAGCTACTTCTCTTCATGTCAGAGTAGAGATTGAGCTTGTCGGACCGGGGGCCACTACGCTCCAAATGATTCCCGCTACCTCTCCCTCTCATGTTGTCACTCTGGAAAAGCAAAGAGGTGGAACCGAAGTGGTGAAGCAGCCAAAGGTGGCGAAAAAGGGAAGAGGGTGTGGAGTATATATAGGGTTCTAGGTAAGAAAAGGTTGGATGATGGCACGCAAATCGAGGTGCATATCGACTGGGAAGAGTTTGGAGCAAGAAATCGGAGGGAAAGATGGTCGAATCGGGTCAGGATAAATAGGCAAAGATTGACAAAAACTCAATTTGGGGAAAAGATGCACGCGAGGACAATTTGATCGAGGTCAAGGAATCCCAGGTGGACTAATCATGAGTGGCCAAGGATGTGGACAAAAAGCTCTACAACACAAAACAAAGAAGAAAATAAATATAATTAAATTAAAAATAATAAATGAATTTAAATTAAAAAGTGTATAGAATAAAAATGTTATTATTTTTCATATTATTTTTTGTTATTTTTAATTATATTTATGAAAATATTAGTGTATACACTATATATAGTATTATATACATGTATAATATACCTATGTATTATGTATAAGTATTTTTATTATTTTATTTTTACATAAATACCATTAATTTATACTTTACTTATATACACCATGTTTTTGGAGTATAAGTTTTTTTACAGATTCTTTATAGATATATAATAAATATGGAATTGTAAAACCTATACATGTTTTTTGTATAATTGATGGAAGATTTTATTTTTATTTATATTTTTCTGATTTTATTTGTTTTATATTATTTTTATACATAGATACAAGGGAGTAAAAACAATAATTTATATTTATTTTGTCACAAATAATTACATACAAATATAGGTAATATGCCCCAACACAAAGTAAACCCTATTTCTCACTACTTGTTTTATTTTGTGATTAGGTCAAGGCTTGACCTTCTCTTGGAGTTCCGATCACTCTATATTAATTCTAAATACCTTCTTTCTTTTTCTTTTCCTTTATTCTTTTATTTTATCAAAAAACATGTTAATTGTGCGTTATCAACAAGAGCATGCAAATTGTTAAATTGTTATTTTTACAAGTATTTACATGATGCTTTGCCAAGATAAATAGCTAAAATAAAAAAAATAAAGAGTGAGAATAAGGGATTCATCACCCCCATATACTTTACATCTGCCAGCCCCTTATCAATCACTTATTTGAAAAAGAAGTGAAAAGAAAAGAAAAGGAAAAAAAAGGAGAATCAAGGTTTACTATTAAACATATATTCATTAACATGAAGTATGGAGCTCAGTCGGACCTTTGGATTATTAGTTTCTCGGAACCTTATTGGGATATAGGTTTAAGACTCAATAGCCTCTTAGTTCCACCGTTCTATGGTCAAGGCTCCTCAATAATCCATATGAGAACAAGTCTACATATGCAAACTCTAGTGACTAAGCATCTTTCCTTGTACTATGTAAGTGATATGTAGCTCCCAATCTCATAAATGACAATGAATCAACCTCTCTTAACATGGTACCTCTAATTCCTCAGTCTAGAAGCTCTTTCCCCGAGGAGCGGGGTATTCCCTTCCAAGTTCAAGTGCAACTGGCTCAAGAAGAGGGGGAAAAAGATAATGGACTGTAGCAAGGTAGCCACGTGTTCCTAGGAGCCTAACCAGTGTAGCTAAGTCTCCCCTTGCAAGCTTCATGAGATGAGAGGGTGTAATACATAAGCTTTGCTTTATTTGGCTATATGCACTCGACATGCATTTTATTTTCAATCAAGCCTGTCCATTTTTTGGAGTTTTTCTTAATTTTGCACATTTTTTTGATGTGCATAAGTATGGCATATCTACATGGTGCACCATATACATAAGGACTTTTACTTCTAGATCCAGTTGACTATACCTCTTTTGAAGCATTATTGCAACCCACAACTCATGTCTTTAGACCTCAACACCACCAGACCAAGTTGTGGTGCACATCCATCACTAAAGGAAGACGAGAGGTTCCACCTAGCAGTTCTACCCTCGTATGCATCCCCAAGCCAAAGGATTGATGGTACAAGTAAATCCATTATCTGTGAGAGTTATGCGTGCATTGTTAGTGTTCTAATTAGGCTCATCAAGATGACATGCGAACATAGCCTGGTGGACTCAAAAGAATTAAGTCACTAATGGACCTGAAAAGTATTAACCCCCAATCCTATATGGTTACTCAAAGAATTAGGTGGATTAAGGTCGTAACCAAGCTCCATTTTTCAATTTAATTCTAGATTAGTTTAAATGTCATCTATGATTCAAAAGAATATACAAAAAATATACAAAACTCTAAAACAAGCAAAGCTTTTGAAAATCTTTGAATGCAAGGAAAAAAGGGAAAGCCTTGCAAACTATTTACATACATTTACAAACAAAATTTTGCGAACTTTTGTTTTTCAAACATTTTTCAAAATTTTTTTTCTATAAACATATTTTTTATACAAAGATATTTACAAACTTTTCACAATCAAATCATTTTTACAAACATTTGTACAAAAATAAAATTTTCAAACATGTATGCACAAGAAAGAATTTTATGTACAAGTAAAAATTTTATAGGACACCCCCATACTTAGATCGAATAATGTCCTCAAAGTGATCAAAGAGGGATGAAGAAGACATAACTCATGCCAAGTATTGCAAAGTGAAAAGAAGAGCTATACTACAATGACGAATAAAAGAGATGAATAGAGATCGGTGATCCCCTATAATTAGGATGGAGTAATTCTAAGTATAGAAGACTACACAAGTGGAAAACCGAGGGTTAGAATGCACAGGGTCTACCTCCCCTATACTTAGGGTGAAATATCCCTAAGTATAGGCAGCGAAACATATGTAAAAAGAATAAAAACAATAATAAAAAAGGACACCCCTCATACTTAAGGTAAAGTACACCCTAAGTATAGCATAATCATAAGATAGAGATGGGATGTTAGACTATTGAATCAACGATATGGACAACTGAATCTATACAGCTGCGGAATAAGGTGATAATCAGGTATGAGATGCAAATGATGCGAGTCAAAGACCACATATCATGCAAAATGAATAGGGGCAACGTCAATGATAAAGAGATCATGATCTCGATATGGCTTCAGGCACTGACCCTTTACTCGAAAGGTGGACTCAGATGACATCTCAAAGATATCAATGTCGCCATTGTCATGCACCTTTCGGACCAAGTATGGTCCCTTCCACTTGCTCTGCAACTTCCTTGGAAATAATCTAATCTTGGCATCGAATAACCATACTCTCTTGTTCGACTCAAATTGCTTATGGCTGATATGAGAATAACACCACTCACTCCTTATACTGTAGGATACTTGAAAAGGCTGTATCTGTAAGATCCTATAGGGTTGCCAACTCTGCGTTCCTCTGACCTCCTATACTCTCTAGTACCAATAGTATCTTAGTGACTGCCCATAGTGACTTGTGCTTTATCTCCACAAGTAAATGGTATGACTTGAAATAAATGAGACGAAATGGAGACGTACCCAAAGGTGTCTTCAAGGAATTCCGATATGCCCATAAGATTGAGTCCAAAAGCTAAGACCAATCTTTTCAGCTTGGGCAGATGACCTTCTGTAGTATCATCTTCATCTCCCTGTTCTATACTTCAGCAAGACCATTAGACTAAGGGTATATGGAGTGGAAAATCGATAGTCTATGTTGAACTCATTATCAAGGGCCTTTACCTTGACGTTGATAAAGTGAGACCACCTGTCAGATATCAAAACTCTAGGTACTCCGAATAGTGAAATGATATTCTTCTGCAAAAATTAAGAAAATAGTCTTAGCATCTACGGTTTCGACGGGAATGACCTCAACCAAATGACTCACATGATCAACAACCAACAGAATGTACTAAAATCCTTGACTCTTAGGGAATGGACCTATGAAATCAATGACCCATGCATCAAAAACCTCACAGAAGTGAATGGGCTGCATCGACATCATGTCATGCTGTCCACAAGTGCCCATCGTCTGATAGTTAGTACAGCTCATCGCGGATTCATCAAAATCCTTGAATGGTGTAGTCCACCATAGGTCAGATCGAAGCACTTTATGTGTTGTCCTCCTCACAGAATGATGTCCTCCTGCTTCAAACTTGTAGCAGGGAGGACATTGTGGTGCTCCTCCTGAAGAATGCACCAAGATGAGACGTTATTCCCTCCTTCATGAAAAAGGATTGGAACCTCTCAATGGTACGACTTTGCCTTCGCAAGGAAGGTCTTAAGTCGTTGTTTGGGCCAACCTTGTGGAATTTTATAGGGGACAAGATAGTTTGCGATTTCGGTGTACCATGGAAGCGAGGGGATAGCAAGGATCGCCTCATCTAGGAAAGTCTCTATAATAGGCTCTATCTGCTCTGATTCCTAAAGATATTCCTATTGGGAGAGATGATCCGCCACCACATTCTTGACTCCAGTCTTATCCTTAATCTCAGTATAAAACTCCTAGATTAGACGGATCCATCCGGTCAATCTAGCTTTGGCATCCCTCTTTGTCATGGTACCTGATGGCGGTATGATCGGTGTAAATCGTCACATTGGATCCAAGAATATAAGATCTGAACTTATCTAAGGCAATGACTACGACTAGCATCTCTTTCTTTGTGACAGTATAATTCCTCCGAGAGGCATCGAAAGTACAACTAGCATAGTGAATGGCATAAGGCTAGGGCCATCAGGAAAGCTCGAGCTCGATGAGCTCAACTCGTGCTCGACTCATTAAGGAGTCATGAGCAGGACTCGAAACCTTAATGATTCTGATCCCAAGTTGGGGTTTATGGCTCGTTAGCTTATCGACTCGAGTCTGAGTTGGGTGTTGTTCAACTCGGAAACTCAACTGGATAAATCGTTTCCCCTCTTAATAAAAAGTTGAAAACATATATACCGAAACTTCCGCATCGAGTTTGATATAAAATAGAGGTTAACATTTTGCTTTCCCAAAAAGCTACAGAAAAGAGTATAAAAAAATCAAAGTTACAAATGGCATTTGCATAATTTAATGTATAAAATGGAACAATGAATCATTAAGAGGTTCACGAGCCTGCTCATTTTGAGGCTCGTGAGCTAGCTCAAAAACTCATGACTCGATAAGAGGCTCGTGAGCCAGCTCATTTTGAGGCTTGTAATCCATCTTTGAAACTCATAACTCGATAAGAGGATCGTGAGTCAGCTCGAACTCGATGAGTTCGAGATCGGGTTGGTGATCCATGGCTCGACCCTTATCGAGCCCGAGTTCGAGCCTTAGGTTTCTTATCGAGTTCGAGTCCAAGTTGAGGACAACTCAGCTCGTTGAACTCTATAGACACCCCTACATAAAGCAATCCATCCGTCCTCTATCCTAGCACAACCCCTATGGCAAAATCAAAAGCATCCGTCATTATCTCGCATGGGAGAGACCAATCAGGTGGCTCAAGGATAGGAGCCTCAGCAGCTAGTCCCTTAAGAGTCTTAAAAGATGCAAGACACTTATCATCCATAGTAAACTCAGTGTCTTTCATCAGCAGGTCAGTGAGCGGTCGGGCAATCCGACTGATGTCCAGAATGAACCATCGGTAGAAACCGACATGCCTCAGAAAAGACCGCAACTACTACAAGTTGAATGGTGGATTGAGTTTCCTGATGATATCCACCTTGGCAGAATCGTCCTCTATGCCCCATTTAGAGAGGATATGACCAAGCACCGTCCCTTGAGTCACCATGAAGTGACTCGTCTCCCAAAATAGAACAAGATGGACGTTGATACAACACCGAAGCTCGCGGTCTAGGAAGTCAAGACAAGCATCAAATCCATCACCGTTGACCGAGAAATCATCCATGAAGACCTATAAGTAATCACCCACCATGTCCGAGAAGATGGACAACATGCACCTTTGGAATGTTGCCTGGGAATTACATAGACCAAAGGGCATCTGTCTGAAAGCATAAGTCCCAAATGGACAAGTGAATGTCTTTTTGTACTGGTCTTAGGGTTCTATGGCCTCCTGATTATAGTTGGGGTACCCGTCAAGGATGTATTAATGACTCTTCCCGACTAACCTCTCAATAATCTAATCAATAAATGGTAGCGAGAAATAATCCTTCCTGGTGTCATGATTCAATCATCTGTAGTCCACACAAACCCTCCAAGAAGTGGGTACCCGGGTAGCGATCTCCTCTCCAGACTCAATCACAACTGTAGTGATGCCCATCTTCTTGGGCACCACATGTAATTGACTAACTCACTTAAAGTTGGAGATGGGGTAGATAAAATCGGTGCTCCACCATTTTGATCTCTCTGTCATGACCATTTCTCAAATGTTCGGGTTCAACTGTCACTGGAACTCGCGCGATTTCTTTGCGTCTTCTATGAGATAAATATGGTGGGATCATAGGGCCAGACTTATTCCTTGGAGATCATCTACGCTTCATCTAGTCGCCTTGTGATTTATTTCAAGAACTTCCATCAAACATGATTCTTGCTATCCAGTCAAATCAGTTGAGATAATGGCTGGTCACATCTCTAGCTCACCCATAAGGAATCTATACTTCAATGACTACATCAAGGGATTCAACTCTGAGCAACGGGGAGCTGACAAATCTTGCTTCTGAAATGTTTGCTTGAAGGCAACAAGATCTGAATGTGATAGCTCTCGCTGATTGTGAAAATCTGTCGAAGACGACAGTGTTGGTGCATTTGTAATCTATGCTGGCTCAGTCTCCACCCTAGTTGTTAGCTCTATAGGAATCAAACAAGACAAATAATCATTAAACTCAGCCCAATAAAAGTCCGAGTTTGAGGTATATGAATCAGAACACAAGAAATATAATCTGCTTCGCTATGCATGGCGTGATCGTCAGCCTCTAATTTTTCCTCTGTCAGGATTGTGCTATCCTTACTCTCATATACTAGAAACTATAGATCTGTCTTGTCTGAAGGTGAGGTAAGAGCTCATGAGATAGGGCCATACCAAATGACTTCATCATTTGTGATCACAAAATAACACTCCTGGTGGATGCCTCACTCTGTCATCTGCTCTTTATTGCTAGATTGTTCAAAGCAAGTTGAATCTCTTGCTTTGGTCTTGTTGATCTTCTCTATTTTTACACTTTTTCCCTCAACGTGAAAGTATACCTTCCTACTACCATCATCGGACACCGCCTTGGCTCTCGTCAAGAATGCACATCCTAGTATGATGGGGGTATATGTCACAGACTCAAGGATCTCCATGACCAATACAACAAAGTCCACGGGGAATTTCAGACCCTGAATTGTGACGACCACATCCTTCAACAACAACCCCTTTGTCCTATTAACAGATCTATCAGCAAGTTAAAGGACTGTCCTACTCTGTCGAAGAGGTCCAAACTGAAATTGGTCAAGTAAGGCTGACGGAAGGAGGTTGATGGAAGAGTCGCTGCATAATAGAGTCTCATCGAACCACTTCTCATGAATATGGCATCTGACATATAGAGCGCCTGCATTTGTCCTCTTGGCTGGCAAATGGTTCTGGATCATGAATCAAGTGGCATGAGTGAGCACATGGATATCTGCATTATGGTTCCTTCTCTTCCTACAAATGATGGCCTTCTCTATCAAGTCCTTATGGAAGAAAGTGATGTGCTTGAGTGCCTACTGTAGAGTCGGTTGTATATGGAATCTGTCAATCATCTGCTGGCTGAACTCTAACTGCTATCTCTTTTTGGGATTTTCTATTTTATTCCCCTTCGGTAAGTGGCGTGCTTGAGGGAAGGGGATAGATGGGCCCACCTTAGATAGAGGGCTGGGAATAGGTTCCTGTGGCTATGGAGGAATGGAGTCCATATAAGGATAATCATGTAACACATATGGACTCGAAGAAGATGAAGAAACCTTTCCTTTATTCATATTTGTGGTCTTTTATATTTTTTGGTTTTTTTCAAAACTATCCTGAGATAAAACAACAGAAGGAAACACAACTGAAGGAAAACTAGTTGCATTAGCACCACCCACGACATCAGTCTTCGCAGCATCAACACCGCGCTTTGGCTCAGCATCAAGTGAAATGGTGGCATCAATGCCGCCAACTACATCTGGAGAAACGATGGCCTTAGTACTGTCGATGGGATCATCAACTTTGGTGGAGTCAACAAAACCACCAACTTCATCGTTAGCAGCATCAATATTGTTATCCTACTCGTCTAGCGCTCCTGAATCCTCGTGTCGTCGTCGCTCAGATGAGATACCACCGGTTGTCATCCTACTGCTCCTAAGTGTCACAAAATCAGCATCAAATATGTAGGACGAGATATCACCCAAGGAATCAGTAGGAGTGGTGGTCTATGTGAACTATATATGTTAAGACTTCCTCTTTAGATTGTTCAGATTAGGCTCGATCTAAGCAGGTATGTCAACCTTGCCCTTAATGATGTCCCTCATCTCATGGTAGAACTCGTCCTTCTCCCACTGAAAAGATGCCTGCTAATCTGCGAGTAGACGGGCTAGATCATAAAGAGTTGGGTTCTCATAGACGGGTCCATGAGAACCGAACTGGTTGCCTTACTGGAAATGAATCTACTGCTAGAACTAGTGAGAGGGAAGTTGAGAATACTGCTAAGGATGTTGCTGCCTCCACTATTTTCCCTGATGGTAGGGACGAGGACCCGACTGGTGGTGTTGTGATGGCTGGGATTACTAGGGTTGCTCGTGCTGCTAGCTGCTCTCTCCACCCTAAGCTAGAGGTTGCTGTTGGGATGAGGTGCCTCCAGTAGACACCTGAATCCAAGATGATCACGACGGATCTCGAGCTTCTGCTAATTGTACCAAATCTTAGTGACTTCCATCAACAGCTCCTAATTGAAAGGGGAAGGGGGAAGAACTGCTAGGGGCTGATTCCAATTGATACACCACCATTTAAGTGTCCTAAGATGGTGATGGCTGAGAGTAGTGCTGCAACAACTGAATAAACTCTTCCTAAATATGGAAGACCTGGTGATACTAGGTAGAGTGTTGGGAAGTGTTGTTGCTGTTGTGATCAGCCAGTGACCTGGGATGGGTCTGAGGAGCCGTTTGTGCCTCTCTGAGACACATGATATGGGTCTTCATGTCACTAAGCATTTGTGCCAATTGATTTAACTATGTCATGCCCTGACACTACTTCTTCTATATGGTCTCTATGCGGTCCAACATCTCACTAATAAACCCCATGTCAACTGTTGAAGACTCTGCATGTGCTACTACTGCTGACAAAGTATATGGACCCACATCAACCTGTGCTATCCTCTGATAGGACACACCCTGTGGAAGGGGCTTCCCTATGTGTAGACTTGAGTCTGGGATATCACCGTATAGTTTTCTACCGTCTCCTCGTAGATAGACCAGACATGGTCCTCCTCCTTGGTGAAATAGGACCCCCCACATGAGGAACTGACAAGCCCCTGCAGCTTCAATGTTAGCCCACAAAAGAAACTGTGATCTAGATTGGACTTGGAGATATCATGGTGTGGACACCAATCGATGCGATCTCTAAAGCAATCCCATGCCTCATGAAACTGCTTGTTGGGGATCATCGTGAAGTTGTTTATCAGTGCTCTAGCTGCAATGGTCCTACCAAGTGGGTAGTACTTATTCAAATACTCAGTCCGGAGCTACTCCCATGTGGTAACATATCTCCCAAATGTTCGAGCCAGTAGGCTACTCTGTCGACCGGGGAGAAAGGGAATGCCATCATATTGATGGTGTCCTTGTCCATGAATATGTCGTAGACAGTGCTGCAGATCATCTCGAACTCATACATGTATAGGTGCAGCTCCTCAGTGGCTTGCCTATGGAAATTGGGCAGTAACTAGATCGTCTGGGGGACAAACATGAAGTCACACAGAATCTCTAAAAGTTGGATCGAGCACAGGTAAGGATTGCACCGCAGTTGTGCAACTACCTCATCATCCATGCGGGTCTGGTTGGCTCCTACAGATCCTCTGTTCATCCTTTGCTCCTACTCCACCTACTGGTATATCTCCACGGGTTGGTCATTTTGGATGTGGCTCTCCTTTGTCTTCTCGCATCTGCACTAACTCTCGGTGCACCTCTGCCATAAATGCTCCCTGATCTCTGATATTTCTTTGCATCATCTCCAGAGAGGCTAGGAGTGTGTTGTTGATGGCGCTTTGATGAGAAAATAAGTCGAACCCTGGGGCTACTCATTGGTGCGTCCTTTGCGGCTGGCCATCTCGTAGGTCTTAGCAAAGGCAAAAGACCCCAACTTAGGTGCCATCAAATGGACAAATAATTGTACTGACCTCTACTCTAGCAAATCAGGACTGGAAGAAGGGTGGTCAAGGGGGAACAGGGAGGTATAGAACACAGGTTCAGAGAGTAGGTCTAGGCTCTCTGAAACATCCCTAGATGAATGAGGCAGAGTGCTCGAGAGCGTTTCTACATAAGGTAGCCTAAGGGATCTCTGACCCATCATCGTGATGTCAAGATGAGTGCAGATGAGATCTAATGAGCAAATAAGATAAGAAGTCAAAGCCCCAATTCACCAACTCAACACGAGAGCTGATGACCGTAAAGGTTTGGTCGTTAATCTTATCAGTTTAATTTAAGGTAATCAATTAGTCTATAAGAGAGATTAAGCGAGATGTTAGGAACCTGATGCTCCCAGGAGACTGGCCCAATCCCACATATAGATCTTTCCCAGTCAGTATGAATTGCGGACCGTTTACATGCTAAGGAAGTCCTCGGACTGTTTACATGCTATCCAAGAAGTCCTCAATGGAGAACGACAAACCACAAGACTAGTAGTCTGAAACAAGTTCAGGTATGGATCTAGCCTAATGTGCAGGTCACTCTCTCGCTACAAGAAAACCAATCAATGAGAAGGTGACTCTCCCCAAAACAAATATTTTTGAGTGAAGTGTGTTTTAGGGTCAAGTTTGCAATAATAGTTGCAATTTTATTGTTTTCACTTTTTTAGGTATTTTTGAAGATACAAGAAACGCATAATGATTTTTTCGATTTCCTGGGTTATTTTGAGTCCAAAAACCTGGAGAGGAAGTTGAAAAGTCAATGTGCGATCAAACACAATGATGCATGCAAAGATAGAGATGCATACTAGTTGCCAGCACTCTATATGCAGGGTGATCGTGCATAAATTAAAAGATTGTAAATAAACTAATTATAAGATGCACGAATAAATCGACCTTAGATGAGCTATTTTTAGTGATCGTGAAGCACAATATCTAGCTAATCGAAAGGAGTCCAGAGTCCGATCATGGGAGTCAATCGGTACCCACCACAATAGGTCCTTCTAGTGCTGTATGTGGCTCCTCACAATGCGTGGTCTCAAATTTAATTAAACCAACTTTTTCTTATTAATTATTAGCATGGTCCAATTACGATCTATAGGCACAAGCAAGCAATTAGGGATTGGGCCTTATCTAATTAAGTCACAATCAATAAAAAATCCTAAGTGCAGGGGTCAAAACATTGGGAATCAAATAGAAAGAAAATGCCATCAAAATCAGAACCACAAAAAATCCAGTGAGGTCCCGCGAGTACACCGGTGCTTGGCAAAACATACCCCGGTAGTTTAAGTGTCCAACAAGAGACCAAAGAGTCCAAATATTACAATAATCAAGGTTCTGATGAAAAGTAAACTACCTACTCTATATGATATAACTAATTTCTCCTCCTCTGCTGCACCTCCTCGGATGTTGGTATTCCAAAAGAAAGCCGAAGTGTCCTCGGCGATTCCTCGCACAAAAAGTGAAACAAAGAGAGTGTCAGAAAATAGTTATATCATATAGAGATAAAAATATGCAAAAATTTGAGAAATGACTACTAAATTGTGCTCCCCGGCAACAACACCATTCTGATGACATGAAAAAGCAGAGATCGACTAAGGTGGAAAATAGTCAATGTCATTGTCCCTAATCAATCGACTCGATCAATAAAGAATAGAGAAGAAACCACTCAATAAGATAGATCAATCAAGCACACAAAAATGTAAGCGGTCTTCACTATAAAGGGTCGAACACAAGGAGCTCGAGTAAGCCTACGAAGTAGTCACAATTCAGGAAAGGGAAAACATATTTTTAGTGGTTTTAATTTTGCAATTTTTTATGTTTTCGGTAAATAGATATAATTAAGCAATGAGGAAACAAGACACTTTATAAGATTTTTGAATTTTTAATTAAGACAACAATGCAAAATTATTCAGATAAAAATATTTTTGGATTATTCAATTTTTAAAGTGTTTAAATTTTCGAGAATTTTCTAATATTTTTGTCATTTGATAAAAATATAACAAAAGCTAAAAATATGAACAATGCATAACCAGGACAATATTGCAAGTTGAAAATAATTAAAATGCCCTAATCACCTAGGTTTGTGTTTATGATAAACTCGAAGGAAGATGCTACAATTAGGAACTAGAATGTCATTTTTTGATTTTTATGAATTTTATATGATTTTACTAGTTTTGAAATTTTTAGGTATGTTGTAAGAGTTTTTCAAACATGATTGCTACTATAAACAAAGCATACAAAAACATACTCACAATAAATTTGGTAGAATTTTAAGGTAATTTTTCGAATTTTTAGGTATTTTCCAAAGTAGATATAACTCTTTTTAGGGGTTTTGTTTTTTAAAAGAGATCAAAGAACACTTAATGAATCCACAAAAATCACAATAAATCTTTGTCTACATGTGCGAACAAATTTGTTTTGTGAATTTTTGGGATTGATATGATATTTTTAATTAAATAAGAGACAAATAGTTTACAAGGCCCTACTTGCAATTACAATGAAGATTTGGGCCAAACAGTAACACACGTAAAAAGCTTTGGGCCTAATTTGTAAAATATCTAGGAAGACACACACATAATACGTGAGTCAGGCCAACAGGAGTATAAATGCAAATACTAAACTTTGCCATATAAATCAGAACATGTATAAAGCACATGGCACAAAATGCAAATATCCCAGATCGACACGTGGGACTACAACTCAGTTCACACAAACATGACCTAAATGCAAATATAAAAAATTATAAGGGTCTAACTGCAAACTGTCTGAAATAAAAAGAACTATAACAAATATTTACTGGACTAAATGGAAAACACAAAACAGAGAGGGCCTAAGTGAAGTTTACCCCTTATTAAGGCACAATCCAACGACTGAAGGTGGTCCACTTATGGTAAACCATTGAGATGCGTTGGTACCCCTTCGACGATGGATGGCTCGCACACGATCCGCAGATGGATCTGATGGTCAAGGCTCTCTTCCCTGTTGGTGGACGGTGAAGATTAAAACTAGAAGGAGCCTTGATCAATTGGTGAAGGAGACGCATGGAAGAACGTCGAAGAAATCACCTTCGACGAGTTTCAAACTGTGAAAGCACGCGGTCAAGGCATCGCAACGAGCTGCTGGGTTGGAGGGAACGTCCACAACGATGGTACACAACTACTGGTGGGATTAGAAGGGGCCAGGAGCAAGGAGAAGGTCCTGACGAGGCATGGTGGTTTTGGAGCTATCTGGGTGTGTCCTTGACCTCCCGATGAGGCATGTTGATGCTTCAACCTTGCAGGAGAAGGGTTATGCTTGGAGATGTTTGTCTGGTGAGGGTTAGAGCACAACTTGTGTTGGAAATAGAGGAAGAAGGAGAGCGAGACAGGTCTCGAGGGGAATGGGGGAGTCGACCAGCAACTCTACTCTAATCCAGAGATTGGAGTCAAGAGAAAGGTTGCAAAGCACGTATAAAAGCAAAGGAAAGTTGGAGTGAGGCATGTGAAAGTTGGAACGTGACGGCTGATGTGGGATAGATAGGGTGGTCGGATTTGCAATCATATGTGGATGAATGATCGATTTGAACGGGAATTAAAGGTGCAATGAAGTGCTTACGGATGTAGGAGGTCGCATGGAGGTCGTAGATGGAGCCCACGGGGTGATTGCCTCTTTTGACGGCGGTTCCAGAGGCTACTACTCGTCACGGCGGAACAGAGACCGAGCTCGCTGGACTCGGGGGCTACTACGCTCCAGATGATACTCGCTGCCTCTCCCTCTCGTGCTGTCACTCTAGAAAAGCACAGGCATGCGCAAATGAAGTAGTGGATCAGTCGAAGGTGGTAAAAAAGTGAAGATGATCTGGAGGATATATAGTGTTCTAGGTCTAAAAATGATGGATGATGACCTGCGAATCGAGGCGTGGGTTGCCTTGGAATAGTTCGGGGGTGGATTAGGGATCCACATCCCTTAATCGGAGCTAGAAATCAGAGGGAAAGGTGGTCAGATCGGGTCAGGATAAATAGGAAAAGATCAACGAAAATCCGATTTGGGGAAAATAGGCAAGCGAGAACCAGTCGATCGAGGTCAACGTATCTGAGGTGGGCCAATAGGAGCGTTCGTGTTTGCGGGCAAAATCCGCGACCGGACAAAATAGAGACAAATAAAGATAATTAAATTAAACATAATAAATGAAAATAACTAAAAAAGTGGATAAAAAGAAAATTGTTTAATATTTTTCATATTATTTTTTGTGATTTTTAATTATTTTCATGAAAAATAATTAACGTATACACTATATATAGTATTATATACAGATATAGTATACCTATGTATTTTGTACAAGTATTTTTATTATTTTATTATTTTAAATATACCATTATTTTATATTTTATTTATATATAACATGTTTTTAGGAGTATAAAATTATTTTTATTTTATTTTTACAAATTCTTTACAGGTATATATTAAATATGGTATTCTAACACGTATACATGTGTTTATAGAATTGATGGAGATTTTATTTTTATTTTTCTGTTTTATTTGTTTTTATATTTTTGGAAATATACACAAGGTAGTAAAAAATAATTAATTTTATTTGTCCCAAATAATTATATAGAGATATAGGTGATACGCCCCACCACAAAGTAAACCATATCTCTTTGTACTTATTTTTTTACGATTGGGTCAAGGCTAGAACTTCTTCTTGGGGTTCGAGTCATCTTTATTCATTCTAAATACCTCTTTCATTTTCATTTCCTTTTTTATTTTATTTTTGCAAAAAAAATGCTTATTATGTAGAATCACCCTTGTTAATGTTGTCGAATTGTTGTAGTCGAGCAAATTAACATATCAATAAAAAACCGCTAAAAATTATTATATAATTTACAATGAGTAATCAAATTTTTATTGTTACTTGGGCAAGCCCAAGGTCGAACTCAGAGAGGATATTGTCTCCTTATGTTAATTATTAGACGATATAAAAGTTAGGTTTTCAGCGAGGCATTTTTAAATTTTTTATGCAAGTGAATAACAATGTAAAATGTGACAGATTATGTTCTTAAGAAAGGAAAGGAAAATTAACCAAATTAAATTTTAATGTAAAATTAATCTAATTTAGCTTTGTATATTTCCTAGAAACCTAACCCTACGATGAATGCAAGATGTATTTTTTTGTATTTTTTGATTTTGAAATGCAATAAAAATGCATAATATTTAGGGGTTTTAGGCAAGTTTTTATACAAAACAGAATGCAAATTTAATGTATTGGCAGTGAACATGATGAATAGAGCTACAATAATTTTTTGGAATTTTCCGACATTGTATGCATTTTTTATTAATTTTTAATGGAATAGAGTGACTTTTATATTTAATACCTATTAAATTTATAACTTAAATTATCCAGAGAGCTAATTAGCTCAAGAAGTTCTTTATATGAGCAATTCAGGAGACTTGAAATTTCGTAAAAATATAGTTTGTGGATTTAATTAAAAATCCTTTACTAAAATCACTAAAGAATTTATTTTATGCACACGCACATCATATTTTGGTGAAATTTGGATAGTAATTAAAGGACAACTTCAAGCATAATTTATGTTTTTTGCACATTTTATGGACAAGCATTAATTAAATATGAACTTCATACCACGAAGTGGGTAAAGTATATAATGTGTAACTAAAATCATTTTAGTTAATTAACGGATGCTCACAAAATTCCAAATAAATATCCAAGAGATAGAGAATTAAATGGACTACAACGTGCTATTTTTGAATTAAAGAAATGATGATGAAATAATGTCCAAATTACAACATAAACATAGGGGTGTATGTACAATTACAGAAAAAAAGAAAAAACATAGAGTTAAGAAATGCATCTTTAATTACCTATACCAGTGAGGGTCTTTGCGTAAATTTCCTAGGGCAACACGTGCGTTGTGATGTTGCTGGCATGGGGTACTGCGTGAATTTCCAAGAACACTTGGGTGTTGGAAAAGATTTTTGCCAATATTTAATTAGATGAATTAACAAGTTGTTGCAACCCAAATAACACCACAACAAAAATCAATTTTATTTTCAAGCAAAAATAATTCCAAAAATGTAATAAGAGTATTTTTGCTATTTAATTTACCTATATAGTAGCAGGATTGAACTGAGAGACGCTACAAATCTCGAGGCTTATTCAAATAATAAAAAAAATCAATGATAAGAATAAAACATTTCAAATGCCTACTATCTTGGTTTTTTGTGAGATTTTTATCTTTTTATTTTAACTTCTATATTATCTAATTTTTCATTTTTATTGGTTTCTATGTTTGCAAATTTTTAATTTTCAAAAAATTAATTATTAGTCAAAGAAAATTGATACACAAAAGAAATGTAAATTTTTGGATTTCTCAAAAATGACAAAATATGATGAAAATGTCTAAGGAAAATAGTTTTTGTGTGTTAATATTTTTTCAATTTTTGTATTTTTTAGATCTTTTAATTTTTTTTTTAGAATTTTTAAATGAATTAAAATAGTAAATAAAGCAAATGAGAACAACCATGATTTATTTGCAATAAAAAATTATAAAGCATAACAAAAAGTTATTGAATTTTTCTTTCCTAAAAACAATGATGAATTATCTACAAACAAGAAGTTAGATCACAATTTTTTATAATTTTCTATGATTTTAGTAATTTTCATTTTTTTAGATTTTAAAAATTATGAATGCGTGAAAATTTCATAGAAAATAAAATATTTCAAAGCAATCCATGTCATTGTTAACCGTTTACATAATATTAAATTTTTTATGATTTTAAAATGTAGAATAGTGAAAATTGCAATGTTTTTGACTTTTTAATAATAAATTGAAAGCAAAATGCAATGAGAAAAATACACTAGGATGTGACACAAATGAGGAACTTAACAAGATTTTTGTAGAATTTATTGACCTACAAAATATTTATTTCAAATGATAAGAGCATGCAATTTTAAGTTCTGGAAATACATAGATTGATATGTAAATATTTATTATTTTTGCTTGAAAAATCAATAGGAAATAAATGAGGGTGGAATCTGTAAATTACCCAAAGTGTGTGTGCAATGCGCCTGATGAACTAGAAGCAAGAGCTATTTTGCTATTTAGAGAACTTATAGGGGCTTGGAATGTAATTTGCTCAAATATAAAATTTCTAGGACTAGGGCATTCTTCTGTTCGCTCTTGATCGAAAACTAAAGGGGTACCTCCCCTCTTGTCCTCTCGCCCAATCTAAGGGCGACAACGGGTTTCTAGTTGGTTGCGCTAAGTGGTTGATGCAGATCTGGCGACGGACTGGATTTTCAGGTGGACAGTGAGGCTCAAATCGAGATGAGGGGGCTCTGCTCCTTGAATGTAAGGTGTTATGGATGATGATAGTGAAGAAAGCTAGGCAGTTCTTGATGGTGATGGCTCCAACAGAGGTAGGCGCAGATCTAGGCAATGGTGGTGTCGTCCGTCGTTGGAGAAGGTGGTTTCGTGCAATGGTGGAGGTTTTGATCGCTAGTATTCCAGTGACTTGTGGTGGGTGTCGATTGCGGATCAGGGCTCCATGTTGTGTAGGAGCCTCAGAGCTAGGAGGCGGTAGGCCCGTGCAGGACGAACGATGGCAGGTTGGAGCGGAGGATCTTCAATTGGTAGTTAGGTGGAGATCAGCCCGTGTAGGAGGCTTGGTGCAAACAATGTTACGCAGACGGGGGTTGTTGCTGCGGTTGGGATTACATCAGTGAAGGGCGACAACGGGTGGAGGTGACGATTGGCAGCTCAAAGATAATGGCGGCGATGACGTAGAGTTGTTGATGCCCCAATTTTTCTTTTTTTCTTTTCTTGAAAGTAGTGAATGGTTTGAATTGTAATATATTTTTTGAATTCTTGTACCTACAATAAGAAAATGACAACGTTTGACTTGAGCACAATGACTCGGTCAACAAAAATCAAACATGGATTAATAGGTGAGGGGTGTTGGAAATGCGAGCCCACGTCGAGCCATTATGCAATAAATGTTATTGCACATATCGTTCCTTGACCTGAAATGAAGAGTGAATAATTTGTGTAATAGGTCCCTCAGTACAATTAGGGTTATGTACCATTGCCATCTTGATGATCATACAGCTGTTGATTCAACTATTGAATCGTAGAGGCTGGTGCTTGGATGAATATCTAAAGAGTTAGATTGAGGACTCATCAAAGCACAATCAAATGATTGTTAAGAGATGACCTCCAGCATGAGTAGGAGATGGCAATCCTTATCTCTAAAGGCTGATATCTGACCGACTTCTTGATGCAGGTCCTCGCATAGGAATAAAGATTAGGAGGTGTCATATTAGTTAGGTCAAAGAGTTGACTTAACGAGATCGAGATAACCAAAGTCCTATATCGTATGTTGTCACGATACAGGCACGCATCTCTGACCAGAGACAGATGTGTTACTATAAGTCTGAGTATGTACATTTGGCAGACCAATAGGTTGATGACCTAACCAAGGTCTATACACCGGTGCGCTGGTGTGCATATAGGGAATATGAGTAATACGATCTCTCAAAGGGATCATACAGGTTCAGTTACTGAAACCGGAAGGCATGAGCTCACTCATGAGATATTGAGAAGAATCAAATTCCATGCGCATGGTCGTCCTCGCTTTGGAAGCTTGACTGGTAGGTTTGATATATACTTTTGAAAGTATGTGATCAAGACTTAGGTATGATATATGCTTTTGGAAAGTATATGATCGATACCGACTCCCAATGATCGAATGAGAAACTTACTGATAGAACCCTGAAGTAGACAGTATAAAATTGATCTAATACTTCGGGTTTATTCTGAGTCTTCCAGTATGCAGGATGTACAGGTATTGGGAATACCTGAGGGTGATGTGATCATAAACGATTGTATAACCATGACGCTTCCATTCCTAGGGTGTGATGAAACGGGTCTGGATTTTAGTGACATCCTCTCAGTAGAGAAGTAATCTGATCTCAGTCCAAATGTTGGACATTGATCTGAATGTGATTCAGATGCAATAAGAAGATTAGATTTACAAGCTTGTTTAATCAAGCATCTATGGGAGGCCCATGATCTGGATTTGAGATACGATCTCAAGATCCATGTCACTATACGTGGAACAATACAATCGCCATGTCCTTATCTCCAAGTATCTGCATAGAGATTGCATTATTCTTGAAGGGTTCAAGAATAATTCCATAAGATCTAAGCAATGAAGAAATCAAGATTAAATGTGATTTAATCATCTTGAAGTACGAACAAATTATCCAATATAATTAAATGTGATTTAATTATTATGGATAAGAATAATGTGGATAGAAATATCCAATTATTCGTAATATGTTATAAATGTGATTTATAATGTATTAGAGAGAGCTAATTATAATTTATATGTGTCGATTAATTATTATGTGTATTGGATACACATTGTGTAATTAATTAACAATGTAAATTATATGTTGTTTTGGGTTGTGAATATGATTCACAATTTTTCCATGGCAAGATTGCAATATTCTCTAATATAATTGTGAATTTTTTTGAAGAATAAAACCCAACAAATTTGTTGCAAATAAATAAAGAGAAGATTTCCATGGAGATATGCAATCTCATGAATTGTCATGAGATTGCTCTCCCATGGAAATAGTGGGCAGTACCCTATTCCTAATAGGAATGGGTGGCCGTCCACATGGAAGTTGCATGGAGATGATATCTCCAAGTACATTCTCTCCTTATTTATTGGGTTGATTTAGGACTAATTTATATTTGATTTGTCAAATATATTTTATCCTAAATTTGTTGTTTTTGAAAACAACAATATTGACCATTGGATTGACATAAATCAATCTCACCCATTGATTTTATATGTCCCATGGATTGAGATCCATGGATCCCAAAACCCTATAAATAGAGAGCCAGACCATGCTTTCTCTTTACATGCAATATTGGAGCTCTTCTTTCTTTCTCTCTCTCTCTCTCTCTCTCTCTCTCTCTCTCTCTCTTTCTTCATACACGACAGCCCTCTCCCTCTATTTTTGGTGGCTGTCCACCATACCCTAGAGGAGAGAATCGTCGACGCTCTCGCCACCGCGCTGCCACTTCGACGTTCTTCGGTTTTCCATCTTCTTGGAGTGCTGCACTCACGAAGGAGACGTTAGATCTCGTGCGACGAGATCAGGAGCAACTACATTTGGATAAACTTCTTGGATTGCGAGGACAATGCGGTTCATCCCCGCGCTCGCAAGCGGTCTCACCGACGATCGGACTTGAGACAGGAGGTATCTTCTCTTAGAGACTTGATCAACCACGCTTCAAAAGGTATTGCATTATACTTTTCATGGTTATAAATGAAGCAATATGAGAATAGTTCTCGGGTCATGTGGTTTCATGGAATAAAAAATTTTAAATTCCGTTGTACCAAACAACTAGTGCGACTAGTCGTTCTTCTTCGTATCCGATACGACGATCACGCTTCCATGATGCGCTTGAGGATAATTCCATATCCTTCAAGTGGTATCATAGCCTTATGTCGACGGTTTTGATATGATTCGCAAACCGAGGACGACTTGGGTTCGTTAAGGTCGCGAAAGTTTTGTCGCATTTGATTTCGCAGATCTGTTTAGTAAATAATTTCGGCCATGTTGAAAATGTTTAATCACTAATTATTTACATGTATTTTGTTCCCCATTAAAATAAGGAAACCATAGGATCTGAGTTTGCGTAAATCGGATTTCGTATGCTCGAGATATGGTTGTTTTAATGAACATGTATGCACTGTTACGGGAACAGTAGATCTTAACATGATTAAAGAGTTAATTACTATTTAGATCCGTCCCGAAATGCATGAAACATCACTTTTATTCTGTCCTAAATCAAGTTAGCAATCTTTGAAAATGAGTTTGACTAATTTGGATTTAAATTGATTGAGATATGTTAATTTTAGTGAGTAGGGTCACTACTGAAATTACTGTCCTAATCTAGAACCAAATGATTGTCAATTAGTGAAATTAATTGTTAATTTCATGAAATAATCATGAAAAATATTTGTGAAATATTGGAAGATGATTATTTACATAATTGACTTGGCCTCAACCAACTAATTGATTAGATTTGATCTAAATCTTAATTGGAAATACAATCATCAAACTTGATGCTTGAATAGTGATTGTCATTTAATCAATTAGTGAAATTAAATTGTTTAATTTCCTAGAATAATTGTTCATTAATATTTGTGAAATATTTGATGATAATTATTCCCTTAAATGACATTGCCTTAACCAATAATTGATTAGATGTGATCTAGATCACTAATTGGTTACATGATCTACATGATCAACATTCCAACAAACATGTTGCTTGAATAGGACTTGGGATTTGTTTAGCAAATCTCATTATAATGTTAATCAAAAAATGTTTTGATTATTATTATATGGTATAACTTCGGTTGAAGAACCGATGATCATCTCAAGTACAAAGTGATTTATTTTACATTATCCTTTCCCGAGGTGGATATGGTGTCTAATCGGAGAGCATTGGTCTTGCGGTTGCAACGTATGTGGTCCGTCCCACTCTCGTCGGTACTGGCAATGACAGTGGTAGAAATTAGTATAATGCTTAAGTAATCATGATGTATTTCTAATTATTAAAATTCAAAATAATACGGATTTGAGATAATACCATAATTCAAGTAACAATAAAATGTTTGTTGGATATTAATTGGATCATTAATTTTAATATGATTAGATTGACTGGAATCCAATTAAAATTAAAACACTCGATTATGAATAGAGATGTTATTTCCCTTGGAAGAATTAATCAGAATGAATATGATTCGTAGTGAATAATTAGAATTTGAATATGATATGGAGGATCACATAATCCATGGTCTCCCGTCAAGGCGGAGGGTTCCGTCGCCAGGGATTGTATGTGGGAGACGCCTGTCCGAAGTGACAACTCCTGTATGCAAGTGCATCTAGATCAGGCTCTTCGCTTCTCGAAAGAGTTAGGACGTATGCGTAGTGACCCCAATATCGGGTCCTCATATTATTGGGGCGATATTGAATTGCGCATATCGAGTTGTATTCCTATTGACGGTTGGTTCAATTAATGACGGGTCAACATTACCTTAGGGGTGGTGGGCTCGAGTGTTAAAGACCAAATTGGGAGATGCAAGTTGGACTTGCAAGGCGGAATGTGTTCCCGCTTCTTTTTATCCAAGTTGTAGGTTCTCATATTATTGGGATGCAACAAAGATAAGGAAGGAGATCCCAGATCTTCCTTGAGATATAATGGTAAGTATATCTCTTACATTAAAAGTGATTAAGGGAATGAACTTTCAGTGTCGACAAGGGCAAAACAACTTTGATATAAAAAACTCTAAATCAAAGTAAAATAAGTATATATATATATATAAATATGTACACTTATGCAAATTTCTTATTTCAGTTAATCCTTCATTAAACCCACCCAATGTTATAATCAATGATAACCAATAAAATGTCATGGATTGATCTCATGATCCAGATATTGCACTTGCAGTTGGACACATAAAATATGTGGTTGCAATGTGCAAGTTTTCTCATAATAATGAGGAATGACGATTAAATAGATAATAGGACTACAACCATAGGGTTTGTATGTCTCTGTAGTCTTGATCTCTCCTCGAATATACTTTGGAAGTGCCATGTCGATGATGATGCAATTGTCAAATAATCCTTATAAAATTAATGAAGATATTCTGGCATACATATGTACTCTTGACATTTATCATGACTGAGATGGTTCACTGCATCATGCAGAATGGTAGCTCTATAAGAGATGATGTATTCAAAATTTTTTTGAGTACCTGCCTGAACCCATGTTTCAAGAGTCTAGATGGATGTAGGCATGATGAGTGTCATCATTCTACTGTCTATACTCAAGTCATTCATGAAGCTTCATAATATTCATATTGTATGAATTTAATGAAGCATATATAAATGTTGAAACACTCCTACATTAAATTCTTTTGAATTTAACATAAGAGATCCTTAGTCTTGAGCAATGGTTGCTTAGAGATAAAGGGAGCACAGTGGAAGCATGGGTTGGACCCAAGTAAAAAGTATAGTCAAAGAGTTGATTGTACATCTATGACTTCCATATGACATCCAAATAGTTGGCTAAATGCCAATACTATAATAAGTTGGTGTGTTGATAGTATGACTGTCAAGTCTGTCTAGAATCCTTAGAGAAGGACTCGGATAGAGCATCAGAATAATCTACATAAATCATTGATAACGATAAAGTTTTATAATTGTATCTCAATCTTCTAACAACACTTGCAATGGGTTGCATATGTTTTAGAAGACTGGAAAATTTGATCTTAAGATTTATAGTCCTATACATGGATATTGATGCAATTGTTGCAACAATCTCTGTTGAATTGATAGACTTCTCAACTTCAGTGGGAGCCCTTAATCATAGAGAAGGTCTCTATGATCTAGATATTAGAATACATTGTTGTTTATTTCTAAATGTTGGAGATAAACACGAATTCTGGAATTTTTCTATCATAAAGAGTTACGATGGAGATATTTCAGATAGTAATTTAAAAATCTGGTGGAACCCACTAAATTAGAAAACTAATGAATGGTTCATTAACATTTCTAAATGTTGAAATTGAACCTTAAGATCAATAGGAGGATTAAGATCATTTGACAATGATCGAGCATCAAGCCTTGGACATTTGCCTATTGATTTGATCGATAGACTAGTAAGAGATGAAACTTTAGAATGTCTAAAATTTCAAAACTTACATACTTATGAATATTGTATTCAAAAGAAAAATGTCCAATACACCCTTCTTTGGGAATGGTGTAAGATGTCAAGGTATTCAGGATCTCATACATATTGATGTATGTGGATCATCTATATCATAGTAAACATTATGGATATGTGATATCTGTTGATGATTATGAATGATATGAGATTTCTTCTCTTCACCTAAGAAACCTTTGAAATGTTCAAAGATTTCATTATTTTTGGTTTAGAACCAAAGTTTGAAGGAAGATAAAATGAATTTGATCTAATCTAGGTACTAGTACCTACTAGATAAATTTAAGGAATACCTTATGGAGATGTGGATATCATTTCTATCTCAATCCTCCTAATACACCTTGACTCAATAAGAGTTATAGGGAGATACAAGTGGATCATGTGTGACATGATTTGATCAATGATAAATTTTAGCAAAATTTCCTCTTGGTTTCCAGGGATATATGTAGTAGAGACTACATTATATATCCCTAATATAATTCCATGCAAGTAAGCCGGAATTGAGCACTTGAGAGTGCTGCTTCATTAGGAAAAATAAAGGATGGTATTGGATACCTACTTTATGACCTTGAGATTCTTAAAATATCTCATCTCTGAGAATGTGATTCTTAGAGGTTGAGACTCTTGAGAATCAAGATGAAAATGAAGTGTAGGAACTCATTTAATCTTGAGAAGATAATGAGGCTCTTGAAATTGGAAACTAAAAGGACAATTGAAGATGAAACACTAATACCTCTTCAAATGAGTTTGAGGATGGATTCCATGTGTCAGAGAAATCTGACAATGATCGAACTTCATGTGATGAAACTTCTGAAGATCATATCATGGATAGATGGATATTAGCAATAAAAGTCTAATGTAGACTTCATATACCAGTGTTGTATATGGACCCTCGAGGATCCACCTATATGGGTAAGACCTGTAAAGGTGTAAATGGATCTTCAAGAGAAAGGGAACCTGATGAGAAGGTAGAGATCTTCAAAGCACGGTTCGTAGCCATGAGCTACACACCGTAAGAAAAGACATTGCTTGCAATGAGACTTGCTCTTCGGTGACCATGTTTAAACTCATCAGAATATTGCTAACCTTAACTACACAACTTGACTATTGCATCTTCAATATGTAAGTCAAGATTATATTCCTCTATGAATATCTCTTTGAGGATATTCACATGAAGTTGCCTCAGGGCTTCATGGTTGAGGAAAGCAAGATGTGCAAACTAAAGAAATCCATCTATGGACTCAAATAGGCTTCTTGAAGTTGGAACATAAGATTTGATGAAATTATAAATGTTATGATTTCAGATAGGATCTTGAAAAACCATATGAAGCTTAGTGGGAGTGCCTTTGTGTTCATCGTGCCTAATCATTTGGAACATCGTGCCTAATCATTTGGAATGATATAAGGATGATAATAAGTGTTTTATAGACTGGCTATTCCATATCTTGAAATATGATTTCAAAGATACCTCTTAGATCTTAGTTCTGAAGTTGTTCAGGAGCAAAGAGAAGAGGGTATTTGGACTGTCACATTAGTAGTACACCTTGGACATATTCCATTTTATGGAAAATTCCAAGAAAGGTTACCATCCCTTAAGATATGGTACTGACCTATCTAAAGGGATAGCACCTCAAAGAGTTGAGGAAGTGAATGCTGGAACTACTTGCCCTTGGGCATCAGTTCTGAGAAGTCGGATGTGTGCTAAATGTGTACAAAAGCCAGATGGCTGCCATGCAGTGGGAGTAGTAAACTGTTACTAATTCTACAATGGAAATAAAACACTTGACCGCAGTAATAACAAAATCTTCATTGGTGACAAGATTTTTGAGATAGTGATCTCAAAGTCTTATCTTCAAAGCTTAAGACTTTATAGATAGAGATCTAAAAGGTCTTAACTGTAGATACCTTAAGAGATAGTGATCTCCAAGAATAAGGGTATTCTGATAGGGATTATGGAAATACTGGATATGATAATTGTTAAGACATAGTGTCAAGGACACTATAGGTTTTAACAAGATTGAGTATTGATTGCATAAGATGCAACATTCGCATTAGATGCGAGCACTGTTACTGGGCATATGCAAGTGCCATAAATGGACTTGGCGTAGTCTCGCGGGAACAGAGTGATTGATCAGCTTACCTAGCTATTTTCTAAATAGCCTATGATTGTCACATGAGTGCAGGTTTAGATGATAAGCCCATTAATGGCTCTTTGGGCTAGTAGGAGATTGTTGGAAATGCGAGCCCACGGCAAGCCATTATGCAATAAATGTTATTGCACATATCATTCTCTGACCTGAAATGAAGAATGAATAATTTGTATAATAGGTCCCTTAGTACAATTAGGGTTATGTACCATGGCCATCTTGATGATCATACAGCTATTGATTCAACTATTTAATCATAGAGGCTGGTACTTGGATGAATATCTAAAGAGTTAGATTGAGGACTCATCAAGCACCGTCAAATGATTGTTAAGAGATGATCTCCAGCCTGAGTAGGAGATGGCAATCCTTATCTCTAAAGGCTGATATCTGACCGACCTCTTGATGCAGGTCCTCTGCATAGGAATAGATATTCGGAGGTGTCAGATTAGTTAGGTCAAAGAGTTGACTTAACGAGATCGAGATAACCAAAGTCCTATATCATATGCTGTCACGATACAGGCACGCATCCTCTAACCGGAGACAGATGTGTTATTATATGTCTGAGTATGTACATTTGTCAGACCAACAGGTTGATGACCTAACCAAGGTCTATACACCGGCGCGCTGGTGTGCATATAAGGTAATATGAGTAATACGATCTCTCAAAGGGATCATACAGGTTCAGTTACTGAAACGGAAGGCATGAGTTCACTGATGAGATATTGGGAAGAATCAAATTCCATGCGCATGGTCGTGTTGCTTTGGAAGCTTGACTGAATTTGTAGGTTTGATATATACTTTTGGAAAGTATGTGATCAAGACCTAGGTATGGTATATGCTTTTGTAAAGTATATGATCCATACCGACTCCCAATGATCGAATGAGAAACTTACTGATAGAACCCTGAAGTAGACAATATTAAATTGATCTAATACTTCTGGTTTATTCTGAGTCTTCCAGTATGCAGAATGTACAGGTATTGGGAATACCTGAGGGTGATGAGATCATAAACGATTGTATAACCATGACGCTTCCATTCTTAGGGTGTGATGAAACGGGTCTGGATTTTAGTGACTCCTCTCAGTAGATAAGTAATCTGATCTCAGTCCAAATGTTGGACATTGATCTGAATGTGATTCAGATGCAATGAGGAGATTAGATTTGCGGTCTTGATTTAATCAAGCATCTATGGGAGGCCCACGATCTGGATTTGAGATACGATCTCAATATCCATGTCACTATACGTGGGACAATACAATCGCCCTGTCCTTATCTCCAAGTATATGCAGAGAGATTGCATTATTCTTGAAGGGTTCAAGAATAATTCCATAATATCTAAGCAACGAAGAAATCATGACTAAATGTGATTTAATCATCTTGAAGTATGAAGAAATTAACCAATATAACTAAATGTGATTTAATTATTATGGATAAGAATAATGTGGATAGAAATATCCAATTATTCATAATTTATTATAAATGTTATTTATAATGTATTAGAGGGAGCTAATTATAATTTATATGTGTTGATTAATTATTATGTGTATTTGATACACATTGTGTAATTAATTAACAATGTAAATTATATGTTGTTTTGGGTTGTGAATATGATTCACAATTTTTCCATGGCAAGATTGCAATATTCTCAAATATAATTGTGAATTATTTTTGAAGAATAAAACCCAACAAATTTGTTGCAAATAAATAAAGAGAAGATTTCCATGGAGATATGCAATCTCATGAATTGTCATGAGATTGCTCTCCCCATGGAAACAGTGGGCGGCACCCTATTCCTAATAGGAATGGGTGGCCGTCCACATGGAAGGTGAATGGAGATGAAATCTCCATGGACGTTCTCTCCTTATTTATTGGGTTGATTTAGGACTAATTTATATTTGATTTTGTCAAATGTATTTTAACCTAAATTTGTTGTTTTTGACAACAACAATCTTGACCATTGGATTGACATAAATCAATCTCACCCATTGATTTTATATGTCCCATGGATTGAGATCCATGGATCCCAAAACCCTATAAATAGAGAGGCATACCATGCTTTCTCTTTACATGCAATATTGGAGCTCTCTCTCTCTCTCTCTTCATACACGACAACCCTCTCTCCCTCTATTTTTTGTGGTCGTCCACCATACCCTAGAGCAGAGAATCGTCGACGCTCTCGCCACTGCGTTGCCGCTTCGACGTTCTTTGGTTCTCCATCTTCTTGGAGTGCCGTACTCACGAAGGAGACATTAGATCTCGTGAGACGAGATCAGGAGCAACTACGCTTGGATAAACGTCTTGGATTGCGAGGACAATGCGGTTCATCCCCGCGCTCGCAAGCGGTCTCACCGACGATCGGACTTGAGACAGGAGGTATCTTCTCTTAGAGACTTGATCAACCACGCTTCAAGAGGTATTGCATTGTACTTGTTGTGGTTATAGATGAAGCAATCTGAGAATGGTTCTCGAATCATGTGGTTTCATCGAATAAAAAATTTTAAATTCCGCTGCACCAAACAACTAGTGCGACTAGTCGTTCTTCTTGTATCCGATACGACGATCACGCTTCCGTGATGCGCTCGAGGATAATTCCATATCCATCAAGGGGGTTCTGATGGAGGTGGTAGATAGGAACCGAGTCTCCGTCTACCGTACATGGTCGGAGGTGAGAGATCGTGTGAGGCAGAACATGAAGCGATGTTGAATCGTAAAATGACGTGAGATTGGTAATCGAATACTGATCGAATCGTGATAAAAATTAGGAATTAGAAGCTAAGATCAGGAATTAGAAATTGACAATGAATTCAAGATGAAAAATAATTCTAAAACTATATAGATGATTAAATAAGAGATAAAGTGGATCTCACCATGGGAGTGGATGGAAGCTATGATGACCTAGACGAGGACTGATGCGTTGTTACCAGACGGCTCAGAAGCTGGGCATCTAAGACAAGATGGTTCTTGGAGATTACGTTCCTCTCCAAAGGATTGATCAAATGAGAATGAAGGAGGAGGAGCCAACTCAATAGAAAAAATCTGAAATTTGAATTTAAAAATTTGCATGGATAAAAAAATAAGGAAAGAAGTTAGCGGTGGAATTAAATAAAATTATTTACGGAATTAATTAACTAAAATTTTTTCATAACTTTATTAAAATAAATAATAAAGTTTAATTATTTATTTTTTAGGGTGATTATTTAAGGACATCAATTATATACATATACTATATACATATGGTACATTATATACATAGTTCAATAAAAAAATTAGTTTAATTCTATGTTTTAATTTTTTATCTTTATATTCTTAAATAATTATTAATAAAATATTTACAATTAATTTTAAATACACTGCGTACAAAAATAAATACAGATAAATACATACAATAATTAAATTGTAAAAATTACAAAAACCAACCCAGAAAATCGTTTCACAAACAATAACTCCAAAAATTATGAAACCACTACCATTTTAAAGACCATTTAATTTAGAATATGATGGTAGTGAGTTTGATTCAATTCAAGTTCATATGTAGCTGGAATTGTCTTTCAATTATTGCTTTACGACGTTTTCTGAATGTGGTAACTTTTATTTTATACATGATTTTATTTTGCAAACATTTTTATTATTGAGAGCATTTTTATTGACACTTTTGTTATTTAAATTTATTTAATTTGAGGTCAATTTGTGGACAAATAAAATAGTGTAAGTTTTATACAAATAAAGACAGAATAAATGAAAAGTATTTACAAAATATTTTTTGGATTTTTTTATTAAAGACCCTATCTCCTCCTACTTGGATATGGAGAAAAAAATAGATGCTAACTAGTGTAGCTACCTATGCTTGGATGCATGACTAGTGTAGCCAAGTCATCCTCTACAAGCTTACAACAATTTATTTTTAATCTCTTCCCTTTTTTTATACTTGTATATACATTCCGACATGCAATTTACTTTTCAATCATGCATGTCCACTTTTGGAGTTTCTGCATTTTTCTCTTTCTTTCTTTTTTCAAATATATACAAGGTGCAACATGTACATAAGGAGTTTTTCCTCTTGAGCTAGTAGGCTATCCCTCTTTTGATGCATTGTTGCAATTCTAGAACATCCTGTCTTTCTACCTCCGGGCTACTAGATCACGTTGAGACGCACTACCATTCTTAGAGGAACTAAGTGGATTAAGGTCCAATTAATTTGTCTTCAATTTTATTCCAGACTTAGTTTAAATGTCAATATTATCCTAAAAAGTGCACATGCAAATGCATGAAATATATACAAAGCAATTTTTTAGAGTTTTTTTGTTTTTTTATTTATTTTTTTCCAAGAGAAAAAAGGTTAGTAAAATATATACAAGTATGTACACGGATTATACGAAAAAATATTTTTTAAAAGAGGAAAATATTTCTCTTTTTTAATTTTTGTTCTTGTTTTTATTTTTATTATTTGTTTTTTTTAGTTTTTTTAATTTTTTTTGTTTTGTGTTTGTTTTTTTTTGTTTTTTTGTTTTTTATGTTTTTTAAATAAGGAAGGTGACCAAAGCATATTACACACACGTTGATTTTACGCATTTATATACATATCCCAATAGTATACAAAAAATAATTAAATTTTAAAAAGTACGTGTTATGTCTAAAGTATATACACAATATATACGAGACCCCCCTATACTTATCTCGAACTATGTCCTCACAGTAGATAAAGAGCTGCAAAGGAAGACATAACTCGTGTTAATTATAGAAAAGTGAAAAGAACACTGTACAATAATGACTCAAAGAATGAATAGAAGTTAGTGAACCCCGTATACTTTGTATTAATTAATCCTATGTATGATAGATTGTACAGAAGGGAAAACCAAGGGAAAGAATTGACAGACACAACGATTCATCTTTCACTGTATACATAGGGTAAAATAGCCCTAAGTATAGAATATCAATAAGTTGGGGGACAATCGAGATATCAGAAGAATAAAAATACAAAAGAGACGATATGAACAACATCACTCACCCTATACTTAGGGTATAGTATCCCTAAGTATAAGAAACAACAGAAGTGATGAACATGACGAATATGAACAACATAAACCATTTTGCCCCCTATACTTTGGATAAAGTACATCCTCCATATAGCACACAGATATAGACAAGAGATGAACGATAACACCGAATAAGGAAGGAGAAAATCAAGATGAGACATATATATACAAGGTATACATTGTTGAGGAGCCTCTCAACAAGATCCGGAGTTTACGCCTCTAATTTGGCACAAAGGCTAAGACATTGAAGTATCAAGGTTCATGATGACATCTGTAATGAGAATACCATACTATCTTTGTCGTCTTGATGTGAGAGCAACAACATGGTCAACAGTGAAAATGGTGACACCCATAAAACAATCAGGCATGTGTCTTCTAGGTAAAATGATGCGCAGATAAAATCTGGTACCGGTAGCACTAAAGAAATCTTCGGCTCATGGTCAGAGAAGAGTGAATGGTTGGAGATGAAAAAATGCAACATGGAGAAGGATGGATCTGTCATGGTTTCCACGTTAATCACCATCTCAAAACTGTATAGAAGGACAATATCAAGAGACTCAATGAGATAGTAGATTTCTGATGCACGTAATGGAGGGATATCAGGTATAACATAAAATAACTCAAGGGTTAGCACATCCTTGCGAGGGTTGTCAAGGATAGAAGATAACACAGAAAGATCAGAAGTATCGGAAGAATTAGAAAACTCAGAATAATCAGAACACTCGGTCTCGTGATTTGACAAATTGGATGCATAACCAGGGAGTGAAATTAAGTACAGAGAACACAACGCCCGCAGATAATCCTCGGGGAGCTGGGAAGAATCAGGCCAATTCGAGGGAGAGAATGAATGATCATATTCAAGTAAGGGGTTTTCTCTCGAAGTAATAGAAAAACTATCCAATGAATCAGGAATATCAAGCTCAAAGAAAACTTGGTCAAGATCAAAGAGGTCATTGACCTGCCATAGTGAAGGAATCTGAGCTTGGGAAATATTGGACAACATTTGGCCCTTTGAGTGAAGTGTGGGAGGGAGGGAAAACATGAGCGATGATGATGATTTTTTAAAGTTATTGCCAATGATCTTGAGAAAATGAATGCAACTAACTTAACTCCAAGCACAAACAAACATAATGCAAATCCTCAATTCACCAACACAATGCAATGTGAAGACCGTGAAAGTTCGATCAATTATCTTGTCAATTTTAGAGTTAGGTAATCAAATAAAAAATTGTACAAATACGTAAGAAGGCATGGGATTGGTGCAATAATCCTTAGTGTGTGCGTGGCAAATAAAATGCGAATACAAGGAGGGGATTGCTCTCCCCAAAATAATGATTTTCCCTTATGGTTATTTCAGGGATGAGTTTTCTTGAACAATCCCGAATTTTAGGAAGTTGTTACTTGGTTTGAATATTTTCAATAAATCGCCTATTGAGTGTCAAATTTCCTTTTTTATCTTATGTGAGTAAAAACAAGCAGGGCGATCAGAAATGCCAATGTGCGATTAAATACAATAATGCATGCAGGAGTTAAGAGATGTGTACCTTGTCGCCAGTACACTACAAGCAAAATGATCCGTACAAAATTTAAATACAGAAAAATAAGGTAACTTACATGATGCAAGTAAACCGTCCTAAGATGATAGCTTCAATTAATGGAAGATTTGGTGTTAACTAATCAGAATAGAGACCTGAGTCAGGTTTGTAAGTCGCTCGGTGCCCATCGCAATGGGTACTGCTAGCACTATGTGCGACTTCTCACGGTTTGTGGTTCCTAATCCAGTTAAGTTAACTTTTTTATTTAACTATGTTCGAATATGATATATAGGAACAAATACTCTATTGGAGTGTTGGATCTTAGTTCTACCAAGCTCAACCAAAATAATTAAAGCAATCAATAGGTAGCTTACGAAATCCGCGTAAAACAAAGGAAAAATAATGCGATGAAAAACAAAATTAATGTGGTCACCCAAGTGCATAGGCACTTGACGAAATAGACCCCTCAACAAATGAATGGCCTTTTACAAGAGTTTAAATGGTAGAAATAAACAAAGGAAAGTCTATGCAATTTTTTCCTTTTTTTTTCCTTTTTTGAAAGCATCAAATGGATTTTCTTGTAATAATATAATGAACTCCTGTACTGCGATAAAAAAATGACAATGTCTGACTCGAGCACGACGACACAGTCTATAAAAATAAAATACATATTAGTGGGCGAGGAGATTCTGACAGAGGTGGTTGATTGGAATCTAGTCTCCAGCCACCGTACATTGTCGGAGGTGAGAGATTGCATGAGGTAGAATGTGAAGTGCTTGTGAATCGGAAAATTATGTGAGATCGGTAATCGGAGGCGGATCGAATCGTGATGAAATATTTGGAATTAGAAGTTAAGATCTATAATTAAAAGTTGACAATGAATTCAAGATGAAAATTAAATCTAAAACTATTTAGATGAATGATTAAACAAGAGATAAAGTGGATCTCACTGTGGGAGTAGATGGAAGCTGTGATAGCTTCGATGAGGATCGACTCGTTGTCACCGGATGGCTCAGAAGCTGGGAACCTTTCTACTACAAGATGACTCTTGGAGAATAGGCTCCTCTCCAAAGGATTCATCAAATTGGAATGAGGGAGGAGGAGCCAATTAAATATAAAAATATGAAATTTGAATTTCAAAATGGAGAGAAAAATAAGGAAGGAAGTTGGTATTGGAATTAAATAAAATTATTTACATAATAAATTAATATATTAAATTTGTTTTACATTATTAATTTAAGTAATAAATGTTAATTAATTATTTTTATTGTGTTTATTTAAGGACATCAATTATATACATTTTGTATACTATATACACAGTTAAATAAGGGAAAAGAATATTTTATGTTTTTTTAATTTTTATTTTAAATAAATATTAAAAAAATTCCAGATATTTACAAATATATTATGTATGAAATTAAATATGGATAAGTATATACAATAAATAAATTGTAAAATTGTATAAAACCACCCAAGAAAATTATTTTACAAATAGAATATGATGGAAGTGAATTTGATTCAATTTGAGTTCATATGGAGCAGGAATTGGTCTTTAAAGTATCGCTTTACGACTTTTAAAATGTGGTTACTTTTATTTTATACATGATTTTATCTTGCAAACATTTTTATTATTTAGAAAACATTTTTATTTACAACTTTTATAAAGAAAATTATTTAATCTGAGTTCAATTTATGGACAAATAAAATAGTGTAAGTTTTATACAAGTGCACAAAATAAATGAAAGTATTTGCAATTTTTGGATTTTCTGATTAAAGACCCTATCTCCCCCTACTTTATTCAAGGCTGATCAAGTTTGGTATTGACCTTCTATTAGGGTTCGGATCAGCATGTATCTATTATATATATAGTCTTTTTTTTATTTTTTTATTTTCCTTTATTTATTTTGTTATTTATTTAAGATTAGAATAATAATATATGTACAATATTTACACTCATATGCTAGTTAGTAAGAATATGGCTTTATTAATCTAAACATGTGTTTTATAATGGATTTTCAGTTAAAATTATTGAATAAGTATGACGAAAATCAATTCATCAATGGGTTTTCGAGAGAAAAACCACAAACACGTACGATGCATGTGCGTTGACTGAGAGGAAAATCGGGAAACTCCTGGGGCCTTTGTTTTATTATCCCAATAAGGGCCTGAGCTAACGTGAGGGGAGTTTCTTTCCTCTCCTTACTCTAAATACAAAGGAGCGGATGTGCCTAGGTGTGGCGCTGAAGTGTTGGCGGCATTCGACTGGTATGGTTCGAATGGAAAAGGTGAGGTGGTTGCAAGGCATCTTGCACTATGGAGACAATGTTGGAGGAACATGATGGAGGCTGGTGTCAGAAGAAGCGCGAGGCTCGAGAAGCTGTAAAGACCTATGCGTAGATCTAATGACGAGGGAGAAGGAGTTGCAACCGAGGGAGGGGTGAAGGATTTGCGGACTTCCTCTCGGTCGACAGAAAACGTGAGTGTGAGCTCAAAGCCGCTAGAAGAAGGTAATGGCATGTTGATGCTGGTGCTGTAGAGATGTGAAGGTGAAGACTACCAGGCAACATCGGTGCAGATAATTTGAAGTGGTTGTTCTTGAAAGGAAGGCAGAGGTTCCTAAAGTCACTTGCTGAGGGGCGCATGCTTCTGGACTACGACATGTCTAAGGTAATGACAAACTCGACCTATATAAGGGTGGTTATTGAAGGTGAAGCGGAAGGTCGTGTGAAAAGAAGGGAAGAGAAAGAACGAGGTAATAGTTCAGATTTAGGTAGAGCAAGATAGAAGAGTAAGCAAGAAAGAGAGGAGGAAGAAGAACGAAGAGGTGAAGGTGGAAGAAAAGAAGGGAAGAAGTTACCTAGGGAAGGTTCACCTAGGGAGGTGGCTCATCGCTCCTCTGGTCATCACTTAGCATCTCCACGGGTGATGGAGCTCAACTTGCTGAGAAGATGATCGACAATAAATGACAAAGGCTCTTCATCAGATCTCAAGGAGAAGGTCTTTGCTTGAGCCGTGCTCCTGCTGCTATCACATGAGGGTGGCAACAATCTCTCTCTCATTCCTCTTTGAATGATAGCGGATGATATATGAACGGGGGCTCTGAGGTGTTTTCGTGGCTAGGCTGTTTGGAGAACAGTTGCGCAGAATTTGGCAATTGTGGAGAGAGAGGGAGGTGGTGCGATAGGAGAGAGAGAAAAATAGATGAGCGACATGGAGATCAAATGGGAGGAGGATATGTGGGTGAGGGGAGAGGTTTGTGCATTGCATGAGGAGGTTGGAGGTACGCAAGGGACGTGTCCTGCGGGAGCAATTACAGGAGAAAGAGGAGAAGATGGGCAGCGAGTGGTTGCAGGCTACATAACCGCTACAAGAGGCAGGGGCGTCCCAGCAAACGGGTGGAGGGAGTGAGAAGAAAGGAAGCGCCACGTGGCGTGCTGGATAGGCGACCACATGGCGGAGAGAGAAGAAAAAAATAAAATTAAAATAAAATAATAACATCCAAATAAAATAAATTTAAATAATATTTATAAATAAATAAAATAAAAATAAAATAAAAAATAAAAATAAAATAAAAATTAGGGACACGTGGCATCTCTAGGAGCTGCCACGTGTCACTCCCTAAAAAATAAAAAATAAATGAAAACAAAAATTTAAAAAGAAATAACAAAAGGGGTCAAATTAAATGGTGGTACGTTATATATATAACCAGATTTTGTGTGTTTTGCAGACTCTATTGGCATTTTGAAATAATATAAAAATAAAAAAATCAGAGAAAATATGAAATATATTTGGAACTTAATATATTTTTTGGATTTTTAATAATTTAAAAAATAAAAAGATGAAATACAGGGACATATGAACAATATACAAAGGGGTCCGAAACTTAAGTTCACATACGAACTCCAATTCTTTTGAATTTGGTCTTGTTTTGAAGGTAATTGAGTGTACATTAAATAAAAGCGAGTAGGGACCATAGGAGACTTTATAAGAGATATTTTCATCTTTTAAGGTTCTTCGTGTTAAATTAGGATTTGGTCTTTGTTGGTTAGTTTTACACGTTAATGTTCTTCTGATATTTTCCCTTTATTACTATTAGTAATATATAAAATATAGAGTTGATTTTATTTAGTTATGGGTTAGTGAAAAATATATAAAAAAGGGTAAAAATGATGAATATACAAGTTATATTTACAAAAGATTTGGGCTTCCTATTTAATGCAAAAAAATACATACCAAAATGGAAATATTAACCCTAAATGCATGAATGAGAATAATGCAAAATAAAAGGAGAAATGCAGCTAATTACTTATCAACGAAGCTCTATTTTCAAATGTTAGAGTGATGAATCATGGATTCATCAACCTCCTATACTTAAACCTTTCTCGTCCCCGAGCAACTAAAATAAAATGCAAAAGTGAAATGATCTTGGATTCTATACCAAGTTCATGGATAAAATAAAAATGGAGCTCAATTTGACCTTTGTATAAAAAAATGTGGCGGAACCTTATTGAGGATTGAATTTAAGACCTAACAATTTTTAAGTTCCACAAGTCTCTATTCATGTCCCCTCAACTATTTGGTCAGAACAAATAATCATACACAAATTCTAATGACTATAAATATTACTTGTACTGTGTAAGTGAAATATAGCTCTCCACATCAGAAATGACAAAGAAACAACATCCTCTAATAAGGTAACCCTAATTCCCTGGTCTAGCAACTCTTTCCTCGAGGAGCGGGTATTCCCTTTTAAGTTCAAGTGCAACTGGCTCAAGAAGAGGGGGTAGAGAAGAGAATGGACTGTGACAAGGGTAGTCACATATCCGTGGAGCTTGCCCAGTGTAGCCAAGTCTCCAGTTGCAGAATTCTATGGTATGAGACTTTGAAGCACATGCCTTGCTTATTTATAATTTTCTCCGGCATGATTTTTTTAACTTTTTTCTTGTCTAACTTTTTTGGAGATAATTCTTTTTCTTTTTCTTTTTTATATAAACAAAAGTGCAACATGCACATAAGGAGTTTTTCTTCTTGATCCAGTATACTATCCCTCTTTGGAAGCTTTATTGCAACCTACGACTTCCGGTCGTTAGACGTCAACACCTCTAGACTAGGTTGAGATGCATTACCGTCCCTAGAGGAGGTTGTATGTTTCCACCCATGTGCTACTCCAAGAAAAAGGATTCTACTCCCTCATTATCTCATCAATGAAGAGCTACGTTCATGGTGTTTATCCAAGATAGGTCACTATCGAAAAGAATCGTGCATGTGTATAAAATTATACTTAGACCAATCTAAAAGACATGCGAACATAGATTTGCGGACTCAAAGGATTAAGCCACTCGACCTGAAAAATATTAACTCCAGTTCCTATAAGGTTCCTATGAAATTAGGTATATTAAGGTCAAATCACATCCATCATCAATTTCTACTCATAACTCGGTTCAGAACCCACTAAATTTCCACTTTTCATATGCTAGACATGAATGAAGTGCAAGACCCTTTTTTTAAATAATTCAAGGATGATATGCAAGAGTAAATAATTAGCTTCTCTTTTTTTTCAAATTTTTTTGATTAATAAATTTTTGGTATAACTTATATTTTACAACAAATTTTTTAAAAGTATTATTTACAAGAATTTGACAAAAGTATACACACTGTATAATATACAAACAAAAAGTTTTTTACACTATTTTACTTACCCCGTAATTATTATATATATATATATATACATTAATTATTGGCTATGGGTAAAGTATATATATCAATATATACATGCCCCCTATGCTCAGCATGTGCTTGGTGCTCAGAGCACAAAAATGGAGGGAAAGACATAGCTCATGCTAGTTATTTTAGAGTTAAAATAACAAAAAGTATAGAAGTAATTCCACTCCTCTATACTTAGGCTCTGATTAACCTGTGTAGAAGAGAAAAAATGTGGTGGACGAGGTCAAAAGGAGAATTGTATGAGTATATACACATGGAGAGCATTGGTTCCCCCTATACTTAGGCTCTGGTCATCCTAAGTCTAAGACAGGTGTAAGTATGAGAATCTATGAGATCTTGAGAATATAGAGTGAAAGAAAATGAACACACAAGGAAGAGCAGGGGTTCTCCCTATACTCAGGCTCTGAATATACAAAGTATGGAGTTAGGATCTACATAAGGTGGAACCTAAGATCTAAAATAATGAATAGATCATATGTACAAGAATGAGTTAATCTTCTATGTTGCTAAATCTAGATGTTGCATCTTCATGAAAAACAATATGATGTATTTGCTCTATGCTCACTCTGCATGAAGTTGATGGCCTTGACATGGCTCCTTAGACTTTACAAAGTTGTTCAATAATTGTTCATTTGCCACATGGTTTTTGCACCATCTGTGAGATCAGCTATCTCTACACTTCCATTCCCGTGCACTTTTTTAACAACAGAGGGATTCGTTTAGAGAGATCTTCTAGTGGAACGTCGTCAACTTGAAGTTAAACAACCATACCATTTGCCCAGGGATAGTCTTTTCACCTAATGTGCTGATCATGCCATCTCTTCACTTTGTCTTTATAAATCAATCTGTTGTTATATGCACTATTTTGGAATTCCACGAGCTTGTTGAAGTTAAAGTCACGACAAAGTTTCCCTAGCAGACTACTCCAATTAATATGTTTAATTGCCCAATCGAATTTGTGAATCAACTCTGCGGGCAATTAGCATGGCTTGCCATAGATCATTCTAAAGGGTTCTTTTTATCAGGACGAACCAACTTCTGCAAAATACTCTTCACCTCATAGTTTGAAACCTCTACCATGCCATTTGTCTGCTGGTGGTACGGACTAGCAACTTTGTGCTCAAATCTGTAGTCCTTAGCTAAAGATCTTACATCTTGGTTCACAGAGTATCTAACCCCATCAGATATCAGAACATTTGGTACGTTGAACCTGGCAATGATACGATCTCTGACAAACTTATAGACAGACTTGCTGTCTACAGTTCGGGTTGGGATAGCCTCCAACCACCTAGCCAATAATCAACTGCTAATAAGATGTACTCAAGTCATTGGTTGTTGGAAAAGGGATGCTTGAATTCTATACCCCACGCATCAAAAATATCACAAATGATCAAAGGTTTCACGGGCATCTCATATCTTTGTCTAACCGCCCTCCAATCCTCTAACAAATCGGATACAATCATGCAAAATCAATAGCATCTCTAAACAGGGTCGGCCGGTACAATCCACATTAAAGTACCATGTGAGCGATTCTCTTCCCCAAATGTTGTAATCCAGCCTCAAGAGAATGACAATACGAGAGGGCACTCTAGTATTCCTCCTAAGGAATACTTCTCTTTATTTTCTTTATTTTCTTTTATTTATTTATTTTAGGTTAAAATAATAATATATGAACAAAATTTACACACATATTCAAGTAAGTAAGAGTATGGATTTATTAATATATACAAGTGTTTTATAAGGGATTTTAAGCTAAAATAAATTGACAAAGACAATGAAATGCAGATTCATCATCCCCCTATGCTTTTACCTTTGATAGTCCCTTGGCAAGCACTTATTTGAAGAATATGTGAATAAAAGAAAAAGAAAGGAAAAATAACGGATCTAGGATAATATTGAGTATTAAACTTTTCTTCATAAAGTTAGTATGGTGCTCTGTCAGACCTTTGGACTATCAGTGTGGCGGAACCTTAAAGGGAAATGGATTTAAAACCTAACATCCTTCAAGTTCAACAAGGCTCTTGTTCAGGTTACCTCAACATTCATGTCAGAACAAGACTACATACATAAAATTTTATGACTATTAATCTTTAATTGTATGGTGTAAGTCAAATATAGCTCCTCATCATAAAGGTAGCAAAGAAACAACTTCTCTCAACAAGGTTACTCTATTCCCCCAGTCTAGCAATGCTTTCCTCAAGGAGCGGGGATATTCCCTTCTAAGTTGAAGTACAACATGCTCAAGAAGAGGAGATGGAGAAATGAATATATGCTAACTGGTGTAGCTACCTATCCTTGGATGCATGACCAGTGTAGCCAAGTCATCCTCTACAAGCTTACAAAAATTAATTTTGAAGCTCTTCCCTTTTTTTATACTTGTATATACACTCCGACATCCATTTTACTTTTCAATGATGCATGTACACTTTTGGAGTTTCTTCATCTTTTTCTTTCTTTTTTTTCAAATATATACAAGGTGCAACATGTACATAAGGAGTTTTTCCTCTTGAGCTAGTAGACTATCCCTCTTTTGAAGCATTGTTGCAATCCCACAACATCATGTCTTTATACCTCAAGGCTACCAGATCAGGTTGAGATGCATTACCATTCTTAGAGGAAGATAGATATTCCCGCTAGTTGTTACATACCTGTGTGCTACCCCACGCCAAGAAATTCTACCTCCTCACTACCTCCTCCATGAAGAGCTACATGTAGAGTGCTTGTCCAAGATAAGCCATGTTCTAGAAGAATTATTCCTATGTTATTAAATATTCTACTTAGACTACTTAAGACACCATGTGAACATAGTCTTATGGACTCTAAAAATCAAATCAATAGGACCTTAAAACTTTTAACTCCAATTCTTATTAGGTTCCTCTGAACTAAGTGGAATAAGGTCCAATTAAGCTCTCTTCAATTTTATTCCAGACTTAGTTTAAATGTCAATATTATCCTAAAAAGTGCACATACGAATGCATGAATTATATACAAAGCGATTTTTTAGAGAGTTTTTCCATTTGGTTTTTTATTTAATTTTTTCCAAGAGAAAAAAGGTTAGTAAAATATATACAAGTATATACACAGATTATACGAAAAAATATATTTTGAAAGAGGAAGATATTTCTCTTTTTTAATTTTTTGTTCTTTTTTTTATTGTTCATTTTTTAGTTTTTTTTTAATTTTGTTGTGTTTTATGTTTGTTTTTTTGTTTTTTAAGTTTTTTTAAAGAAGGAAGGTGACCAAAGCATATATACGCACACGTGGATTTTACGCATTTGTATACATATCCCAATATTATACAAAAAATAATTAAATTTTAAAATGTATGAGTTATGTCTAACGTATATATACAATATATACGAGACCCCCTACACTTATCTCAAACTATGTCCTCACAGTGGTCAAAGAGATGCAAAGGAAGACATAACTCATGTTAATTATAGAAAAGTGAAAAGAACACTGTACAATAATGACTCAAAGAATGAATAGAAGTTGGTGAGCCTCGTATACTTAGTATTAATTAATCCTAAGTATAATAGATTTTACAAAAGGGAAAAAACTGAGGGAAAGAATTGACAAACTCAGAGATTCGTCTTTCACTGTATACATAGGGTAAAATAACCCTAAGTATATAATATCAATAAGTTGGGGGACAATTGAGAGATTAGAAGAATAAAAATACAAAAGAAGCGATATGAACAACATCACTCCCCCTATACTTAGGTTATAGTATCCCTAAGTATAAGCAAGAACAAAAGTAATGAACATGACGAATATGAACAACATAAATCATTCACCCCACTATACTTTGGATAAAGTACCTCCTACGTATAGCACACAGATATAGACAAGAGATGAACGATAACACAGAATAAGGAAGGAGAAAATCAGGATGAAACACATATATACAAGGTATACATTGTTGAGGTGCCTCTCAACAAGAGCCAGAGTTTACGCCTCTAATTGGGCACAAAGGATAAGACATTGAAGTATCAAGGTTCAGGATGGCATCTGTAATGCGAATACCATACTATTTTTGTCGTCTCCATGTGAGAACAACAACATGGTCAGTAATGAAAACGGTGACACCCAGATAAACAATCAGGCAAGTGTCTGCTAGGTAAAATGATGTGCAGATAAAATCCGGTACTGGTAGCACTAAAGAAATCTTTGGCTCATGGTCAGAGCATAGTGAATGGTTGGAGCTGAAAAAATGGAACATGGAGAAGGATGGATCTGTCATGGTCTCCACATTAATCACCATCTCAAAACTGTATGGAAGGAAAATATCAAGAGACTCAATGAGATAGTTGATGTCCGATGCATGTCATGGAGGGATATCATGTATATCATCAAATAACTCAAGGATTGGCTCATCCTTACGAGGGTCGTCAAGGATAGAAGAAAACACAGAAAGATCATAAGTATCGCAATAATTAGAAAACTCAGAATAATTAGAATACTCGGTGTCGTGATTCGACAGATTGGATGCATAACCAGGGAGTAAAACCGAGTACAGAGAACATACTGCACACAGATAACCCTCGAGGAGCTGGGAAGAATCAGGCCAATTCGAGGGAGAGAATGAATGATCATATTCAAATAAGGGGTTTTCTCTCGAAGTAATAGGAAAACTGTCCAACAAATAAGGAATATCAGGCTCAAAGAAAACTTGGACAAGATCAAAGAGGTCATTGACTTGCCATAGTAAAGGAATCTGAGCTTGGGAAATATTACTCAACATTTGACCCTCTGAGTGAAGTGTGGGAGGGAGGGAAAACATGAGTGATGATGATGATTTCTTAAAGTTATTTCCAATGATCTTGAGAAAATGAACGTAACTAACTCAACTCCAAGCACAAACAAACATAATGCAAATCCTCAATTCACCAACACAATGCAATGTGAAGACCGTGAAAGATCGATCAATTATCTTGTCAATTTTAGAGTTGAGTAATCAAATATAAAATTGTACAAATACGTAAGAAGGAAGGGATTGGTGCACTAATCCTTAGTGTGTACGTGGCAAATAAAATGCGAATACAAGGAGGGGATTGGTCTCCCCAAAATAATGATTTTCCCTTACGGTTATTTCTGGGACGAGTTTTCTTAAACAGTCCTGAATTTTAGGAAGTTGTTACTTGGTTTGAATATTTTCAATAAATCGCCTATTGATTGTCCAATTTCCTTTTTATCTTCTGTGAGTAAAAACAAGCAAGGCGATCAGAAATGCCAATGTGTGATTAAATAAAATGATGCATGCAGGGGTTAAGAGATGCATACCTTGTCGCCAGCACACTACATGCAAAATGATCCGTACAAAATTTAAATACAAAAAAATAAGGTAACTTGCATGATGCAAGTAAACCGTGCTAAGATGATAGCTTCAATTAAGGGAAGATTTGGTGTTAACTAATCAGAATAGAGACTTGAGTCAGGTTTGTAAGTCGCTCGGTGCCCACCATAATGGGTACTACTAGCACTATGTGCGACTTCTCACAGTTCGTGGTTCCTAATCCAATTAAGTTAACTTTTTTATTTAACTATGTTAGAACATGATATATAAGAACAAATACTCTATTAGAGTGTTGGATCTTTATTCTACCATGCTCAACCAAAATAATTAAAGCAATCAATAGGTAGCTTACGAAATCCGTGGAAAAATAATGCGATGAAAAACAAAATTAACGAGGTCATCCAAGTGCACAGGAACTTGATGAAAGAGACCCCTCAACAAATGAATGTCCTTTTACAAGAGTTTAAATGGTAGAAATAAACAAAGGAAAGTCTATGCAATTTTTTTCTTTTTTTCCTTTTTTTAAAAGCATCAAATGGATTTTTTTGTAATATTATTATGAAATCCTGTACTGCGATAAAAAATGACAACGTTTGACTCGAACACGACAACTTGGTTTATAAAAATAAAACACATATTAGTTGGCGAGGAGGTTTCGATGGAGGTGGTTGATTGGAATCGAGTCTCTAGCCACCGTACATTGTCGGAGGTGAGAGATTGCATGAGCTAGAATGTGAAGTGATTATGAATCAGAAAATAATGTGAGATCGGTAATCGGAGTTGGATTGAATTGTAATGAAAAATTAGGAATTAGAAGCTAAGATCTAGAATTAAAAGTTGACAATCAATTCAAGATGAAAATTAAATCTAAAACTATTTAGATGAATGATTAAACAAGAGATAAAGTGGATCTCACTGTGGGAGCAGTTGGAAGCCTTGATAGCTTCGACGAGGACCGACTCGTTGTTACCGGACGACTCGGAAGCTGGGATCCTTTCTACTAGAAGATGGCTCTTGGAGATTAGGCTCCCTCCAAAGGATTGATCAAATAAGAATGAGGGAGGAGGAGCCAATTAAATATAAAAATATGAAATTTGAATTTCAAAATTTGAATGGAGAGAAAAATAAGGAAGGAAGTTGGTAATGGAATTAAATAAAATTGTTTTCATAATAAAGTATTTATTATTTTTTGTCAATTTATTAATTTAAGTAATAAATGTTAATTATTTATTTTTATTGTGTTTATTTGAGGACATCAATTATATACATATTGTATATACATTTGGTATACTATATACATAATTAAATAAGGAAATTAGTTTATTTTATGTTTTTATTTATATTTTTTATTTTTATTTTAAAAAAAATATTAAAAAATATTTCCTGATATTTACAAATATATTATGTATGAAAATAAATATGAATAAATATATACAATAAATAAATTGTAAAATTGTGGAAAACCACCCAAGAAAATTATTTTACAAATTAAATATAAAAATTATAAAACCACTACAATTTGAAAGATCGTTTATGTTAGAATATGATGGAAGTGAATTTGATTCAATTTGAGTTCATATGGAGTAGGAATTGGTCTTTTAAATAGTGCTTTACGACTTTCAAAATGTGGTTACTTTTATTTTATACAAGAATTTATTTTTGCAAACATTATTATTATTTAGAAAACATTTTTATTTACAACATTTTTTTATGAAAATTATTTAATCTGAATTCATTTTATGGACAAATAAAATAGTGTAAGTTTTATACAGTTATACACAAAATAAATGAAAAGTGTTTACAAAATTTTTTGGATTTTCTGATTAAAGACCCTATCTCCCCCTACTTTATTCCTGGTCGATCAAGTTAAGTATTGACCTTCTCTCAGGGTTCGGGTCATCTGTATCTATTATATATAGTCTTTTTTTATTTTTTTTCCTTTATTTATTTTTGTTATTTATTTAAGAATAAAATAATAATATATGTGCAATATTTACACACATATGCAAGTTAGTAAGAACATGGCTTTATTAATATTTACATGTGTTTTATAAAGGGATTTTAAGTTAAAATTATTAAATAAGTATGATGGAATATAGATTCATCAATGGGTTTCCGAGAAAAAAAAACCACAAACACGTACGATGCGCGTGCATTGACCGAGAGGAAAATCGAGAAACTCTTGGGGCCTTTGTTTAATTATCCCAATAAGGGTCTGAGCTAAAAGTGAGGTGGGTTTCTTTCCTCTCATTTCTCCGAATCCAAAGGAGCGGATGTGCCAAGGTGTGGCGTTGAAGTGTTGGTGGCACTCGACTGGAGTGGTTCAAATGGAAAAGGTGAGGTGGTTGCAAGGCTTCTTGTGCGATGGAGACAGTGCTGGAGGAAAACGATGGAGGCCGGTGTCAAAAGAAGCGCGAGGCTCGTGAAGTTGTAGTGACCTATGTGTAGATTTATGATGAATCTCAGATTCACCACTCTAAGTCTCCTTAATTAAGCTCAAGTCCCTTAAAATCAACAGTATTTCTGCATTTATTCTGCATAATTAGCATTCAGGCATGATTTAATAAGAATTGCATTTTAGCCTTAATTTCTGCATAAAATAAGAAGCCAAAAATCCAAGCCAAAAATGACATGTAAATAGCCTAACTTCCCCTATTTTTAACTCCTCCATGCTGACACCGCATAACCCAAAACCACCTCCACTGCGTACACATCACTAACAAGAATAAATAAAAAATACAAAAAAATCACTAACCCTGTTAAGTGGACCAAAAACCCAAACCCTAGTTTCAAGATTTTTCGGACTAAAAGCCACATATCTTCCTCATCCAGTGACCGATTTGATCCTACTCACTTTTGAACTAATGCACATTCAATTACCTTCAAAACAAGACCAAGTTCAAGTGAATCAGAGCTCGTATGTGAAAGTTGGGTTTTGGGCCTCTTTTGTACATTGTATATTTTCGCGGCTTTTTGACCTTATATTTTATGCATATATTTTCTTTATCATTAAAAATCCAAAAAAAATAGAATTAAGTGTCTTTTATTCATCTTTGATTTTTTCATATTTTTCCGGAATTTTATCATGATTAAAAAATGACAAAAAAATAGAAAACCCAAAAATCAATGTATTCTATGTACATGGGATACCCCAAAAATTCACTTTTTACATTTGACCGAATTTGGCTTTGATGTCTTCATGAAAGTTGTAGATCTCGTCGAGACGAGCATTTTTCGTGAAGGAACTTCATTTGCTATTTTTTATTGATTTTACAAGGATTTTTATTCTCGAATTTTCTAGAGCTGACACATGGCAGCCCAGAGGCCGCCACGTGTCAGCTATTTTTCGACCTTTTAATTTCGCTTTTATAAAAAAAATAAAAAATAAAATTAAATGCCCACACGTGTGTCGTACGTGCCCCCAGGCACGTGCTCCGCACGTGCCGCACCCCTCTCTCCTTCACCTCCTACGTCACGTGGCAGCGCCACGGCCGTTCGATCAGCGACCGATCGAACGGCCGCTGGCCTTCGTCTTCTCCCCAACGGACCCGCCTCCGAAACCTCCGCCGCCGCCTCCGTTAAACTCGCAACGACCGCCTCCTCATCGGCCACCTGCGCAACCGCCGCAACCCCTTTGACCGCGTCGCCAACCGCCCTCCTCTATCCTCGCGCCGCCCCGAGATCTCCGGCCTCTCCCCTATTTAGACTCCATCGCCGACCCTCCAGATCCGCGATCCGCCGATTGAAGCTTCAAGAGGGCGGTGGTGACAGCCCGCCCTCCGACATCAGCGAGATCCGACGTCCTCCCGACGTCGTTGCAGCCCAAGGCGCATCATCGTCGCCTCTGCCCCGCTCCGCCCCTCGGCGTCGAGCCACCGACCGACGTTCTTCATCGCCTTCAACTCAACCACCGCGCTACTTCATCACGGGTCTTCATCGAGCTTCTTCGACAACCATCGTACCTCCGCCGCCACAACACCGCTCCGACCATCTTCAACGACTCGACTACGACGATTTCGTCACCGACCTTCGCAATCAAATCAGCAGTACTACTTCGCCCAGGTTCATCTTCTCCGCCAACTCCTCCGAGCTCGGACCAACTCCACCGCGACTTCGCTTTTCGCCTAGCCTTGGCCGGACGCCAGCCATCGACCATCGCTGTATCACCACCGCCCTTGGCCAGGCACAAGGCCCGAGACCCCCGCACGTGCAAGGCACGTGCGCGGGGGGACGTCATTGGCTACGTCATCCCTAGGTCACGTGCATCGCACGTGACGCTGGGAAAATTGCAGACAGCCCCCCCCCCCCGGAGCTTCGCCGTATTGCACCTCAGTCCAAGACCAGAGGGCACGTGCTGCGCACGTGCCTCTCTGTGAAATTTGCAAGAAGACCCCCTTTTGTTTCAGTAATTGCATTTAGTTTTCCCCCATTGCATATTTATATTTATTATATTGCATATATAACCCTGTGTTTCCCCCCTATTTTGGACCTATTCTCTACATCATTTTATTTATTTAAAAATCGCATAATGTTCCTCACATGACTCTACATTTTGACATATCGTGGATATTTTTATTATTAGTGGATAAATATTAATTAATTATTTTGTGAAAATTGATATATTTTGCCCAATCTGTGCTCTTAAATTTCCCATTGATCGACTGTTGCTCTAAAAATCCCCAAAAAAATCACATATCACAGAGATATATTTGCTTGACATTGTGCCCAAAAATCTTTGCATTTGCATGCACATTTTGCCCTGTAAAAATCATTTTGCATATTTCACTATTTAATTTTTAATAGTTATTAGATCCCACATTTTTGAGGTTTAGGATTTTTCTAAGATCCATTACTTAGTGATAGATCTTAGATAATTTTATTTCTTGAAAATAAGTAGGTTTAATATTTATTATAATTAAATATTGAAAATCATTCTGTATGTATTTAAAAATTCATAAAAAATTCATATTGCATCAGAAAAATCCAAAAAAATTACAGTGCATTTATTTCATCATCATTTACATTGTGGCCAAGTTTCACATTTTTCGGACATTTTTGGTTGAAATTTACATTTTAGTCCCTAAAATAGGCAAAAATTGCATCCCTCATTTGCATTAAAAATTCCAAAAAAAGACCGCCTTGAAAACCGAACACGAAGACACAACTCTAGGTTGTTCCTTTGCCTCGTTGTGATCGACCTTGGGACTTGCCCAAGTAAAATAAACATAAAACCACTGGATTAAAATTGATTAAAAATTAGTGGTTATTTTTCTTGACCGATTCCGATTGCCGCCTACAGCGAACGACACTCATTAATTATTATTTCTCACACGACGAATAAAAACAACTTCTTAACGCGGCTTTTCCGAACTCGTCAGATGGCGCCGTTGCCAGGGAGGCAAACGGCTTAGTTTTGTGTTTTGAAAATTTTTTCACTCGGTTTTCCGTATTCGGGTAGTCTGACCCCCGAATTCTTCATTGTGAATACCATTTTATTTCCAGCTTTTATTTTTCAGCATTTATTCGCTTGTTCTATTTTCTGAGTCACTCTCTTACACATATCTCTCTTATTTTTCTTGCGAGGTACTCGGCGTACGTGGAGCGGTTTTCAAGAAACCGACGCATCTTCACCGACATCCGAAGAAGCCGCAATTAATTTAAGATCGAGTCGAGTCGTGAGAGAGCGTAGAGTCTAGGTTTTTAATTTCTGCAAATTTCCATTTCTGCTCATTTACAGCGGTGCCCGTTTGGACTCTCGCGCATGTAAAAAAGACCTTGAACTTTTCTGTGGTGTGTCGTGGCCTGTTTCACTCTCCGGTGAGGGTAGGGCCCGACTTGAGTGGCGAATAGGATAGACCTTCACATACGGCTCTCAGAGCATTTATATTTTTGCTTGTGCTCGTAGGATCTTAAGCCACACTGCACATTAATTGACATGCACTCTAGATCGTTCAACTTAGCCAAATTAAATCAATTCTTCCCGCTAATAGAACTTTCTGCTTAGGTGCGGTTTTTATCGGCTTGCATACATATAGAATAATTTTTCAATTCTGTCTAGCATCCCACATGAAGATTGTGAGGAGGCACTGTAAGTCTTCTAACTGAGCATTCTTCATAGTTTTTCGCGTGCATCGGCTTTTCCCGACTTTCTCCCTCTTGTTTTATCACATAATTTTAAAAGGAAATTGGGACGGTACGGTAGACATGATTTTGTGCTCATCTAATTTTTCTGTGATCACCTCATTAAATTTGGACTGCTAAAGATAGCCGATCAAAATAACCCATAAAATCAAGAATTTCTACGGGAGAGCAACCCCGACCTTGTGTGTTTCTATTTTTCTGAGTGAGCGAGAGACGACACTTAAGGTTAGAGCCCAAATCCTAAATCTCAGCTCGCTAAATTCCTGCCAAGATTGATTTATCACCAACTAAAATCGAAAAGATAATAACTGAACTCTTACGGCTTCACTGTGTGCGTTGGTGAACCTGGGGTTTGAATTGTGTTCGCATTGGTGTGCGTGAACCGATTTCAAGATCAATAGCCGCACATTTGATTTCTCTTGATTATCTCGTGCAATTATCTCACTCCTTTCTTGATTTAAAATTCACCATGGAATTCTTGTCCAATAACTCTTGCAGACCCAACCCCTCATTCCTTTCAGCTCTTTCAAAAATAGCCAAACGTTTATCCGAGAATCCATCAGAGCTATACTATGAAAATGAATTTGTATCGGTTAGACCCAAAACACCTCCCCCTCAACCACCAATAAATCCATCTCCTTCTGCTAATCCGACATGTTTCATGAATGACAACCCTTTGTATTCAGAGCAGACAAACCAACAAATGATTGAGGGCTCTACTTCTTCATTTAATCCTCTTTACGTTGATCAAACAATTCATCCCTCATATTCGGTAAAGGTCAATTTATCATTCATGGGAGAAGATAACCACATGATCGAATTAAACACTTCTTCACCTCTTCCATCAATCTTGAACACCAAAGAAAAATCATTATCTTGGATTGAACATAACAATCCCCTCTTCACTCAAACAGAGGATTGGGCCGACCACATAGGATCACAACTCCCCTTGGACCAACTCCACTTACCTAGACCATATGAGCAGCCACCTTCCATGATAATTGAGGAGATACTTTCAGAAAATGATGATCGTATATCGGATATTTCAAGAGACCCCTCTCCTAGTACATATAGAAAAATGGAAGAGGACATTGAATTACAAAAACATACCCCAACTGCTCCCATACTTGGCCAAGAAGAGATTTTGGAGAATATTTTGAGGATGAATAAGAAATTTGATTTAATGGAGGATAAATTTCAAGAACTTGCCGATCGATTAATCTCTAGTAGCTCGGTTATAAAAATAGACGAGGAGATGATTGGATCTGAAATTGAAAATTTTGAGGATATTCAACAACCTAGGGATTATTCTGACTCCCTTAGAAATGACTATGCAGCGGACTATCACCCTGAACACCAGAGCCCCTTTTCACCTGAAGAACACCCCACACCCCCACACCACCCAGAAAATACCAAAAAATGGAAATATTTGAAAACCACAAAAAATTGAAAATTTAGAAAATTTCAAAAAAATTGAGACTGAAGATGATCTGAGGAATTTGGATCCAACTGTACGGCAAGCATTAGGAAGGAAATTGATTTTTGAACTTCCCTTTCTACAGGCCATTGAACATTTTCCCGATCTTAAAGGATTTATGATAGACAAATTAACGATGAAGAAATCGGGCAGGATTAGAACAAAGACCGAGAGACATATCTTGTCAATGGCCTCCTCCTTGGTGTTGAGAAAAAAAACCAAGAGCCGCATAGTAAAGCGGTTGCCCAGATTCGACTGTGAAATCAAAGACACATCATTCACCCATGCTCGGATTGATGACGACGCACCGATCAATATCCTTCCGACCTCTGTATTTCAGGAACTCAAACTCGGACCGATTCGAAAGATACGAGAGATCATTCAATTGGCGGACCGATCGATAAAACGGCCGAGAGGAACCATTTCTGTCATCATGAAATTCCAAGGTACTCCACTCAAAGTAGAATTCATAATCATTGATATTGAGCATCAAGGAGAATTCACCCAGTCTCCAATCATTCTCGGAAAGCCGTTCTTGGCATTGGCCAAGGCGAGTATTGATTGTGAGACTCGGGAAATCAATTTCACAGCATTGGAAGCACTTAGATCTGACCATGTCTTTGAGGAACCACGACCTTCTGAGGCAACCCACGAAGTCCCCGACAACCGTAACCATGAAGCGGTAGAAGAGCCCTACCCCGCAGCCACACCTGAGATAGCGGTTGTTGATGAGACTATTGGTTTAGAAAATCTCCCCCCTGCTCCATTCCCAGCCGCTCTCACCAGGGAGAATCATGTATATGAATCATATGATCCGGAGACTTATGCATGGGCGCACCCTGGGTCGACCTACTCTGACTACGTGGATTACATCAACTCGATACAGAAATGCGCCAACATCGAATCAATTGAGAAAGAACATGCAGAGACTCTCCCCAGTATTTCAATTCCTGTGAATCTCAAAATAGACAAATCTTTCTACTACGATCCTGAGACATATGCATGGTCACACCCTGGAGCAACATTCGCCGAATATCTTGACCAAATAATCCCAAATCGAGAGTGCTCAAACATACGGGAGACTAAGAGCAAGCACACAGACCAAACACCAATCAAGGAGAATTTCAATGGCTATTCATCTGGATACTCAAGTGAACCGACACCTTCACGACGAAATAAAAAGAGAGTCACCTTTGACCTTTCGGAAGAGGAAACAGTTGATAATCCCTCATCAGGTCCGGAAAAGATGGTCTACATGAGTGAAGTCTGTTCGGCAGCCCTAAAGCCATATCTTCGTAAGGATCCAAAATTTAATCCTCGTTGGACAACTCCCGTTCCTAACTACTACTCATCCAAAGCTGATGCTCCTGCCCTCTTCAAGTACACTGGAATTCTTTTGTATGAGCTGACTGAGACCGGTGCTTCTGTGCTATCATCTGAGGACAAATCGATTGACCCCAAGAAGGAACGAATTCTGAGGAAACAATTAAAGAAACAAAGAGACATGCAGACTTGGAGTATGTCCACTTTCAAATACTACTCCTCTGAGGATAACTCTGATGATGGATATCTTTCATCTGACTCAAACACTTCATCTATTATCCATCATGAGTTTTCTGAGGATGACACTGATTGTAGTTGGGAATCATATGCTCCATCTTCACCTCATCATTATGATCTTCCACCGCAGGATCACAAGAAGATCAGCCGAAAACCGCCTTAATCATGAGCTACCCACCCTCCCTCCCGACCACATCGGTCTCCTTGTACAACTTCTTCCTCTACTTAGGCCAAGGCCTATGTATAGGGGGGGGGGGACCGATGCCATTTCTATATACCATTTCTCTCATCACACTCTTTCTCCCGACCGCTCCATTTCCACCCTTCTTCCATACTTAGGCTATCCAGAGCCTAAGTATAGGGGGAACCGACATCCACCTGTATATACTCTCCTCATTCACATATCATGACCGCCTCTTTTCCGCTCTACTTCCTAACCCAATGTATATAAATTTTCCACTCTCTTACGCTTAGCCCGAGCTATGTCTTCATTACGCTTTTGTGCTCTGAGGACACAACACTCGCTAAGTATAGGGGGGTCTGTATATATACTTTGTATATATTTTACCCATATCTTGTACTTTCGCGTAAGTCTATATGTATTTACCGGGTGGGTACTAACTTGAAGAAAAAAAGTTTTGCTACTAACACTGACTTGCCCAAAATTTTGAAAAAAAAGGCTTCTTATATTCCATTTTTTGCATAAAAAAATCCCTTGCATAAAATGTCAAAAAAAATATAATAAAAAAAATTAATTGTGTCTGCGTTTCACACACTTGCACTTCATCTAGCATCACATGCATTTGCATCTGTGAAAAGTCATTGGGTTCTAAACCGAGTTATAAGCCGAAACCGAGAGTGGTCTGGACTTAACCTTAATCCACCTAATTTTCAAAGGAACTTCACCGAGAAATAGGATTTTAAGAGCTTCAGGTCTTTTGACTTAATTCTTTAAGTTCCACATGACAATGTACATCATTTGACTCTTAGTGTCTAACTTGGTCTCTTCATTCTGGGTACAACTCTGGAATAGGGAATTAATTCGCACTCTCACGCTATGCACTTAGCTCTACCCAGACGGGATGTTGGAAGACTTTGTGAGTTTCTTTTCTGGTAGCGTGGAAATCTAAAAATTGGAGTTCGGGTTGAAATAAAGCTTCGAAAAAGGGATGGACGGCTGGGCACAATTTTTTCTAAGACCCCAAAAAATGTACGGAATAAAAAGATGCTATATCCGTAGGGGCAAAACAAGATCCAAGCAGAACCACCAAAAATTCCAAATACAAAGAAGCAGTCTACCAAATAAAAATTCGACCAAAAAGGTCCAAGCTTCAAGAAACCTGCAGATCTTGGTGGAGACTTGGATACACTGGCCATCTTCACAAGGAGAGGTGACTACACTTACCACCCCTCCAGTTCTTTTCTCTTTCTTCTAACTTCTCCCCCATTTCGATTGTGAACACAGCACGACAGACCTTAGAAGGAAATACCTGACTCCCCGAGGACGAGTTACGGGAGAGGAGAGGAGCATGGTAGTCCGGCATTCTGGATGGGAAGAGCTAAAACCCTTCACACACACGAGTCGGTTATTCAATGTTCATAGGGTATACTTTGGGAAGAGGATTGATCTAAGATGACTTCTGAGTCGAAACTGTGTCAATGATGTGTAGAACTTGAGGACTGTTGATTTTAAAATTCTAAGTCTCACAGAAGTTCCGCCACATTATTAATCCAAAGGTCGAGTTTAGTTTCACGTTCACCTTCAGTTCATGGTCTTGGTATGGAACCCAGTCTCATTTCACTTCATGGCATTTCTTTTTGATGCTCAGGGACGAGCATGGTTTAAGTATAGGGGGATGATGAATCTCGGATTCACCACTCTAAGTCTCTTGAATTAAGCTCAAGTCCCTCAAAATCAACAGTATTTCTGCATTTATTCTGCATAATTAGCATTCAGGCATGATTTCATAAGAATTGCATTTTAGCATTAATTTCTGCATAAAATAAGAAGCCAAAAATCCAAGCCAAAAATGACCTATAAATAGCCTAACTTCCCCTATTTTTAACTCCTCCATGCTGACACCGCATAACCCAAAACCACCTCCACTGTGTACACATCACTAACAAGAATAAACAAAAAAAATTAAAAAAATCACTAACCCTGTTAAGTGGACCAAAAACCCAAACCCTAGTTTCAAGATTTTTCGGACTAAAAGCCACATATCTTCTCATCCAGTGTCCGATTTGATCCTACTCACTTTTGAACTAATGCACATTCAATTACCTTCAAAACAAGACCAAGTTCAAGTGAATCAGAGCTCGTATGTGAAAGTTGGGTTTTGGGCCTCTTTTGTACATTGTATATTTTCGCGGCTTTTTGACCTTGTATTTTATGCATATATTTTCTTTATCATTAAAAATCCAAAAATATTAGAATTAAGTGTCTTTTATTCATCTTTGATTTTTCCATATTTTTCCAGATTTTATCGTGATTAAAAAATGACAAAAAAATTAGAAAACCCAAAAATCAAGGTATTCTATGTACATGGGATACCCCAAAAATTCACTTTCTACATTTGACCGAATTTGGCTTTGATGTCTTCATGAAAGTTGTAGATCTCGCCGAGCGAGCATTTTTCGTGAAGGAACTTTTTCGATCCGAGGTCATTTGCTATTTTTTATTGATTTTACAAGGGTTTTTATTCTCGAATTTTCTAGAGCTGACACGTGGCAGCCCCAGAGGCCGCCACGTGTCAGCTAGTTTTCGCCCTTTTAATTTCGCTTTTATAAAAAAAATTAAATTAAATGCCCAAACGTGCGTCGCACGTGCCCCCAGGCACGTGCTCCGCACGTGCCGCGCCCCTCTCTCCTTCACCTCCTGCGCCACGTGGCAGCGCCACGACCGTTCGATCAGCGGCCGATCGAACGGCCGCTGGCCTTCATCTTCTCCCCAAAGGACCCGCCTCCAAAACCTCCGCCGCCGCCTCCGTTAAACTCGCAACGACCGCCTCCTCATCGGCCACCTGCGCAATCGCCGCAACCCCTTTGACCGCGTCACCAACCGCCCTCCTCTATCCTCGCACCGCCCCGAGATCTCCGGCCTCTCCCCTATTTAGACTCCATCGTCGACCTTCCAGATCCGCGATCCACCGATTGAAGCTTCAAGAGGGCGGTGGTGACAACCCGCCCTCCGACATCAGCGAGATCCGACGTCCTCCCGACGTCGTTGCAGCCCAAGGCGCATCATCGTCGCCTCTGCCCCGCTCCGCCCCTCGGCGTCGAGCCACCGACCGACGTTCTTCATCGCCTTCAACTCAACCACCACGCTACTTCATCACGGGTCTTCATCGAGCTTCTTCGACAACCGTCGTACCTCCACCGCCACAACACCTCTCCGACCATCTTCAACGACTCGACTACAGTGATTTCGTCACTGACCTTCGCAATCAAATCAGCAGTACTACTCCGCCCAGGTTCATCTTCTTCGCCAACTCCGTCGAGCTCCGACCAACTCCACCGCGACTTCGCTCTTCGCCTAGCCTTGGCCGGACGCAAAGCCATCGACTACCGTTGTATCACCACCACCCTCGGCTGGGCACACGGCCCGAGACCCCCGCACGTGCAAGGCACGTGCACGGGGGGACGTCATCGGCTACGTCATCCCCAGGTCACGTGCATCGCACGTGACGCTGGGAAAATTGCAGACAGCCCCCCCGGAGCTTCGCCGTATTGCACCTCAGTCCAAGACCAGAGGGCACGTGCTGTGTACGTGCCTCTCTGTGAAATTTGCAAGAAGACCCCCTTTTGTTTCGGTAATTGCATTTAGTTTTCCCCCATTGCATATTTATATTTATTATATTGCATATATAACCCTGTGTTTCCCCCCTATTTTGGACCTATTCTCTACATCATTTTATTTATTTAAAAATTGGATAATGTTCCTCACATGACTCTCTACATTTTGACAAATCGTGGATATTTTTATGATCAGTGGATAAATATTAATTAATTATTTTGTGAAAATTGGTATATTTTGCCGAATCTATGCTCTTAAATTTCCCATTGATCGATTGTTGCTCTAAAAATCCCCGAAAAATCACATATCATAGAGATATATTTGCTTGACATTATGCCCAAAAATCTTTGCATTTGCATGCACATTTTTCCTTGTAAAAATCATTTTGCATATTTCACTATTTAATTTTTAATAGTTATTAGATCACACATTTTTGAGGTTTAGGATTTTTCTAAGATCCATTATTAGTGATAGATCTTAGATAATTTTATTTCTCGAAAATAAGTAGGTTTAATATTTATTATAATTAAATATTGAAAATCATTCTGTTTGCATTTAAAAATTCATAAAAAATTCACATTGCATCAGAAAAATCCAAAAAAAATACAGTGCATTTATTTCATCATCATTTACATTGTGGCCAAGTTTCACATTTTTCGAACATTGTTTGATTGAAATTTACATTTTAGTCCCTAAAATAGGCCAAAATTGCATCCCTCATTTGCATTAAAAATTCCAAAAAAAGACCGCCTTGAAAAACGAACACGAAATTGGATAGACACAGTTCTAGGTTGTTCCTTTGCCTCCTTGTGATCGACCTTGGGACTTGCCCAAGTAAAATAAACATAAAACCACTGGATTAAAATTAATTAAAAATTAGTGGTTATTTTTCTTGACCGATCCGATTGCCGCCTACAGCGAACGACACTCATTAATTATTATTTCTCACAAGACGAATAAAAACAACTTCTTAACGAGGCTTTTCCGGACTCGTCAATCTGATGCAGTGGGAGAAGGAGTTGCAGCTGAGGAAGGGGTGAAGTATTTGCGGACCTCCTCTCGGTCGACAGACAACGCGAGTGTGAGCTCAAAGCCGCTAGAAGAAGGCGATGACATGGTGATGCTGGTGCTGTGGAGATATGAAGGTGAATACTATCAGGCAACATCGATGCAAATAGTTTGAAGTTGTTGTGCTTGAAAGGAAGGAAGAGGTTCCTATGTTGGACATGTGAGCCCACGGCGAGCCATTATGCAATAAATGTTATTGCGAATATCATTCCCTGATCTGAAATGAAGAATAAATAATTTGCATAATAAATCCCTCTGTACAATTAGGGTTATGTACCATGGCTATCTTAATTATCATACAGCTATTGATTCAATTATTGAATCATAGAGGCTGGTGCTTGGATGAATATCTAAAGAGTTAGATTGAGGACTCATCAAGCACTGTCAAATGATTGTTAAGATGTGATCTCCAGCCTGAGTAGGAGATGGCAATCCTTTCTCACATAGGCTGATATCTGACCGACCTCTTGATGTAGTTCCTCTGCATAGGAATAGAGATTCGGAGGTGTCAGATTAGTTAGGTCAAAGAGTTGACTTAACGAGATCGAGATAACCTAAGTCCTATGTTGAATGCTGTCACAACATAGGCACGCAACCTCTGACCGGAGACAGATGTATTGCTATATGTCTGAGTATGTACATTTGGCAGACCAATAGGTTGATGACCTAACCAAGGTCTATACACCGGCGCGCTGGTGTTCATATAAGGGCATATGAGTAATACGATCTCTCAAAGGGATCATACAGGTTCACTACTGAACCGGAAGACATGAGCTCACTCATGAGATATTGGGAAGAATAAAATTCCGTGCACGGTCGTCTCGCTTTGGAAGCTTGACTGAATTTGTAGGTTTGATATATACTTTTGGAAAGTATATGATCAAGACCTAGGTATGATATATGCTTTTGGAAAGTATATGATCGATACCAAATCCCAATGATCAAATGAGAAACTTAGTGATCAAACCCTGAAGAAGACAGTGTAAAATTGATCTTGATCTTCGGGTTGACCATGGGTCTTCCAGTATGCAGGATGTACAGGTATTGGGAATACCTGGGGGTGATGTGATCATAAACGATTGTATATCCATGACGCTTCCATTCCGATGGAGTGATGAAACAGGTCTGGATTTTAGTGACTCCTTCCAGTAGAGAAGCAATCTGATCTTAGTCCAAGTGTTGGACATTGATCTGAATGAGATTCAGATATAATGAGAAGATTGGATTTGCGGTCTTGATTTAATCAAGCATCTGTGGGAGGTTCGTACGATCTGGATTTGAGACAAGATCTCAGCATCCAAGTCACTATACGTGGAATAATACAATCGCCCTGTCCTTATCTCCAAGTATCTGCGGAGAAAGCACATTATTCTTGAAAGGGTTCAAGAATAATTCATTTGATGAAATGTATATCCAAGCAAGGACTTGATGATTAAATGAGATTTAATTATCAAGCATAATATGAATATGATTCATATTATTATCCAAGATAATTAAATGAGATTTAATTATCAAGGATTAGAGAATGTGGATAATACTATCCAAAATATTTGTGTATTATAAATATGATTTATAATATACATATATTCAAGAGAGAGAAATTTAGTAAATAACATTTGTGAATTATTAAATGTGGATTGGATTCACATTTGTTAATTAACTGGAAATGTCATTTACAAATTAGTTTGTGATGTGAATATGATTCACATAATTTTCAATGGCATGATTGAAATATTCACAAATTAATTTAGAATTAATTTGGTGGATATTATTGCAATAATAGTTATTGCAATTTATTAAGAAATAATAAGATAAAATAAAAGGAGACAAAATAACACCCTATAATTTAGGGTGGTTGGTTGACTCCCTTTTTGTTGTCACATTATCTCTTAATTAGTTAAATTAAATTATGTTGATAATGTTGCAACATATTTTAATTTAAATTAATGTTGTTGGTTTTAACCAACAACAATCATAGCCATTGATTTTACATGGACCAAGCCTGGCCATTGGATCCATGTGTCCCATGGATTGAGATCCATTGGATCCTAAACTAATATAAAAGGAGGGCTAGGGTAGCCTTCCAAGGTACAACATAATCAAGAGTTGTAAATGGTTGCAACTCTCTCTCTCTCATATTCTCGCCCTCTCTCTTTCTCTCCTCCAAAAGATGGTCGTCCATCTTGTGTTGAGAAAGGAGAGACTCTCGATTTCTTCTTCGACGACTCAAGGATCTCCTTCTTCTCTGGAGTTTCTTACTCTAAAGGAAAACGACGGATTTCGTTTGACGAAATCGGGGGAGCCATGCTTGGATCTTCATCGAGGATTGCGGGGAGGAACGCGACTCATCATCGTGCCCGCAAGTGCGTTCTTCGTAAATCGGACTTGAGACAGGAGGATCTCTACTTTGGGATTTCACGATCACAACCACGCTTCAAGAGGTATTCCTTATACTTTGTGGTTTGATGAAACGATCCGAGAAGTGTTCTCGTGATCATGTGGTTTCATCTTTAAAGTTAAAATTTTAATTTCCGCTGCATCTAGCATCTAGTGCGACTAGTTACTCCGATTGCATATGATGCGATCAACACGCTTTCGTGATGCGCTTGAGGATACTCAATATCCTTCAAGTGGTATCAGGGCCATAGGTCGAATAAGGTTTTGGATATGATCCATAGACCTTAGACGATTTGGTTCTTGAAAGGGTTGCGAAATTTTTACTGCATTTCAATTTTCGCACCTCTGTCTAATTGAATTTTTCTGTACTGTTTAAAATATGTAAACACGAAATTTTCAATTGGATTTTGTTCCCCATTAAACAAGGAAACCATAGAACTTGAGTTTACTAAATTTGGACTTTATTTGCTCAAGATATGGCTTTTTGAATATGACTATATTCACTGTTGCAGGAACTGCGGATTTAAACGTGATTAATGAGATAATTACGGTTTTAATCCGCCTTGAAATGCGTTAATTATCACTTGGGTTCTTTAATAAATCAAATAGGCAATCTTTGGAAACTGAGTTTGTATTTTTTGGATTTAAATTGATCAAGATAAGTTAATTTTAGTGATTGGGGGTCACTGCTGGAAATTAACAATTTTGATCTTGAACCTTGTGATATGTCATTCAATTATCATGATGAAAATTAATTGTTAATTTTCTGGAATAATTAGTGATAAATATTTGTAAAATATTTAAAGAGATAATTATTTCATTGAATGACACTTGCCTAAACCACAATGATGAGATATTAGATCTTGATCATTGGTTCATCAACAAACATTGCCTTCATGAAAACTATAGTTTATCCTACAATTGTTGTAGGACGACTTTTACATGAAAACCCTTTTGCTTGAATAGGATTGGGGATTTGTCTAGCAAATCTCCTTATAATAAAAAATGTTTTGATGTATATTATATGGTATAATTTCGGTTGAAAAACCGATGAGCATCTCAAAGTACATGATGATCTATCTGGTATTATCCTTTCCCGAGGCGGATGTGGTGCCTAGTCGGAGAGCATTGGGGTCGCGGGTTGCAACGTATGTGGTCCGTCCCACTCTCGTCGGTACTGGCCATGACAGCGGGTAGGGACTGTATAATGCCGGAGAAAGTCAATGTGTATTTTTCTAGTTATTAAAATTCGAATAATACGTACTTTGAGAATATACCTACTATTCAAGTAAAAGACATGTTTGTTGATTGATGATTGGATTAATGATTAATTTAATATGATTAAATTAATTATATCCAATAAACACTCTATCATGAATAGATGTGTATTTCCCTTGGAAGAATTAATTATGTGAATATGATTCACGATAATTAATTACAATTTGAATATGAGATGGAGGATCACATAAGTGACATCCATGGTCTCCCGTCAAGGCAAAGGATTCCGTCGCCAGTTGTTGTGCATAGGAGACGCCAGTCCGAAGTGACAGATCCTGTACATGATTTAATTGGATCGGGTTCTTTGCTTCTCGAAAGAGTAAGGCCGTATACGTAGTGACCCCAATACCGGGTCCTCATATTATTGGGGCGATATTGGATTGCGTATAGCGAGTATTAAGCCTGTTGACGGTTGGTTCAATTAATGACGGGTCAACATCATCTTAGGGGTGGTGGGCCCGGGTGTTAAAGACCGAATTGGGAAATGCAAGTTGGACTTGCAAGGCGGAATGTGTTCCCGCTTCTTTTTATCCGAGTTGTAGGTTCTCATATTATTGAGATGCAACAAAGATAGGAAAGGAGATCCCAAATCTTGCTAGAGATATAATGGTAAGAATATCTCTTACATTGAAAGTGATTAAGGGAATGAACTTTCAGTGTTGACAAGGCAAGACAACTTTGATATAAAAATTCCTAAATCAAAGTAAAATATGTATATAATATATATACTCTTATGCAAATTTCTTATTTCAGATAATCCATTATTAAACCCACTCAATGTTATACTCAATGATAACCAGTAAAAATATCTTGGATTGGACTCATGATCCAGATATTGTACTTGCAATTGAACACATAATGTATGTGGTTGCAATGTGCAAGTTTCCTCAACATAATGAGGAAGGGCAATTAAATAAGACAATAAGACATCACCTTAGGGTTTGTATGTCTCTATAGTCTTGATCTTTCATCGAGTGTACTTTGGAAGTGACATGTCGATGGTGATCGTAATTGTCGGATAATCCTTATAAAATAAAAGAAGATATTTTGGCATACATATGTGCTCTAGACATTTAATCATGAATGGCATGGTTCTCTGCATTATGCAGAATGGTGGCTTGGAAGAGATGATGTATTCAAAATGTTTGAATACCTACCTGAATCTAAGTCTCTAAGAGTTAAGATGTATGTAGATATGATGAGTGTCATCATTCTATTATCTATACTCTAGTCATTCATGAAGCTTCATAATATTCATATTGTATGAATTTAATGAAGCATGTATATATGTTGAAATGCTCTTACATTGAATTCCTTTTGAATTTAACATAAGAGATTCTTTGTCTTGAACAATGGTTGTTTATAGATGAAGAGAGCGCAGTGGAAGCATGGGTCGGACCCGAATAAGAAGGAAAGTCAAAGAGTTGACCTACTTCTGTGACTTCCATATGGCATCCAAAGAGTTGGATGAATGCCAATGCTGCAATAAGTTGATGTGTTGATAGTATGACTATCAAGTCTATCTAAAATCCTTAGTAAAGGACTCAGATAGAGCATCAGAATAATCTACATATAATCATTGACTTTGACTTTCTTATTTCATAAGATTAAGTCTGACAATTGTATCCCAATCTTCTAATGACATTTGCAATTGGTTGCATATATATATTAGAAGATTAGAAATCTGATCTTAAGGTTTAGTAGTCATCTACATGGATATTGTTGTAATTGTTACAGCAGTCTCTGTTGGATAGAAGGACTTCATATTCTCAGTGGGAGACCCCTAGTCTTGGAGAATGTCTCTATGACCTAGATATTAGAATACCCTCATTGTTTGTTTCTAAATGTTGGAAAAAAACATGAATTCTGAGATAGAACTATCATAAAGAGTTATGATGGGAATATTTCAGATAGTAATCTAACATCTAGTGGACTCCACGAAAGTAGAAAATTAATGAATGGTTCATTAAGATTTCTAGCACTGAAAATCAAACCTCATAAGATCAATAGGAGGATGAAGATCATTTGATAATGATCTGGCATCAAGCCTTGGACATTTGTTTGTTGATTTGATCAATAGACTAGTAAGATATGAAACTTTAGAATGTCTAAAATTTCAAATCTTACATACTTGTGAATATCGTATTCAAAGTAAAATGTCCAAAACGCCTTTCTCTGGGAATGGTGTTAGATGTCGAGGTATTCAAGATCTCATACATATTGATGTATGTAGATCATATATATCATAATAAACATTATGGATATGTGATATCTATTAATGATTATGTATGATATGAGATTTCTTCTCTTCACCTGAGAAACCTTTGAAATGTTCAAAGATTTCACAATTTTGGTTTAGAACCAAAGTTTGAAGAAAGATGAAACGAATTTGATCTAAGCAAGGTAGCTTGTACCTATTAGATAAAATTCAAAGAATACCTTATGGAGATATGAATATCATTTCTATCTCACTCCTCCTAATACACCTAAACTCAATGGAGTTGTAGGGAGATACAATTGGATCATGTGTGACATTATTTGATCAATGATGAATTTTAGCATAATTATCCTCTTAGTTTCCATGTATATATGTGTAGTAGAGACTACAATATATATCCTTAATAAGATTCCATGCAAGTAAGCTGGAATCTAGCACTTGAGAGTGCTACTTCATTAGGAAAATAAAGGATGGTATTGGATACCTACTTTATGACCTTGAGATTCTTAAAAGATATCATTTCTGAGAATGTGATTCTTAGTAGATTGAGACTCTCTTGAGAATCAAGATGAAAATGAAGTAAAGGAACTCATTTAATCTTGAGAAGATAATGAGGCTCCTAAAATAGGAAACTAAAAGGACAATTAAAGACGAAACATTAATACCTCTTCAAATGAGTTTGAGGATGTATTCCATGTGTCAGCCAAGTCTGACAATGATCGGACTTCATGTGATGAAGCTCGTAAGGATCATGACATGGAATGATGGATATTAGCAATAAAGTCTAAAGTAGACTTCATATACAAATGTTGTATATGGACCCTCGAGGATCCACCTATAAGGGTTAGACCCATTAAGGTGTAAATGGATCTTCAAGAGAAAGGGAACCTGATGAGAAGGTAGAGACCTTCAAAGCTCGGTTCGTAGCCATGAGCTACACACCGGAAGAGAAGACATTGCTTGCAATGGGACTTGCTCTTCGGTAACCATTCTTAAAATCATCAGAATATTGCTAACCTTAGCTACACAACTTGACTATTGCATCTTCAGGATGTAATTCAAGATTGCATTCCTCTAAGAATACCTCTCTGAGGATATTCACATGAAGTAGCCACAGGGCTTCATGGTTGAGGAAAGTAAGGTGTGAAAGCTAAAGAAATCCATCTATGGACTCAAATAAGCTTCTTGTTGTTGGAACATAAGATTTGATGAAATTATAAATGTTATGATTTCAAATAGAATCTTGATGAACCATGTGAAGCTTAGTGGGAGTGCCATTGTGTTCATCGTGCTAAATGTAGATAATATCCTAATCATTTCAAATAATATAAGGATGATAATAAGTGTTTTATATACTGGCTATCCCATACCTTGAGATATGATCTCAAGAATACCTCTTAGATCTTAGTTCTGAAGTTGTTCAGAAGCAAAGAGAAGAGGGTATTGGGACTGTCACATTTGTAGTACACCTTGGACATATTCCATTCTTGGAAATTCCAAGAAAGGCTTCCTTCCCTTGAGATTTGGTACTGACCTATCAAAAGGGATAGCATCTCAAAGAGTTGAGGATGTGAATGCTAAAACTGCTTGCACTTGTGCATCAGTTACGAGAAGCTAAGTGTATGCTAGATGTGTACAAAAGCCAGATATCTGCCATGCAGTGGGAGTAGTAAACTGTTACTAATCCTACTATGGAAAGAGAACACTTGATTGCAGTAATAACAATGTCTTCACAGATGACAAGATTTTTGAGATAGTGATCTCAAAGTCATATCTTCAAAAGCTTAAGACTTTATAGATAGAGATCTAAAAGGTCTTGACTGTGGATACCTTAAGAGATAGCGATCTTCCGGAATTAGGGTATTATGATAAGGATTATGGAAATACTGGTTATAATAATGATTGAGCATTAGTGTCAAGGACACTGTAACTGCTTTGACTAGATTGAGTATAGGTTGCATTAGAAGTAACATTCGCATTGGATGCGAGCACTGTTACCTAGGGATATGCAAGTGCCGTAAAAGGACTTGGCATAGTCTTTTGGGAACAGAGTGACTGATCAGCTTACCTAGCTATTTCTAAATAGCCTATGATTGTCACATGAGTGTGCGTTTAAATGATTAGCCCATTAATGGCTCTTTGAGCTAGTGGGAGATTGTTGGACATGTGAGCCCACGGCGAGCCATTATGCAATAAATGTTATTGCAAATATCATTCCCTGATCTGAAATGAAGAATAAATAATTTGCATAATAGGTCCCTCTGTACAATTAGGGTTATGTACCAAGGCTATCTTAATGATCATACAACTGTTGATTCAATTATTGAATCATAGAGGCTGGTGCTTGGATGAATATCTAAAGAGTTAGATTGAGGACTCATCAAGCACCGTCAAATGATTGTTAAGATGTGATCTCCAGCCTGAGTAAGAGATGGCAATCCTTTCTCACATAGGCTGATATCTGACCGACCTCTTGATGTAGGTCCTCTGCATAGGAATAGAGATTCGGAGGTGTCAGATTAGTTAGGTCAAAGAGTTGACTTAACGAGATCGAGATAACCTAAGTCCTATGTTGAATGCTGTCACAGCATAGGCACGCATCCTCTGACCGGAGACAGATGTATTGCTATATGTCTGAGTATGTACATTTGGCAGACCAATAGGTTGATGACCTAACCAAGGTCTATACACCGGCGCGCTGGTGTGCATATAAGGGCATATGAGTAACACGATCTCTCAAAGGGATCATACAGGTTCACTACTGAACCGGAAGACATGAGCTCACTCATGAGATATTGGGAAGAATAAAATTCCGTGCACGGTCGTCTCGTTTGGAAGCTTGACTGAATTTGTAGGTTTGATATATACTTTTGGAAAGTATATGATCAAGACCTAGGTATGATATATGCTTTTGGAAAGTATATGATCGATACCAAATCCCAATGATCAAATGAGAAACTTAGTGATCAAACCCTGAAGAAGACAGTGTAAAATTGATCTTGATCTTCGGGTTGACCATGGGTCTTCCAGTATGCAGGATGTACAGTTATTGGGAATACCTGAGGGTGATGTGATCATAAACGATTGTATATCCATGACGCTTCCATTCCGAGGGAGTGATGAAACAGGTCTGGATTTTAGTGACTCCTTCCAGTAGAGAAGCAATCTGATCTTAGTCCAAGTGTTGGACATTGATCTGAATGAGATTCAGATATAATGAGAAGATTGGATTTGCGGTCTTGATTTAATAAAGCATCTGTGGGAGGTTCGTACGATCTGGATTTGAGACAAGATCTCAGCATCCAAGTCACTATACGTGGAATAATACAATCGCTCTGTCCTTATCTCCAAGTATCTGCGGAGAAAGCACATTATCCTTGAAAGGGTTCAAGAATAATTCATTTGATGAAATGTATATCCATGCAAGGACTTGATGATTAAATGAGATTTAATTATCAAGCATAATATGAATATGATTCATATTATTATCCAAGATAATTAAATGAGATTTAATTATCAAGGATTAGAGAATGTGGATAATACTATCCATAATATTTGTGTATTATAAATATGATTTATAATATACATATATTCAAGAGAGAGAAATTTAGTAAATAACATTTGTGAATTATTAAATGTGGATTGGATTCACATTTGTTAATTAACTGGAAATGTCATTTACAAATTAGTTTGTGATGTGAATATGATTCACATAATTTTCAATGGCATGATTGAAATATTCACAAATTAATTTAGAATTAATTTGGTGGATATTATTGCAATAATAGTTATTGCAATTTATTAAGAAATAATAAGATAAAATAAAAGGAGACAAAATAACACCCTATAATTTAGGGTGGTTGGTTGACTCCCTTTTTGTTGTCACATTATCTCTTAATTAGTTAAATTAAATTATGTTGATAATGTTGCAACATATTTTAATTTAAATTAATGTTGTTGGTTTTAACCAACAACAATCATATCCATTGATTTTACATGGACCAAGCCTGGCCATTGGATCCATGTGTCCCATGGATTGAGATCCATTGGATCCTAAACTAATATAAAAGGAGGGCTAGGGTAGCCTTCCAAGGTACAACATAATCAAGAGTTGTAAATGGTTGCAACTCTCTCTCTCTCATATTCTCGCCCTCTCTCTTTCTCTCCTCCAAAAGATGGCCGTCCATCTTGTGTTGAGAAAGGAGAGACTCTCGGTTTCTTCTTCGACGACTCAAGGATCTCCTTCTTCTCTGGAGTTTCTTACTCTAAAGGAAGATGACGGATTTCGTTTGACGAAATCGGGGGAGCCATGCTTGGATCTTCATCGAGGATTGCGGGGAGGAACGCGACTCATCATCGTGCCCGCAAGTGCGTTCTTCGTGGATCGGACATGAGACAGGAGGATCTCTACTTTGGGATCTCACGATCACAACCACGCTTCGAGAGGTATTCCTTATACTTTGTGGTTTGATGAAACGATCCGAGAAGTGTTCTCGTGATCATGTGGTTTCATCTTTAAAGTTAAAATTTTAATTTCCGCTGCATCTAGCATCTAGTGCGACTAGTTGCTCCGATTGCATATGATGCGATCAACACGCTTTCGTGATGCGCTTGAGGATACTCAATATCCTTCATCCTAAAGTCATTTGCTGAGGGGCGCATGCTTCTGGACTAAGAAATGTCCAAGTCGATGACAAACTCGACCTATGTAAGGGTGGTTATTGAAGGTGAAGCGGAAGGTGGTGTGAAAAGAAGGGAAGACAAAGAATGAGCTAATAGTTCAGATTTAGGTAGAGCAAGATAGAAGAATAAGAAAGAAATAGGCGAGGAAGAAGAACAAAGAGGTGAAGGGGGAAGAAAAGAAGGGAAGAAGTTACCTAGGGAAGGTTCACCGAGGGAGGAGGCTCATCACTCCTTCGGTCATCACTTAGCATCGCCGCCATCGATGGAGCTCAACTTGCAGAGAAGTTGATTGATAATAAATGACAAAGGCTCTTCATCAGATCTCGCTTGAAGGAGAAGGTTTTTGCTCGAGCCGCGCTCCTGCTGATGTCACTTGAGGGTGGTTGCGATTTCTCTCTCTCATTCCTCTCTGAATGATGGCAGATGATATGTGAACGGGGGTTGTGAGGTGTTTTTGTGGCTAGGCCATTTGGAGAACGGTTGCACAGAACTTGGCAATCGTGGAGAGAGAGGGAGGTGGTGCGATAGGAGATATAAAAAAGAGGTGAGCGACATGGAGATCGAATGGGAGGAGGAGATGTGGGTGAGGGGAGCGGTTTGTGCGTTGCGTGAGGAGGTTGCAGGTGCACAAGGGTCGGATCCTGCGGAGGCAATTATGGGAGAGAGAGGAGAAGATGGGCAGCGAGTGGTTGTGGGCTACAGAACCGCTACAAGAGGCAGGGGCATCCCTGCAAATGGGTGGAGGGATCGAAAAGAAAGGAAGCGCCACGTGGCGTGCAGGATAGGCGACCACGCGACGGAGAGAGAAGAAAAAAAATTAAATTAAAATAAAATAATAACATAAAAATAAAAAATTAAAATAATAATATTCATTAAATAAAATAAAAATAAAATAAAAATAAAATAATATAAAAATTAGCAACACGTGGCATCTCTAGGAGCTACCACATATCGCTCCCGAAAAAATAAAAAATTAAATGTAAACAAAACTTAAAAAGAAATAACAAAAGGGGTTAAATTAAATAGTGATGAACACGAAAGTTGCTAGACTAAATGAGATATACATCTTTCATGTAGGACCAAAAATTAAAATAAATCATATGTATAGAAAGTATTTTTGGTGGTACGTTATATATATAACCAGATTTTTGTGTTTTGCAAACTTTATTGGCATTTTGAAATAGTATAAAAAACATAGAAAATATGAAAAAAAGTTATAACTTAATATATTTTTGGGATTTTTAATAATTAAAAAAAATAAAAAGATGAAATACAGGAACATATGAACAATATAGAAAGGGGACCGAAAGCTAAGTTCACATACGAACTCCAATTCTTTTGAATTTAGTATTGTTTTGAAGATAATCGAGTGTACATTAATTAAAAGCGAGTAGGGGCTATAGGAGACTTTATAAGAGAGATATTCATATTTTAAGGTTCTTAGTCTTAAATTAAGATTTTGGTTCTGTTGGTCATGTTTAGACGTTAATATTTTTATGATATTTTCCCTTTATTACTGTTATTAATATATACAATGCAGAGTTGATTTTATTTAGTTCCAAGTTAGTAAAAATATATATAAATAAGGGGAAATGTGGATAATATACAAGTTATATTTACAAAAGATTTTGGCTTTCTATTTAATGCAAAAAATACATACCAAAATGGAAATATTAACTCTAAATGCATGAATGAGAATAATGCAAAATAAAATGAGAAATGCGGCTAATTACTCAGGACCGAAGCTCTATTTTCAAATCTTAGAGTGATGAATCATGGATTCATCAACCCCCTATACTTAAACCTTGCTCGACCCCGAGCAACTAAAATGAAATGCAAAAGTGAAATGATTTTAGATTCTATACCAAGTTCATGAATAAAATAAAAATGGAGCTCAACTTGACCTTTGGATTAAAAATGTGGTGGAACCTTATTGGGGATTGAATTTAAGACCAAAAAGCCTTTAAGTTGCACAAGTCTCTATTCATGTCCCCTCAACTATTTGGTCAGAACAAATCATAATAAGCAAATTCTAATGACTATAAAAATTACTTGTACTGTGTAAGTGAAATATAGCTCTCCACATCTGAAATGACAAAGAAGCAACATCCTCTAATAAGGTAACCCTAATTCCCTGGTCAGGCAACTCTTTCCTCGTGGAGCGGGGTATTCCCTTTTATGTTCAAATGCAACTGGCTCAAGAAGAGGTGGTAGAGAAGAGAATGGACTGTGACCAGGGTAGTCACATATCTGTGGAGCTTGACCAGTATAGCCAAGTCTCCAGCTGCAGGATTCTATGGTATGAGACTTTGAAGCACATGCCTTTCGTATTTATAATTTTCTCCGGCAATATTTTTTTAACTTTTTTCTTGTCTAACTTTTTTGGAGATATTCTTTTTCTTTTTCTTTTTTTATATATACAAAGTGCAACATGCACATAAGGAGTTCTTCTTCTTGAGCCAGTAGACTATCCCTCTTTTGAAGCTTTATTGCAACCTACGATATCCCGTCGTTAGACGTCGACACCACTAGACTAGGTTGAGATGCACTACCGTCCCTGGAGGAGGTTGGATGTTTTCACCCATGTGCTACTCCAAGATAAAGGATTCTACTCCCTCGTCACCTCATCAATGAAGAGCTATGTTCATGGCGTTTATCCAAGATAGGTCACTATCTAATAGAATCGTGCATGTGTATGAAAAAATCTACTTAGACCAATCAATATGACATGCGAACATAGATTTGCGGACTCAAAGAATTAAGACACTCGACTAGAAAAATGTTAACTACAATTCCTATAAGATTCCTATGAAATTAGGTAGATTAAGGTCAAATCACATCCATCATCGACTTCTACTCATAACTCGGTCCAGAATCCACTAACTTTCCACTTTTCATATGCTAGATATGCAAATGAAATACATATGACATGCATTGCACATGAATGAAGTGCAAGACCCTTTTTTAAATGAATGCAAGGATGATATGCAAGAGTAAATAATTAGCTTCTCTTTTTTCAAAATTTTTAAATAAATTTTTGGTATAACTCATATTTTACAACAAAATTTTAAAAGTATGATTTACAAGAATTTTACAAAAGTATATACACTATATAATATACAAACAAAAAGTCTTTTACATAATTTTGCTTACCCCATAATTATTATATAATATATAAAAAATACATTAAAGTATTGGCTATGGGTAAAGTATATATATAAATATATATATATGCCCCCCATACTCAGCACGTGCTAGGTCCTCAGAGCACAAAAAGTGAGGGAAAGACATAGCTCATGCTAAGCATAGGAGAGTTAAAATAACAAAAAGTATAGAAGTCATTCCACTCCTCTGTACTTCGACTTTGATTAACCTAAGTGTATTAGAGAAAAAATGTGGTGGACATGGTCAAAAGGAGAAATGTATGAGTATATACACATGGAGTGCATTGGTTCCCCCTCTACATAGGCTCTGGTCATCCTAAGTATAAGACAGGAGTAAGTGTGAGAACCAATGAGATCTTGAGAATATAGAGAGAAAGAAAATGAATGCACAAGCAAGAGCAGGGGTTCTCCCTATACTTAAGATCTGAATATACTATGGAGTTAGGATCTACATAAGGAGGAACCTAAGCTCTAAAATAATGAATAGATCATATGTACAAGAATGAGTGAATCTTGTCACCTACTGAATCTTGATGTTGCATCTTCATGAAGAGTAATATGATGTATCTACTCTACGCTCACTCTGCATGAAGTTGATGACCTTTACTTCTCTCCTTAGACTCTACAACGTTCTTCAATAATTGTTCATTTGCCACATGGTTTTTGCACCATATGAGAGATCATCTATTTCTACACTTCCATTCTCGTGCACTTTTTTAGCAACAGAGGGATTCTATTAGAGTAGATCTTCCAGTGGAACATCTTCAACCTGAAATTAAGCAACCATACCATTTGCCCAGGGACAGTCTTTTCACCTAATAGGTTGATCATGCCATCTCTTTACTTTGTCATTGTAAATCAAACTCTGGTCATATGCCCTATTTCATATTTCCACTAGCTTGTTCAAGTTAAAGTCACGACAAAGTTTCCCTAGCCAACAACTCCAATTAATTTGTTTAATTGCCCATTCGAATGTGTGAATCAACTCGGCGGGCAATTGGCATGGCTTGCCATAGATCATTCTAAAGGGTTCTTTCTATTAGGATGAACCAACTTCTGCAAAATACTCTTCACCTCTTAGTTTGAAACCTCTACCATGCCATTTGTCTACTGGTGGTAAGGACTAGCAACTTTGTGCTCAAATCTGTAGTCCTTAGCTAAAGATCTTACATCTCGGTTCACAGAGTATCTAACCACATCAGATATCAGAATATTTGGTACGCCGAACCTGGCAATAATACGATCTCTGACAAACTTATAGACTGTCTTGCTGTCTACAGTTCAGGTTGGGATAGCCTCCAACCACCTAGCCAATAATCAACTGCTAATAAGATGTACTCATGTCATTGGTTGTTGGAAAAGGGATGCTTGAATTCTATGCCCCATGCATCAAAAATATCACAAATGATCACAGGTTTCACGGGCATCTCATATCTTTGTGTAACCGCCCTCCAATCCTCTAACAAATCGGGTACGACCATGCAAAATCAATAGTATCTCTTAACAAGGTCAGCCGGTACAATCCACATTAAAGTACCTTGTGAGTGATTCTCTTCCCCAAATGTTGTAATCCTGCCTCAAGAGAATGAAAATATGTGAGGAAACTCTAGTATTCCTCCTAAGAATACACCTTCTCCAAACATAATCCGAGCCTTCAAAGAAAAGTAACAGATTGTCCCAGTAGTACCTCATCGAATCTGACTTCAGTTGGTCAATGTTGCTACTAGTCCAACCTTGGGGAACTTGATTGAAGATAAGAAATTTCACCATGTTGGCATACCACGTAAGTGAGTCAATCACACAAATTGACTCGTTTGGGAAGGTCTCTCTAATATGCTCAAAATTAAGAGAATCCTTAAGCTCAATCCGGGAGAGGTGATCAACCACAATAATCTTCACTCCATGTTTATATTTTATCTCCAAATCAAACTCCTATAGGAGCAAAATCCACCTAAGAAGACGCACCTTCGCATCCTTCCTTTCCATTAAGTATCTGATGGTTGTGTGATCGGTATAGATTGTCACCTTAGAGCCCAAAATATGCGACATGAACTTCTTGAGGGCCTATACTACAGTAAGCATTTCCTTTTAAGTCACAATGTAGTTCTTCTGTGTAGGGTCTAATACTTTTCTCGCGTAGTGGATCGTAAACATGATCCCCTCGCGTGGTTGTCCTAACACATCTCCTACAACTAAATTTGAAGCGTCAATCATGATATCAGAGGGAAAAGGCCAGTCAGGAGCTTGCAGGATAGGTGAGGCACAAATCTTCATCTTCAAGAGCTCAAAGGCCTCCAGACACCTATGATCTAAAACAAATAATGTGCCTTTCCTTAAGAGCTCTATCAATGGGCGTGCAATCTTTGAAAAATCTTGAGTGAATCTCCTATAGTTACCAACATGGCCTAGAAACGACATCAATAATTTCACGTTGGTAGGAGGATCGAGTTTCTTGATCATTTCCACCTTGGTAGGGTCAACTTACATTCCACTTTTGGAGATGACATGCCCCAACAAGATACCCTCAGTCACCATAAAGTGACTCTTCTCCTAGGAGAGTACTAGACTTACCTCCCAACATCACATGAGAACTCGATCCAAGTGCGCTAAACATGTATCAAAGGAATCACCATGTACCAAGAAGTCATCCATGAACACTTCCAGAAAATATCCCACCTACTTGGCAAATACGATATCATGCACCGCTGAAAAGTGTCAAGGATATTTTAGAGCTTGAATGGCTTGAGCTTGAACGCGTAAGTACCGAATGGATGTGATAATGTGGTTTTTCCCTAATACTTAGGGGCTATAGCTACCTGGTTGTAGCTTGAGTACATGTCGAGAAAATAGAAGAACGCTTTCTCTGCGAGTCTCTCCAAGATCTAATGAATGAATGATAAGGGAAAGTGGTTTTTCTTGGTCACGGTATTAAGGCGCCTGTAGTTGACACAGACACTCCACGACATAGGTACTCATGTCACGATCTCTACCCCCTCCTCATTGGTGACCATCTGAATTCTTGGAGTCAGAAATAGGGTATATGATTCCTACTTTGCACCATTTGTCAATCTCATTCTTCACTACTTCCTGTAGATTGGGATAAACTCTCCTTCGAAACTCGTGGGAAGGTCTCACATTATCCTCAGTAAAAATGTGGTGTGAGTAGAGAGCATGGTTGATCCCCACGAGAACCGACACTAACTAGTCTATTGCTTTGCGATTCCTCTCTAAGACCTCTAAATCCTATAATGTTGTTCTAAGTCTAGTTCAACCTAATTATAATAGGATATCTCACTTTGGGTCCCTCAATAAAGGCGTACTTTAGTTTAGATGGTAATGATGTCTATTCTAACAATGTGGTGTCATAAAGCAAATCTGGATGAACTAGATCTGAATCTGGTTGCATGATGCATGAAGGTAAGATCAACTGTGTAGTACTTACCACGAACTCAGAAGTATCAGGAGTCAGATCACCAAAAAGATGCAGTAATTCAACCAAAGTCGCATCTAACGCGTCATGTGCCATGATTGTTCTGAAGGGGATGGAACTGATAGATCGTGATAGATCTCAAAATCATAATGGGAATAGGTAGATGAATCTCTCACAAGATCAAGAAACACATGGCAAACACCGTCATGCACTGTGTCCCTTCTAGAGTCTTGATCTGTCCTGAAAGAACATGTATCCAAAAACCTACGGTGCTAATCATTCTGCAATCTGCCTTTGAAGATGAGTACTATGTGCTACTCTCTGAATTGTGTAACTGCCATTTTGTTTGCTTCATCTAAATGTTTACCTCTCCACTTGGCGAATGGAACTTCTTCATTCATGTACCATAATCAAATGTTACGCATGTGGTCCTAAGGAAAGCCGCCCAAGAATGATATGAGATTTTCTCCAATGATTGGGGGTTTCAATGTCTATGACTGTGAAATCAACCTAATAGTTCTTCCCCCTCAATCGGGATAACAATGCTCTTTACTTCTGCTTTAGGTCTTTTCACTGAATGATATGAGAATTGTAGTAAACCAATAGATTTGCGTAACGGTCCCAACCCTAATTTCTAATATAATGCTGAGGGAAGTAAGTTGATTGAAGAATCATTATCTAAGATAGTGCATGCAAATGCAATGTTGTCGATACGAGTTTCCACATAGTTGATGAATCTGCATTTCATCATCTTTATTCATTTATTTTAGCTCAAAATCCCTTATAAAATTTTGTATATATTAATAAATTTGTATTCTTACTAACCTGCATTTATGTGCAAATATTATATGTATATTAATATTTTAACCTAAAAAAAATAAATAAATAAAGGAAAAATAAAAAAATAAAAAGACTGTATATATGTAATAGATACAGGCTGACCCAAACCTCCAGAGAAGGTCAAGACTTGACCTGATCGTCCAGGAATCAAGTAGGGAGCGATAGATTCGTTAATTAGAAAATCCAAAAAATATATTTTGTAAATACTTTTATTCTTTTTTTTTGAATTTATTTTGTGTATATTTGTATAAAATTGACACTATTTTATTTATCCATAAGCAGACCTCGAATAAAATAATTTTCTAAACAAAATTTGTAAAACAAAATGTTTACAAATAATAAAAATAATTGCAAAATAAAAATCATGTATAGAATAAAAATAATCACATTAAAAAAAATCGTAAAGCAATAAGTGAAAGATCCATTTCAGCTCCATATGAACTTAAATTGAATTATACCCACTTCGATCGTATTGTAAATTAAATTATCTTTAAAATGGCAGTGGTTTCATAATTGTTAGAGTTACATTTTGAAAGATGTTTTTCTGGGGTGATTTTGGCAATTTTACCATTCATTTATTATATATTTATCCATATTTATTTATATACATAATTTATTTATAAATAATTGCAAATATTTTTTAAAAATAAAAATAAAAATATTTTTTTCAAAATTTAAAATCACATAATTTCTTTATTGAACTACGTATATAATGAATCATATGTATATAATTGATTAGCTTAAAAAATGAAATAATTATCATTTATTATTTAATTTAATAAAGTTACAAAAATTAATTTAATTAATTAATTTATTATATACATAATTTTATTAATTCCACCATTAACCTCCTTTCTTCTTTTTTTCTCCATTCAAAATTTCAAATAAAAATCCATTTTTTATTTATTTGGCTCCTCTTCTCTCGTTCAACTGGATCAATATTTGATGAGAGGAGCCTAATTTTCAAGAGCATTCTTCTTGTAAGAAGTTGCCTAGCTTCCGAGCTGTTCGGTAATAGGTAGTTGGCCTTCGTCGAGGCCATCATGACATTTTCCACTCCCATGGTGATATCCATTTTACTTCTCATTTTTTATCTAGCTTAATCGTAGTGTAATTTTTGTTTTAATTTCATAGTCATTTTTTCTCTCGAATTTTTTAATTAATCACTAAATTTGAATCCGATCCGATCTTCCATCTCATATTCTCTATCTACCTATGTTCTTATTCTATCTCACATAATCTATCACATCCAGTCATGTACGGTAGACAGAGACACGGTCCTTTAATCAATGTCGGACCATCTTCATTCAAATTTTCTGTCCAATAATCTTTGACCGAGCCTTCATTCTCGAGTCAGATATTTTTAGTGTTTTTTATTACGGATATAAAAAATATTACAAAAAAATCACATATTATTAAAAAATACAAAAAATAATATTTATTGGATGCTGCCTAGTGTGGCCTCCGACGCCCTCCTGATCCACCACACAGGACGTGTGTTACCATGTCACGCAGAACCGCCGCCATGAGTTCATTCACCCAACACACCTCCCTCACCATCACCATTCACCCTGCGCCCGCAGCTGCTCCACCAGTGTTGTGCCGTCGTGTAACACCTCCACCCACGAGATCTCCACCTACGAGGACCCACAAAGCCCCAGACGTCGTAGCCTGACATAAAGCACCGCTCCTGGAATAGGAGCTCCTCCGCATGAAGAAGACCCTATAGTCCTTCATGCTTCAAGGTGTGATCCTCCACCACCATTCATCCCTGACCTTAGCCTAGGAGGAGCAACTCCATCGTGCCCATTGTGTATCCCCTTTGCTTGAAGTCCCTCCGCTTACATAAGTAGCTCCACTCGCGATCGTCGTCAGCCCGACACTGTAGTTTCCTCCGCCTCCAGAATCATCAACCTCTTGAGGCTCAACATCCAACACCGCACCCCCACCCTTCGACCACCAATCTTCAAGTAGGGGTCGTTCACCATGTAGCCTGGAAGAAGAAAAGAGTAACGAGATGCCCAAGCAAGGTTCAACCCCAAGGGGAATAAAAAATAGGGAATACGTCACTCAAATCCCTATAATTTTTATTAATTGCAATAAAGCCCCCGCTTCCAGTTCAGCACGTGCTTTGTACGCCCTCCTTGGGTAAATTGCAATATCCACCTCATTTTTTATTCATGTTATATTTCAATTCAAAAAAATAAATAATCAAATTTATATCCATGTATTCCAGACTTCCAATCAATTGATCTTTCTTGTTGAAATAAATATTAAGTGTTATCTATAAATTTTGCAAAATCATGTTATGCTCCTGACTTGTGTTTCTTCATAATATAAATTCTGCATTTCATTTTTTATAATTTGATATTATTAAATAAAAATAAAAAATGCCACATTTTTCACTGTTTGACATTTAAAAAAATATCAAAATTCAAATATTGCGTGAAAAATTCGAAAATTATAACAGTTTTATTTTTATGCATTTTATTTTCTTGCAAATTTCACGCATTGATTTTTTTATAACCCTAAAATTTGTAAAATACTCATAATATTTAAAAAATCATATGAAATTTTAGAAAAATCCAAACATAGTTATTTCACTTCTTGATTATAGAAAATTTTTTATAGTTTTTTGAAAAAATAAATTCAGTGATTTTTTTTAATTTGATATTTTTAAATCGCAAAATAGTCATGTCAATTCATTGTTTGTTGTATTCCCTATCTTTACTAATTTTCAAAATTTTTAAAAATCTAAATATCATCCAATAGTCACCAAAAAAAAAACTATAAAAAGTATAAAACACAAAAAAAATATTTTGAATTTTTCGATCATTTTTATGGTATTTGAAAAATCGAATAAGTTGAATTTCGTTCGCTTATAAATATATTTTGAAAAAAAATATTTTTGAAAATTAAATAGTTGCAAAAGTAAAATAAATAAATATTTGAAAATTAGAAAAATAAAAATAGAAAGATAAAAAGATAAAATTCTCACATAAAAATACCAAGATAATCGACATTTGAGTTTCCACTTTCCTTTAATTGATTTTTTTCAATTATTTGAATAACCCTAGGGATTTGTAGCCTCCCTGAGTTCGGTTCTGTTGCTATCATGTAAATTAAATAGCACAAATTATATTGCTGCATTTTTGTAATTATTTCTACTAGAGAATAAGATAAATTTTTGTTGAGGGATTATTTCGTTGCGAAGACAACATTTTTTCAATAATTTAAAAAACTGAGAAATCCCTTAGCAATAAAATGGCGCCGTTACGGGGAGGCATGACGAGGGTAGTTTGGTTTTTCATTTGACATGCTATTCTTGGTTTGTAAATTTTCTTTATATTTTTCTACATTTTTCATTGTTCATATTCGTAATATCTTATTCATTCTTTTCTTTCTTATATTTTATATTTGTATCTCTTACACATTTTTCATTTCCTCTTTCTTGCAAGGGCTCGACGAGCTGGAGCGACTTTCTTAGGAGCGCCGACACATTCTAGTGATGCGGAGGCAGCTTGATTCTTCACCGAGCCACAAGAGAGCGTAAGAAGAGGTGAAGAACATTTGAAGGAGATCAAGAGTTTAAAAAAATCCGCATAGACTTTCCTTTATTTATTTCTAGCATTTGAACTCTTGTAAAAGGACACTATATACCTCATTTGGGAGGTCTATTTTACCAAGTACCGGTGCACTTAGGGGACATCATAGGTTTTGTTTTTTATCACCTTATTTTTCCTCGATTTCATACGGATTTTGTGAGCTAACTAATGATTGCTTTAATGATTTTGGTTGTCCTTAGTAAAAGTAAGGTCCAAACACCCTAATAGAATATCTATTCCTATAGATCACATTCACACTTAGCCAAATCAAAAGTTAACATAATTGGGTTAGAAACCACGTATAATAAAAAGTCGCATACATCGCTAGCAGAATCCGTTGTAGCGGGCACTGAGCGACTTCCAAGACCTGAATCATGTCTCTCTCCAGATTAGTTAACACCAGTTCTTCCCATAATAGAAGCTATTATCTTAGGACGGTTCACTTGCATCATATTGGTTAGATTATTTTTCTGTATTTAAATTATGCATGGATTACCCTACATATTAAGTGCGGGCGACAAGGTATGCATCTCCGACCCCTGCATGCATCATTGTGTTTAATCATGCATTAGATTTTTTGCTTTGCTCCCTCTATTTTATGGATATAGGAAACAAGGAAATTAGAAAATATGTTAGACACATTTTTATTCAAAAATATCAAAAAAAGTGAAAAATAAAAAATAAAAAATTGAGACTTCTAATATAACTTGGACCCTTAAAATTATATGTAATTGATTAACATCATTGTCTTGAGAGAGCAATCCCCTCATTGTATTTAAGTTTTATTTGTCACGTACACACGAAGGATTAGTGCCCCAATCCCAGGCCCTCCTATGTGTTTGTACAACTTTGTGTTTGATTACCTAACTCTAACATTTACAAGATAATTGACCGAACCTTCACAGTCTTCACATTGTATTGTGTTGATGAATTGAGGGATTGCATTATGTTTGTTTGTACATGGTGTTGAGTTGGTTACGATCATCCTCTCTAGATCATTAGCAGTCACATTCTCCTTAATCCCTTGTAAAGCCTTGAACTTGGCCTCTCTCAGATCCTATATCATAAGATTCGACCCCTCAAGAGAAAACCAATGGAATTTTTTTTGCATGAATCTTAATTCATTTGGAATTGTTATGATTTTCAGAAGAAAGATAAGTAAGGAGACTTAAGATGTCAGTAACCCTTAATGGTCATCATTTAGGCTAATAAACACAATTAAAGAAACTAATGATGGATTGAGGATCGTTAATGTCCATTAGAGAACACAAATCAATGGTTAGTACAAGTTTAACGTAAGTCGCAAAGGTTAAATCACGATTACTAAAAGTTAATTATGTTTAGCGCTAAATAGGTGTTAATAGCAAATCTACAATCTTTTGGATAATTCTAACTTAAGCCCTAAGTATCACATAAGCTTTGACAAAACCATTGGCTTCTAACCGTTGTTAAGGTATAAATCATAGTTTACTAACAATGGTTAGTGGTTCTGTTGAGCCTATAAATACCCCCTACCCATTCATCATCTACGATTTCCACTACCACAACTACCTTGAGGGATAGGGTCGAGAGGTTGGGAGGAGGAGAGGGAGGCCAGGATGGAGTGATTGCGAAGAGCTTCTGGGAGGACGAGGAGGAGGAAGGTACCATCTCCTAGTTGGCTTTGTAAGTAAGCTCTAGCGTGAGATAGGTTTCCGATTCATCTTATTTTTTTCCAACTTTGCTTTCGATTCATCTTTTGTTCCGATCAGTTTTCTATTATGGTTCGTGGAGAAATATGTGTGTAACAACTTAGGTGTGGGTGACTATGCACGTCAGTGAACCTTGCGATTCGTTACTCCTTCACTCATCTCAAACATGTGTGTCTACCGATTCTCCGTAACTTATAGTAATATTAAATTCTTTCTATTTTGCTTTTATAGTTGTTTTGAGGGAAAAATCTATGTAACACCCTACTTAGACGCGAGCGGATATGCATGTTAGTAAACCTTGTGATTCATCACACCGTCACTCTCTATGACATGCGGTGTCTACCGATTCTCCATCGCTTGTAGTTTTATTCTTTTTAATCTATTGTTTCTTTCCTCTTGATGATTTTATAAAGGAAACTCTATCCATTTTCTTTTGAAAAATGTCTGATATAAACGGAAACTCTGTCGAAATTTTTGTAGAAATATGTCCTGATATAAGGGGAAACTCTAATAAATTTTACTTGAAATATGTTCCAGTATAAGGGAAAACTCTGCAGAAATTTTCCTATAAATATGTCCCAATATAACGATGCTTTGCTGAAATTTTAAATGAAAATATGTTCTTCACATTCTTCTATTATTCGTGTGTGCTTTGTGTTCTTCTTGTTATTTGTTCGTTCTTTGCATTCTTGGAACGTTTTTAGCATTTATGGTACAAAAATGAAACTCGGTCTTTTATGGAGCCGTAAATCATACTTTCTGAAAATGAATCATGATTAAGCATTACATGCGCGTGAGATATCTCAATTAGATAACGAAATTCTTTCTTTTGTTGTTGGGTTTTCATATGAGATCATTGAAATTTTTGATTTTATGTTCTTCACTACAAAGAACCCTAATTTGGCTTTTTTTGAGAAAATATAGAAAGTTACTTTGTAATTCCCACTAAAATAACCATAGATAGTCAAATGGATATGGTGACCACTGTCTATCATCGAATAGATGCGATGGGTTTGAATGTTATGGTTTGGGAGTAAATATATATATATATATATAAATATGAGTATATATATGTAATAATTAATATATATATATATATATAAGTCTATACTTAAGGTTGATGATTATGCAAATCGAAGACTTAATGAAAGAACTACATCATGGGAATTGATGTGTATTGAGATGGATCTTAAAAAGGATCGTGTCTTACTTTGAGAATGATTAGGAGTAGAACTGTAAGTCGGGCATGCAACTTGTAGGTTTGTCGGAAGGAACCAATATAGGTGCTGACCTACCTAGGTGGTCTACGATTGCCCCAATTATAAATGCATACGAAATGAAAGATTTGCAATGCATGGTATCAGGTGCCAATGTATTCAGGTTGAACGATGAAAGATGTGGTCGTGCCATGTGGAGGCACATGTGGTTCAATGGCGGTTGGGTCATGATAACATGTATTTAATGATGCTAGTATACATGATAAAATGTTAGCCTAGGGTTTTAAGCAACCAAGTACTTGAGGACAGTGTGCTTCTTTGTTTTCCAGGATGAGTGTTTGAAACCCTAGATAATAAAAGAAAAGGAAAATTGTCAGGGTATATTGGAGGATTGGTTGAGGCGACGTGCGGTGGCATAAACTCTCCAAATCAACGTAATCTCTAATCCCGGAGTGTCCACAGTTTCGGAGTCCATGAATGGTGGGGTTCCCCTATAGTAATCCCTGATGTAGAATAGAAGGAATATGACTTGAACTAGTGAGAAGGAATGAAACTTTTTGTGATAACAATTTTTGCAAAATCACACCATTTGTTTCCTTTTCTATTTTCGTTACATAGCATTCTCTAATTGTTATCCTATAACTTATGGAAAACCTAATAGGTGTCGGTAAGCCATCGTAAGGACTTTAGCATCCAACTACCCACAATAGCTTTACTTTATAAGGGAGTTGGTAATATTTTTGTAGATTTCCTTCTAGCTGATGTACATGTAAATGTATGTAGTAGGACAATGTATCATGAAATGTTTATTTTATGAATGGAAAAATATGAAGTACTTCTTTCTGAGTACTTAATTGTAATCTGTTTCTGAATATTAGTTGTGATTGCTGAATAATTTATTATTGAGTAACCAGATCCAGATATGGGAAGGATCCGACGACTTGAAATTGATGTCGTGGCAGTTTAGTATCAGAGCTCAATTACTCTAGTAATTTATTCAGTAATTAGTAACTATCAGCAATATTCAGAAACTAAGTTTTCTTAAGATTCTTTGATCTTAATAAGTGAATGCCGCACCATTCACAAGTCATTTTCCTTTATGTACATCATGCTAAAACGTATATGACCTAAATTTTGGCCTTGATTCATCCCAAGATCATGGCAGATCAAGATGTGTCTAGGAAATTAGCGACTATGATAGTGATGACCCATGAGATGGGTAAAAGGTAACATGCATTAGAGCAAAGACTCAATGCCCCGATAAGGGATCAAAATCATCCAGACCCGTGGATGCTAGAGTTGAGGGTTCTATTCACCCTCATAAGAAAAAGTCTGGAGACCAACATTCCATAGAATTTGTTTGCCCCTACTCCATTTGGAGGAGAAGTGGAGGAGGTTCTTCATAGGAACACAAAAAAATAAAAGAAGAAGAATATTTAATCCCTATTGTAAGGATAAGAGTCCGATTAAAGCATAAAACCATTATATAAGGAGCTAGGAGGTCAATTATAATTATAGAAGATCTTAGACGGTCGTGTGGTACAAATTATGAGATATCAGTCACCTACTTATCTGCTACTTATCGAAACGAATTTATTTGATCTCATCTTGGGGATGGACTGGCTAGAAAGGCATCATACATGCATTGACTGTGTTTAGAAGACAATAACTTTTCACCTTCCTAACACAATAGAGTTCCAGTTCATTGGAAAGACATCCAATGATAATGTCGAATACATCTCTAACTTTGAAGGCACAACAGTGTTAGAGCAAGGGTGCCAAGGTTATTATCCTATGTAACCACTATATCAAGGTCAAATAGAATGATGGAAGATGTGCCTATAGTGTGCGAGTTTCCTGATGTATTTCCATAGGAACTACCTTGGTTACCACCTGAGTGACAGATTGAATTTGAAATCTCTCTCATACCTAATACTCAGTATATCTCTATCCCACCATATAGGATGGCACCTAATCAGTTACGAGAGTTAAAGGTACAATGACAAGAATTGTTAAATAGAGGATTCATTCGTCCTAGTACATCACCATGAGGTGCACCTATCTTGTTTGTGAGGAAAAACGATGGGTCAATGCGGTAGTACATTGACTGTAGACAACAAAACAAGAAGTCAGTAAAGAACATGTATCCTCTACCAAGAATAAATGATCTCTTTTACAATTTGCAAGGTTCAACTATGTATTCCAAGATTGACTTAAGATATGGATACCATCAGTTGAAGATTAAAGATGTGGATATCCCTAAGACAACCTTTTGAACTAGATATAGACATTATGAATGTGTAGTTATGCCTTTTTGACTGAAAAATGCCTCAACATCACTCATGGATCTAATGAATATAGTATTCAGGGAGTTCCTAAATCACTTTGTAGTAGTCTTTATTGTGACATACTTATTTACTCCGAGGATAAGTACCGGCATGAACAACATCTCCGACAGGCGCTTGAAACATTAAGAAAGAACAAACTGTCTGCTAAATATAACAAATTTGACTTCTAGCTATCATAAGAATCTTTCTTAGGCCATGTTATTTCTAGGTAAGGTATATCAGTTTATCCAACAAAGGTTAGTGCGGTGATGAGTTGGGAATGCCCAAAGACTGTCAAAGAAACACGATCTTTTCTGGGTCTAGCTGGGTATTATAGAAGATTTGTGAAGCGCTTTTCACGAATAGCATTGCCAAGGGCTTGGCTGACTTAGAAGGAAGTCCCATTCATATGGTCTGATGCATGCGATACTGATTTTCAGATACTGAAAGAATGCCTAAAATCTGCACCTATCCTTACTCTACCCTTTGGGACCGAAGGGTTTATAGTGTACACTGATGCATCTAGAGGACTTGGGATAGTTCTAGTGCAACATGGTAAGGTAGTTTCTTATGCATCACAGCATCATAGGACACATGAGAGGAACTACCCGACACATGACCTCGAACTAGTTGTCGTAGTCTTCGCATTAATGATATGGAGAACTACCTATATTGTATTACTTTTGAAATCTTCACCGATCATAAAAACTTGAAATATCTATTTGATCAGAAGGAGTCAATATGAGACAGAGACGATCGCTAGAGTTGTTGAAGGACTATGATTGCACTATCTCCTACCACCTTGTTAAGGGAAACGTCGTAGTAGATGCCCTTAGTTGAAGAACCTATTTACATGGGTTGTTGTGTGCTATCCACTTCTGGGGTTTACTATCATCGTTAGGTTAATGGAAACAGTTTGATAGTAGTGACGATACTATAACTATTCCTCATTAATGTAAGCTAGAGATCTGAGATAGAATCAAGAAAGGACAGGAGGTTGATCCTGTGCTTAAAGGCTTGAGACAACAACTTGAGAAAAATGAGATACAAGGATTCCATATACAAATTTGGTTACTGTAAACCAACACCAAGTTTGTGTACGAAACACACCCAAATAAGGAAGGAAATCTTATGTAAGGCACATTGCTCTATATTTTATATTCATCCTGGAATTACGAAGATGTATAAGAATCTTTGTTCAAACTTTGGTGGTCCAGAATGAGGACGGATATTGTTGAGTTTGTGAATTCATATTTCACTTGCCAACATGTAAAGGATTCACACCAAAAGCCACCACGATTGTTGCAACCTCTCCCTATACCTGAGTGGAAATGGAAAGCATTTCCATGGACATCGTTACTGGCTTGCCTTAGATGACCAGCGGTAAAGATAGTACATGGGTTATAATAGATCATCTGACTAAGGTAGCACACTTTATTCCAATAAGCTTATCTTCCACTGTAGACAGCTTGCTGAGTTATATATAACACATGTGATCTATCTCCATGGTATCTCAAAGGAGGTAGTTTCCGATAGAGATTCACAATTCATCTAACGCTATTGGGAGAACTTCATGAAAGCCTTAGGCATGCAACTATGCTTGATCATGACATATCCTCCACAAATAGATGGTCAATCAGAATGTAAAATTCAAACTTTAGAGGATATGCCACGTGCATGTGACTTAGAATGTTAAGAATCATGGATTAAACATTTGCTTCTTACAGAATTCACATACAACAATAGTTACCATGCAAGTATTGGCATGGCACCTTTTGAAGCACTATATGGAAGTAGGTGTACTACTCCTTTATGTTGGCAAGAGGTCAGGATAAAGAACCTTTACAACTCAGATAGACTTCAAGAGACACAAGAAGCTATAGAGCTTGCTCGAAAAAAGTCTAATAACCACTTAGAGTTACCAGAAAAGCTTTAGTGATACCAGGTGAGAAGACCTTGAGTTTGAGGTAGGTGACTTTGTATTCCTAAAAGTATCGCCTATAAAGGGAGTTCAGAAGTTTGGCGTGTGTGGGAAGTTAGCACATATGTTCGTGGCTCCCTTTGAAATTATTCAATAGATTGGAAAAGTTGTATATAGACTTGCACTTCTTCCACATCTTTCGGCAATACATGATGTTTTTGGTCTATCAAATTTGAGAAAGTATTCTAAGTAACCTAAGCATAAGAAAAACTATGATGATTTACATGTTGATCCGGACTTGACATAACTTTAAATACTTGTACTAATACTCGACATGGATACCTGTTTGAATGATAATACTATGTATGTTGTATATCTTCATTATTAATGAAATCGCGTTCATTCTCTTTAAGGTTGTCATGCTGTTAATCCTCTTTAAGGTTGTTATGCATGCATTTCAATCCTCGAGGATGAAACTTCCTTTAAAATTGTTAAAATTGTAGAGCCTTGAACTTGGCCTCTATTAGATCATATATTATAAGATCCAACTCGCCAAGAGGAAACCAATGCAATTTGTTTCGTATGAATCAGACTTCGTCTAGAATTGTTATGATTTTTGGAATAAAGATAAGTAAGGAGACTTAAGATGTCATTAACACTTAATGGTCATCATTCAAGCTAATTAAACATATTAAAGAAACTAATGATGGATTGAGGATCGTTAACGATCATTAACGAACACTAATCAATGGTTAGTACAAGTTAAGTGTAAGCCATTAATGTTAAATAACGATTAGTAAAATTTAATCATAATTAATGCTAATTAAGGGTCATTAGCGTATCTAGAATCTTTTCAAGGTTGCAAAAGTCGGTAGTCAGTACTCGGTCGGTTGGGTCACTGACTAAGGATTAATCGGCAGTCGGGCGACAAATCGGATTTAGTAGGACTTTAATCGGCATTGAATTTTTTGATTATTTTAAATATATAACTCATTTCTATATATATATTTACATAGATTTTGTACATTTTTATACTACTATAATAAAATAAAACAAGTAACTGAATTTGAATAAAACATTTTGCATATTATAATAAGTTTGCTTATAAAAAAGTAGGACATTAAAAGAACATGGTATCTCCAAGCAAAAAATTGGTCGATTAGTGTAGCTAGTCGGAATTTGTTGGTACTCAATCGGTCACCCCACTGACTAGTCGGACCTACTACTCGGACTAGTCGGTCGACTTTTACAACAATGAATCTTCTAGATAGTTCTTACTTAAGACATAAGTATCGGATAAGCTTTGGCCAAAACCATAGGTTGTTAACCACAGTTACAATCTAAATCATGATTTACTAACCATGGTTAGTGGTTTTTTAGAGCTTATAAATAACCCCTACCCATTATTTCTCTATGATTTCCACTACCACCACTACCCCGAAGGCTAGGTTTGAGAAGTTGGGAGGAGGAGAGGTAGGAGGGGAAGGAGCACTAGCGAAGCACTATCGAGAGAATGAGGAGGAGGAAGGTACGATCTCCTAGTTGGCTTCGTATGTAAGCTCTTAGTCGAGCAAGGTTTTCGATTCATCTTGTTTTCTCCAAATAGCTTTCGATTCATCTTCCTTTCTGATTCATTTTCTATTGTGATTCAGGGAGACATTTGCGTAGGACCCTACTTACGTATGGACGGCTATGCACGTTAATGAACCCTTTGATTCGTCAAACCTTCACTCATCTATGACAAGGCTTCTACCGATTTGCCATCGTTTATAGTTCTATTAAATTCTTTCTATTTTTCTTTCATACTTGTTTTGAGAGAGAAATCTGTGTAACACCCTACTTTGGTGAGGGCGATTGTGCATGTCAGTAAACCCTGTGATTCATCACACCTTCACTCATCTAAGACTTGTGGTGTCTACCGATTCTCCATTACTTTTATTTTTATTCTTTATGATTCATTATTTCTTTCCTCTCGATGATTTTATAGAGGAAACTCTTTCTATTTTTATTTTGAAAAATGTCCTGACATAAGTGGAAAGTCTGTCAAAATTTTCCTAGAAATATGTCGAATAAAGGGAAACTTTGCTGAAACTTTATGTAATATGCGTTTTGTACACTATGCTTTGAATGATATCAAGTGTTATTTCAAGGAAAAATTGGATTGATAGTGTTCACACTTTACAGATGCCATAGTCAATAGATTCGCCTTGATGCAATGATTTCATTCAAACTTGTTGTGTTTATATCAGAGACCATCTTGTATAAACTTTGAACTTCAAAATATTCTCTGAATTGTGTAGACATCAAAACATAGTACCACATCTAGTAATCTGGAATTTTGATAGTAACTTATAAGTAGTAGAAGCCACTACTAGCATAAGGCCCATAATGTTATAGATTTATGCCCATTAGCCATAATCACATCATTAAGACTAATTAAGCATGATTAGTGCTAATTAACCATCATTAGTGATAATTAAGCGTCATTAGCAAAAGTGGACACATGGAGAGGAAATCATGGGACACGTGTCGTTATATAGTCAGGACAAGTGTCAAAAACTCAATAGCGCCATGTGTCATCATCCTAAGTCTAACACGTGTCATGGTGTAGCCACTTGCTTGGGCAACAAGTTTATCTCGTGGATAAGACTAACCGCTTGCTTGGGCAACAAGTTATCTCGTGGATAAGACTAGCCGCTTGCTTGGGCAACAAGTTATCTCGTGGATAAGACTAGCTGCTTGCTTGGGCAACAAGTTATCTCGTGGATAAGACTAGCCGCTTGCTTGGGCAACAAGTTATCTCGTGGATAAGACTAGCCGCTTGCTTGGGCAACAAGTTATCTCGTGGATAAGACTAGCCGCTTGCTTGGGCAACAAGTTATCTCATGCATAAGCCTAGCCTCTAACTTGGGCAACAAGTTTTCTTATGATTTAGCCATGTGCCATGCCATGTGTCTTCATACATAGATAAGAGACACATGAGCCTCCCTTACATGTTGACACATGTCACACATGTAAAGGGGGTGGAGGCCTATAAATACCCATGACCCCCCATACTCCTCCTCACTTCATCCCACGCCTTTCTCTCCACCATAGAGCCGCAAGGCCGCCGAGATTGCGGGAGGAGCATGAGAAAAGCCACGGCGAAGCCCTATCGGTGATCGAGCGCGTTTTTGAAGCCGTAACGAAGTTCTGTCCGCACCAAGCCGTAGTATTCAATCTAAGACGGCTATAGGGGGATTTCACTAAAGAAGGAGATCTTGACACGAATTAGATATCGATCAAGTGAGGGATTCTCAAGCGCTATTTTAAGCACTAGTCTTTAGCTTTTATGCATGGTTTTGAGTAGCAAGTATGAAATCGTGGTTTCTAAAGCTTTTATGCATGAAATACAAGTACTATACAGTTGATATGAAATGAGGGCTTTAGAATGTATTTCAGATGTTGTTTCAGGTGTTTTATCATGATAGCATGTTGTTTAAGGATTTTTGTTCTTTGTGAAACACGAATCATATGTTTCACTACTTAGATTTGAGCTTTTAAAAGAAATAGGTTTTGTGCAGTTACTATGCAAAATGGATCGGGTTTCAAGTTCTTAATACTTCTAGTTGTCAGAATATGCATGCTATGTCAAGATTGTTTTATGTTCATGATTTAGCTGTTATGAGCTTGAATTAAGCAAGAGTATGGTTTATTAGTGGCAAGAAAAGGATCAGAATCAGAAGATAAGCACCACAGTAGCTCTTTTATAGAAATCATGAACTAGCCATTAGATATGGTGATGTCATTAGATATGACCCTGAAACCGCCATCAGATATGGCAAACCATTAGATATGGTATCAAGACGACTTTGGGTCGGCATTCTGTATACATAGAGGCTTTGGGCCGTAAGCAGGGTTTTTATGGTCTTTGGGACCGTCTGCGCGTACGACTTAGCTTTGTTTCAGCATTCATGAGTCAATAAATTAGCCACAGTGGCCTGATTAGTACAAATTAACAGCTTGATAGTGATGATTATGTTTCAGTTTATCTGCTTTCGAAGTGATTTCAGCGTTCAATTGCAAAACTAGCATGTTTTATATGTAATTTCTGTCATAAAGTCTCTTTCAAGCTATTTCACAATATTCAGCATAAACTTTTGTCATGATGCTCATATTTCAGATTTTAGCTATATGTAAAAAGCTTGAGATCCTTTCACTGGGTCTAAGCTCATAAATGGGTTTAGACTCATCCTGTTATATTATATTATGTTACAGATCAGAATCAACCAACCAGCAGGGGAAAGGACCGCTTATACACTAGGAGGAGGTGGCTTTTGGTTTTCGTTGTTTTGTTTTTTTATCTGTTGTTTTAGTAAGGAGTTGTAATAGATAGAACTTGTGTAAGACACTTCTTGAAATGTAAACTTGAAATACTTATGTTTGATGAGATTGCCACATGTTTACTTGAGGAAGAAGAAGCAGAAAGATCTCTGTCACGGCACGTTCCGGTTAGCGGGACGGGTCGTGACAACTTGTGGTATCAGAGCAATGGTTTTAGGACCTGAGCAAGAATTATACTAGGAGTCGACCTATAAGTATTGGAAGATAATTTAGTTTTTGATGTTATAGTCTTGAGGATGTCTAGAATCATTATTGGAGGATTTATGAAGGATCTAACTGAGGTTTTATTTTTATAGGAAACAATGGCAGGAGAACAACCACCTTTGACCACACAAGGCCCTAGTCACGAGAATGATAACAATAACAACGTGTAGGACACGTTGACCTTGATAGCTCAAACTCTAGAAGGCATAGCTGCACAGTCTGTTAAAAGACACGAATTTGAGCACCAGTTGCCATTTGAGCATGTAAAGAAGCTGGGAGGAGAACCATTTGTAGGAGACATTGATCCAAAGAAGGCAAGGGAATGGTTCAAGAATATGGAAAAAATATTTGCTCTAATGGACTGTACGTATGACCAAAAGTTGAAATAAACCATATTTCTTCTGAAAGATAGTGCTGATGATTGGTGGACATCGGTAAAAATGAAATATCCAAACCCATCTCACATTACTTGGGAGGTCTTTAAAAAAGAGTTCAATGACAAATATTACCCAAGTGTTTATCAGGAAGAGAAATGTAGGGAATTCCTATTCCTTACTCAGGGAGCAATCTGTTTGATGAATACGAGAAGAAATTCACCGAACTTTCAAAGTTTACTGCTTCTCTGGTTGCAACTGAGGAAGAAAAATGTAGACATCTAGAAGATGGTATGCATATTGTATTTAAAGGAAATGGTATCGGCCACGGGATATACTATGCAAATTAGTGGAGGCTTCTCGTAGGGCAGAACGAGTGGTGATAGAGAAAGAAAGTGCAATGATCACGGAAAGAAAAGATTTGCAGACAGACCCCTATGGAGAGGAAACATGAATAAAGAACCAAGAATAGCTGGGAATTCAAGGCAAGATAATAGGTCAGCTCTTAGAGTACATGGGAATCAAACAAATAGATATACAGTTGGGACTTCTGAAAATAGAACTCTTTCTTTTCCACAATGTACAAACTGTGGAAAGTTTCATCTAGGAAGTTGCCGTAAGGGGACTGCTGGTTGTTATCAATGTGGTGAGATGGGCCAAATTCGTCAGAATTATCCTGCACTTGTCCAATGCCGTCGGGTTATGGAAGACCAACACAAAATGAAAATCGTGATATTATTGTACGTTGTCCTCCACCTGCAAGGGAACAAAATAGAAACAATACACAGAAAAGATCAAACCAGAGAGAGGGAAAGGCTTTTTCTATGACCTTAGAGGAGGCCATATCCGTGGACGATGTCGTATCAGGTACCACTATTATTTTTGGAAAAGTGCACACACTCTTATTGATTCTGGTGCAAGTCATTCTTTTATTTCACAAAGATTCTCCATATATGCTGATAAAGTAACAAGTACTCTAAAGCATGCTTTAGCAATTTCATTGCTAAGGGAGAACCAGAAATTATTAAGGATGTCCTTCTGAAGTTTTTTGGTAAAGATAGGAGAAAATTATATCGAAGTAGACCTGATTCCTATGGAGATAAGGGAATTTGATGATATCATAGGAATGGATTGCTTAAGTGCATATCATGCTCTTCTAGACTGTCATAAGAAGCAAGTTACTTTTAGAAAATCAGGTGATGTCGAATTCACCTTTTATGGAGAAAGAAGGATATATCCTACCCATGTCATCTCTTGTCTCTTAGCCCATAAGTTGATAAGGAAGGGATATTCCTCTTATGTTGCTTATGTGTTAAATACTAAGGCAGAAGAAATCAGTTTAGAAATATTTCTGTGGTGAAGGAGTTTCCAGAAGTATTTCCATATGAACTGCTAGGAGTTCCTCCTGATAGAGAAATTGAATTTACTATTGACCTCATTCCGGGTACCAATCCAATTGCCTTAGCTCCTTACAGAATGGCCCCAGCTGAACTCAAGAACTCAAAACCCAATTGCAGAGTTGATAGATAAGGGATTTATACAATCCAGTATGTCTCCTTGGGGTGTTCCTGTTTTTATTTGTCAAGAAGAAAGATGGTTCCATGAGACTTTGTATAGATTACAGAAGACTAAACCGAGTGACTGTCCGCAATAACTATCCTCTGCCCAGAATAGATGACTTATTTGATCAATAGCAAGGGAAGCCTCTGTATTTTCTAAGATTGATATTTGAGATCTGGCTATCATCAGTTAAAGATTAGAGGAGAAGATGTCCCTAAAACTGCATTCCGAACCCGATATGGGCATTATGAATTCCTAGTAATGCCTTTTGGATTGGCAAATGCCCCAGCTGCCTTTATGAACTTGATGAATAGGGTTTTCCGCCCATATTGACAAGTTCGTGATCGTATTTTATTGACGATATTCTAGTATATTCTGAAACAGAGGAAGAACATAGATAACACTTGAGAATTGTGCTTCAAACTCTGAAGGAACACCGATTATATGCAAAGTTTGATAAATTTGGAGTTTTGGTTGAAGAAGGTTGCATTTCTAGGCCATGTCATATCTGGAGAAGGAATAACAGTAGATCCATCAAAGATAGAAGCAATGTCTTAGATGGGAACGACCACTAAATGCATCAGAAATCCGAAGTTTCCTTGGATTAGCTGGGTATTATCGAAGATTTGTAGAAAACTTCTCTAGAATTGCTGCACCATTGACAAGGTTAACTAGGAAAAATGTGAAGTATAGTTGGGACGAAGAATGCGAGAAGAGTTTTAAGGAACTCAAGAGTCATCTCACCTCGGCACCCATACTTAGTCTTCCTTCAGGATAGGGTAATTTTGTAATCTATAGCGATGCCTCAAGACAAGGGCTGGGATGCGTCTTGATGCAGAATGATAAGGTGATTGCTTATTCTTCTAGACAGCTAAAACAACATGAGTTAAATTACCCAACTCATGACCTTGAGTTACCTGCTATAGTATTGCCTTAAAGATCTGGAGACACTACCTATATGGAGAAACTTATCGAATCTTTACGGATCATAAGAGTTTGAAATATTTTTCTCTCAGAAAGAGTTGAATTTAAGGCAAAGAAGATGGTTTAGAGCTAATCAAAGATTATGATTGTTCCATAGAATATCACCCGGGGAAAGCCAATGTCGTAGCTGATGCTCTCAGTAGAAAGTCTAAGGGTCAGCTATCTCACTTAAAAGGGGAATATTATCAGTTGAAAGAGTTACGTGCAAAGTTAACCATAAATAGCTCTGGAGCCCTATTAGCATCCTTACAAGTGAGACCCATATTATATGATAAAATCAAGGAGGCACAAGTCCATGATTCTGACATCATTAGAATGATTGAAAAGATTAAGTGAGGAGATGAAGTCAGGTATACAATAGATGGTCAAGGGGTCTTATTCTTTAAAGAAAGATTGTGTGTTCCTAGGAAATCTGATATAAAGACTGAGATTCTAGAAGAGGCACATAACTCCATGTATACTATACACCCGGGAAGTACTAAGATGTATAAACACTTAAAAGCTACTATTGGTGGTCTGGCATGAAGAGAGAGATTGCAGAGTATGTTTCTAGATGTCCTATATGCCAACAAACTAAACCAGAGCGTTTGAGACCTACGAATTTTACAGCCACTTCCAATACCAGAATGGAAATGGGAACACATTACTATGGATTTTGTTACAAGATTTCCAAGGACCCGTCGAGGTCACGATGCAATATGGGTCATAGTAGACCGATTAACTAAGTCTGCACATTTCTTAGCCATTAAAATGACATACAATCTAGACCGCTTGGGAAAGATCTTTGTTAATGAGATAGTTAGCCGTCATGGGGCTCCTGTGTCAATTGTATCTGATAGAGATCCACGATTTACTTCTAAGCTATGGCCAAGCTTACATAAAGCTATGGGAACCAAGTTAGCATTTAGTACAACCTTTCATCCTCAAACAGATGGCCAATCAGAACGGACTATCCAGACTCTAGAAGACATGCTTAGAGCCTGTGCATTGAGCTTTAAAGAAAATTGGGATGAACATCTCTCACTTATAGAGTTTGCATACAATAACATCTATCATGCTAGTATTGGGATGGCACCATATGAAGCCTTATATGGTAGACCCTGTAGAACACCTATCTGTTGGAGTGAAGTTGGAGAAAGGAAATTGGTTCAACCTGAACTAATACATAGCACGATAGAAAAGTTGAGGAAATCAAGAGATGCTTAAAGGCAGCGCAAAGCAGACAGAAAAGTTACGCAGATAAGCAAAGAAGAGACTTAGAATTTCAAGTGGGAGACCATGTGTCTCTAAAAGTTTATCCATGGAAAGGCCTAATCAGATTCGGGAAGAAAGGGAAACTAAGTCCAAGATACATTGGCCCTTACGAGAATATTGAGAGAATTGGAAGTGTGGCTTATCATCTTTGACTTCCATCTGAACTAGCAAGGATACATGATGTCTTTCATGTCTCCACACTTCGGAAGTTTATTCCAGATCCAACTCATATGATACAAACCCAAGATATTCAATTGAAGTAAGATCTGTCATACGAGGAGGTTCCTGTGGAAATTCTAGATTATAAAGTACAAGAGCTTCGTACAAAGAAGATTCCTTTAGTCAAAGTTTTTTGGAGGAGTCACGTAATAGAAGAAGCCACGTGGGAACGAGAGGAAGAAATGAGATCTCGATATCCCCACTTATTTTCAAGCTAGTAAAGATAATTAAATTTCAAGGACGAAATTTATTGCAAGTAGGGGAGAATTGTAATACGCGTTTTGTACACTATGCTTTTGAATGATATCAAGTGTTATTTCAAGGAAAAATTGGTTTGATAGTGTTCACACTTTACAGATGCCATAGTCAATAGATTCGCCTTGATGCGATGATTTCATTCAAACTTATTGTGTTTATATCAGAGACCATCTTTTATAAACTTTGAACTTCAAAAGTTTCTCTGAATTGTGTAGACATCAAAATATAGTACCACATCTAGTAATCTGGAATTTTGGTAGTAACGTATAAGTAGTAGAAGCCACTACTAGCATAAGGCCCATAATGTTATAGATTTATGGCCATTAGCCATTATCACATCATTAAGACTAATTAAGCATGATTAGTGGTAATTAACAGTCATTAGTGATAACTAAGCATTATTAGCAAAAGTGGACACATGGAGAGGAAATCATGGGACACGTGTCGTTATATAGTCAGGACAAGTGTCAAAAACTCAATAACGCCATGTGTCATCATCCTGTCTAACACGTGTCATGGTGTAGCCGCTTGCTTGGGCAACAAGTTATCTCGTTGATAAGACTAACTGCTTTCTTGGGCAACAAGTTATCTCGTGGATAAGACTAGACGCTTGCTTGGGCAACAAGTTATCTCGTGGATAAGACTAGTCGCTTGCTTGGGCAACAAGTTATCTCGTGGATAAGACTAGCCGCTTGCTTGGGCAACAAGTTATCTCGTGGATAAGACTAGACGCTTGCTTGGGCAAAAAGTTATCTCATGGATAAGACTAGCCGCTTGCTTGGGAAACAAGTTATCTCATGCATAAGCCTAGCCTCTTACTTGGGAAACAAGTTTTCTTATGACTTAGCCAGGTGCCATGCCATGTGTCTTCATACATGGATAAGAGACACATGAGCCTCCCTTACATGTTGACACATGTCACACATGTAAAGGAGGTGGAGGCCTATAAATACCCATGACCCCCCATACTCCTCCTCACTTCATCCCACGCCTTTCTCTCCACCTTAGAGCCGCAAGGCCGCCGAGGTTGTGGGAGGAGCACGAGAAAAGCCACGGCGAAGCCCTGTCGGTGATGGAGCGCGTTTTTGAAGCCGTAACGAAGTTCTATCCGCACCAAACCGTAGTATTCAATCTAATAAGGCGATAATGTGGGATTTCACTAAAGAAGGAGATCTTGACACGAGTTAGATATCGATCAGGTGAGGGATTCTCAAGCACTATTTTAAGCACTAGTCTTTAGCTTTTATGCATGGTTTTGAATAGCAAGTATGAAATCGTGGTTTCTAAAGCTTTTATGCATGAAATACAAGTACTATACAATTGATATGAAATCAGGGCTTTAGAATGTATTTCAGACGTCGTTTCAGGTGTTTTATCATGATAGCATGTTGTTTAAGCATTTTTGTTCTTTGTGAAACACGAATCATACGTTTCACTACTTAGATTTGAGCTTTTTAAAAGAAATAGGTTTTGTGCAGTTACTATGCAAAATGGATCGGTTTTCAAGTTCTTAATACTTCTAGTTGTCAGAATATGCATGCTGTGTCAAGATTGTTTTATGTTCATGATTTAGCTGTTATGAGCTTGAATTAAGCAAGAGTACGGTTTATTAGTGACAAGAAAAGGATCAGAATCAGAAGATAAGCACCACAGTAGCTCTTTTATAGAAATCATGAACTAGCCATTAGATATGGTGATGTCATTAGATATGACCCTGAAACCGCCATTAGATATGGCAAACAATTAGATATGGTATCAAGAGGACTTTGGGTCCGCATTCTGTATACATAGAGACTTTGGGCCGTATGCAGGGTGTTTTTAGTCTTTGGGACCGTCTGCGCGTACGACTTCGCTTTGTTTCAGCGTCATGAGTCAATAAATTAGCCACAGTGGTGATTAGTACAAATTAACAGCTTGATAGTGATGATTATGTTTCAGTTTATCTGCTTTCGAAGTGATTTCAGCGTTCAATTGCAAAACAAGCAGGTTTTATATGTAATTTCTGTCATAAAGTCTCTTTCAAGCTATTTCACAATATTCAGCATAAACTTTTGTCATGATGCTCATATTTCAGATTTTAGCTATATGTAAAAAGCTTGAGATCCTTTCACTGGGTCTAAGCTCGTAAATGGGTTTAGACTCATCCCGTTATATTATATTATGTACAGATCAGCAGAATCACGACTAGCAGGGGAAAGGACCGCTTATACACTAGGAGGAGGTGGCTTTTGGTTTTCTTGTTTTGTTTTATTGTCTGTTGTTTTTGTAAGGAGTTGTAATAGATAGAACTTGTGTAAGACACTTCTTTGAAATGTAAACTTGAAATACTTTTGTTTGATGAGATTGACACATGTTTACTTGAGGAAGAAAAAGCAGAAAGATCTCTATCGCGGCATGTTCCGGTTAGCGGGACGGGTCGTGACAACTTGTGGTATCAGAGCAATGGTTTTAGGACCTTGAGCAAGAATTATATTAGGAGTTGACCTATAAGTATTGGAAGATAATTTAGTTATTGATGATATAGTCTTGAGGATGTCTAGAATCATTATTGGAGGATTTATAAAGGATCTAACTGAGGTTTTATTTTTATAGGAAACAATGGCAGGGGAACAACCACCTATGACCACACAAGGCCCTAGTCACGAGAATGATAACAATAACAACGTGTACGACACGTTGACCTTGATAGCTCAAACTCTAGGAGGCATGGCTGCACAGTCTGTTAAAAGACACGAATTTGAGCACCAGTTGCCATTTGAGCATGTAAAGAAGCTGGGAGGAGAACCATTTGTAGGAGACACCGATCCAAAGAAGGCAAGGGAATGGTTCAAGAATATGGAGAAAATATTTGCTCTAATGGACTGTACGTATGAACAAAAGTTGAATTATACCATATTTCTTCTGAAAGATAGTGCTGATTTTTGGTGTACATCGGTGAAAATGAAATATCCAAACCCATCTCACATTACTTGGGAGATCTTTGAAAAAGAGTTCAATGACAAATATTACCCAAGGGTTTATGAGGAAGAGAAATGTAGGGAATTCCTTGTCCTTACTCAAGGGAGCAATCTGTTTGATGAATATGAGAAGAAATTCACCGAACTTTCAAAGTTTACTGCTTCTCTAGTTGCAACTGAGGAAGAAAAATGTAGACGTCTAGAAGATGGTATGCATATTGATTTAAAGGAAATGGTATTGGCCACAGGATATACTGATTATGCAAAATTAGTGGAGGTTGCTCGTAGGGCAGAACGAGTGGTGATAGAAAGAAGAAAGTGCAATGATCACGGAAAGAAAAGATTTGCAGATAGACCCCTATGGAGAGGAAACATGAATAAAGAACTAAGAATAGCTGGGAATTCAAGGCAAGATAATAGGTCAGCTCTTAGAGTACTTGGGAATCAAACAAATAGATATACAGTTGGGACTTCTGAAAACTGAACTCTTTCTTTTTCATAATGTACAAACTGTGGAAAGTTTCATCCAGGAAGTTGCCGTATAGGGACTGCTGGCTGTTATCAATGTGGCGAGATGGGCCACATTCGTCAAAATTGTCCTGCACTTGTCCAAGGCCGTCGGGTTATGGGAAGACCAACACAAAATTAAAATCGTGATATTGTTGTACGTCGTCCTCCACCTGCAAGGGAACAAAATAAAAACAATACACAGAAAAGATCAAACCAGAGAGAGGGAAAAGCTTTTGCTATGACCTTAGAGGATGCCATATCCGCGGACGATGTCGTATCAGGTACCACTATTATTTTTGGCAAAAGTGCACACACTCTTATTGATTCTGGTGCAAGTCATTCTTTTATTTCACAAAGATTCTCCATATATGCTGATAAAGTAACAAGTAATCTCAAGCATGCTTTAGCAATTTCATTGCCTAAGGGAGAACCAGAAATTATTAAGGATGTCCTCCGAAATTGTTTGGTAAAGATAGGAGAAAATTATATCGAAGTAGACCTGATTCCTATGGAGATAAGGGAATTTGATGCTATCATAGGAATGGATTGCTTAAGTGCATACCATGCTCTTCTAGACTGTCATAAGAAGCATGTTACTTTTAGAAAACCAGGTGATGTCGAATTCACCTTTTATGGAGAAAGAAGGATATATCCTACCCATGTCATCTCCTGTCTCTTAGCCCATAAGTTGATAAGGAAGGGATATTCCTCTTATGTTGCTTATGTGTTTAATACTAAGGCAGAAGAAATCAATTTACAAATTCATGGCAGTTAGTAATCTTTTTGTGGATCTCCTTCCAGTTGATGTACATGTAAATGGTTGTAGTAGATAATGTATCATGAAACTTTATTTTGTGAATGGAAAAATATGAAATACTTATTTCTGGGTATTTTAATTGTAGTCTGTTTCTGAATGTTAGTTTTTATTACTGATTAAATAATTGCTGAGTAACCATATCTGGATATGGGGAGGATCCGATGACTCAGAATTGGGGTTGTGACATCCCTCCCTCTCAAACTATTCTTATTTAATTCCTCATCATAGTGGGAACCACAAGATCTCTTCCTTCATAGTGCATCTGTCCTTTAGATGCAGCTCAGATCTATTTAATTTGGGAAAACAATGATGTCTTTCATATGGACCTCGATTTCTACGAGCTTGCACATCCTGATCCATTGGACAATTTTTCAATGAATTCGAGAGAGAACCCGTTATTTGACTACGATCATTCATTTTCTTTGTCGAATCATGCTTATTTATCACATCTCCCTGAGGGTTATATGTGGACGGTGTGTTCTCTGTACTCGATCTCACTCCTTGGTTGTGCATCCGATCTGTCATATCACGATACCATGTCTTCTGATTATTCTGATTCGTTCAACATTTCCAATCTTTCGGTGTTTGATATTTCTGCTCTCCTTGACAACCCTCACAAGGATGAGCTAACCTTTGAGTTATTCGATGATATACCTGATCTCTCTTCATTACATACATCGGATATTTACCTTCTTATTGAATATCCTGATCTTGACCTTACATACATTTTTGAGATGGTGATTAACCTAGAGGATTCCATGATAGATCCTTCCTTCTCCACATTCCCTTTTTTCAGCTCCAACCATTCACTTCATTCTGACATTGAGCCGAAGATCTCATTTGTACTACTGGTAACTGACTTGACTTTGTCTTCTATGTACCTGGTAGTAGACACCCATTTGATTGTCTATCTGGGTGTCCTCATTTGTACTATTGACCACGTTTTTGTCCTCACTCCTAGACAACAACGACAGTACCGTATTCACATTATAGATGTCGTCTTGAACCTTGATACTTTATTGTTCTAGCCTTTGCTTAAAATTAGGGGCATAAACTCTAGCACTTGTTCAGAGGCACTTTAATAATGTTTAACTTGTATATATATATGTTTCGTCGTGATTTGCTCCTTCCTTCTTCTGTTTGTCATTCATCTCTTTTAAGTGTATATCCGTGTGTAATGTTTACGATGTATTTTATCCTAAGTATGGGAGGTGAATGATTTGTCTTTTCATATTCATCATGTTCATCACTCTTTCTATTACTTATACTTAGGTATACTCTACCCTAAGTATAGGGGGAGTGATGTTGTTCATATCATCTATTTTATGTTTTTATTCTCCTGATCTCTCGCTTGTCCCCCAACTTGTTGATATTCCATACTTAGAGTTGTTCTACCCTATGTATAGGGGGAAAGATGAACCGTGTTGTCAATTATTATTCTCAGTTTGTCCATTGTACAATCGTCTATACTAAGGATTAATTAATCCTAAGTATTGGGGTTATCATCGACTTCTATTCATTCCTTGAGTCGTTGTATAGTGTTCTTTTTTCTTCTCTATACTTAGCATGAGTTATGTCTTCCTTTTGCAGCTCCTTGATCAATATGAAAACATAATTCGAGTAAGTATAGGGGGTGTCGTATATATTGTATATATACTTTAGACATAACTCGTACTTGATTATTTTTAGGATATGTGTATAAATACGTAAAATGCACATGTGTACATAGACTTTGGTCACCTTTCATCTTAATAGAAAAAACACAAAAAAATAATAAAAAAACAATAAAAATATTTTCATAATATGTATATATACTTATATATATATTTTACTATCATTTTCTCTTGGCAAAAACTAAATAAATCTCGCTAAAAGTTTTTCTTTGTATATATTTCTTGCATTTGCATGTGCATTTTTCATGATAATATTGATATTTAAACTATGCTTGGAAAAAAACTGAAGAATGATGCTTAGTTGAACCTTAATCCACTCAATTTCAAAGGAATTTTATAAGAACTGGAGTTAAGATTTTTCTGGTCATAGTGACTTAATTCTTTGAGTTCATAAGACTATGTTCACATGTCATATTGATTAGTCTAAGTAGAATATTTAAGAAAACACGCTTGATTCTTCTAGACCATGGCTTATCTTGGACAAGCACTCTACACGTAGCACTTCATGGAGAAGGTAGTGAGGAGGCAGAATTTTTTGGCTTGGGGTAGCACATGGGTATGTAACAACTAATGGGAATATCCATCTTCCTCTAAGGAGGGTAGTGCATCTCAACCTGATCTAGTAGCACTGAGGTCTAAAGATAGGATGTTGCGGGGTTGCAATAATGCTTCAAAAGAGAGACAACCTACTATCGTAGGAGGAAAAACTCCTGATGTACATGTTGCACCATGTATATATTTGAAAATAAAGAAAGAAAAAATGCAGAATACCAAAAAGTGGAAAGGTTTGTTTGAAAAAGTAAAATACCTACCGGAGTGTATATACAAGAATAAAAAAAAGAGAACTTCAAAGTAAATTTTTTTAAGCTTGCAGTGGATGACTTGGGTACACTAGTCATGCATCTAAGAATAGGTAGACACACTAGTTACCATACATTCTGGTCTCCATCTCCTCTTCTTGATCTAGTTGTACTTGAACTTAGAAGGGAATATCCCTGCTCCTCGAGGAAAGAGTTGCTATATTGGGGGACTAGAGTTCCTCTGTTGAGAGAGGTTATTTCTTTGCTACTTTTGAGATGGGTAGCTATATTTCACTTTACACCTTACAAGTAAAGATTCATAGTCAAAAGAGTTCGTGCATGTAAACTTTTCTGACCTGACTGTTGGCGATTTGAATTGGAGTCTTATGGGTCTTGCAGGTTGTTAGGTCTTGAATCCATGTGCCAATAAGGTTCTGCCACACTAATAATCTGAAGGTATGACTGATGTAGCTTGGATCTGATTGCGGTTAAAGAAATGTGTTGTCGCTGTAGAGAACCACAAAGAGATCCACGTTACATTTAACAAAAGTCGGTTAAAATAGAAGAGAGAGAGAAGGTGAAGTGGATCAATCGGCTTCTCTCCTATTTAAACCTTACACTATTTTATTTATCCAGGTAAGTGTGCCTAGGTTGAACACATGGAAGCAAAATGCTCAAACTACAGTTTTCGAGACATGAATAAATTCCAACAAATCCTCTTTTATTCTTGATTTTACATTGAAAGAAATGGCGAACAAATTCGGTTTAAAACAAACTCGAGAGGACAAGATTCAAAACCACATAAGAAAGCGACGAAAAAATCAGGAAAATACTCGAAAAATCCCATGGGTAGTTATCAAGCTACCCTAGAAAATTCATGGGAAAATGAGAAGAATTTGAGGTTCAAATGGCCATTAAAAGCCAAGGGCCTAATTGTAAGAAAAATTATATAGTTTTTATTACAAAACAACACCTGGAGGGACTATAATGCGAATGAAATATATTTTATTATAATTAGGTCCCTTTTAGGGGACCTAATTGTAATTCTAGACTGTTGGAGGCGCTTGGAAATTCTGAAAGCTGAGTGGGTTGATGACGCAAATTTTCCACCGTTATGCAACTAACGGCCCTAATTAGAAGCTGAGGGTGATCTGAACCGCACATTCTGGACACGTGTCGCTTAATTGTAGAGTCTGGAACTCTTTCTGTTCTTGAAGCTGCTCTCCCGGAGGACGGTGAGTTCCTCTTCTCCAACTTTTCTCCGACGAATGATTTGACGCTCGGGCCTCCGGCGGGGCAACAGGGGTGACTCCTTCACCCATCAAGCTCGCATGCGGTGGTGATCCTCCGTAAGTGGCTTGAAGTCGAAGTTCTCCGACGATGAAGTGGATGGCCGGCAATCCTGGTATTGATGCTAAGGCTGATTCACCTTCTTTGATGATGGATTGTGTGAAGATTAAAGCTCTAAATGACTTGCATTTTCTCCAGATACAAGCTAATACTGCAAGGAATGATAGTATTAGCTCGATTTACGAAGAAATCGGCCAAAGAGTCATGATTTGCAGGATCAAAAATGGTGTTTCCAGAATTAACGAAGAAAGGCGTGAATGGTAGTAAAAAGTGGAACGCGAGTTGGTTTCATTTGATTGGATTTAAAGTGAGTTAAATGTGTGGCGTCTAAGATGAATGATCAAGTGACCTAATTACGTGATTAAAATCGCTAATGGGGCACAAAGATCGAGAAAAAAAATCGCAAAACTTACGGATGAATAGAACTGGGAATAGAAGTGCATTACCTTTGATGATTGCTCGACGACTGATCCTTGTCGGAGCTCTACGCAGCTGGAAGCGGTGATGCAAGGCGGGCGAAATCTTGGAACGTCTCCAACGAGGTTCCTCTTCCACGCGGGGCGTCGCCTTGGTGTTGTCACCACCGGAGGCAGCTGGATTGAAGCCTAGAAGGAGGAGGGTCGGCTGATGGTTCTGGAGAAGAATTAGTTATGGGAGAGTTAGTTGGCTCGTGCCAACTTTAGGTATATTTATAGGTGAAATGGAGAAGAGTTTGATGATGATCAATGGTTGGCGTGCATGAGGGTTGTTAGGAGGAAGAAATGAAGGTAGTTAGAGGTTGGGCGGAAGAATTAGTTGAAATCGGTCCGGTCGAACTGACTCTGCTCCGGCTTCTTGAAGAAGAAGAGCCAGGTGCTGACACATGTCAGCACGTGGTTGGCCAGATATGTAAATTATATATAAATTATATAATAAATAGTAAATAATGTTATTTTAAATAGGAATAAAAACTAAAAATATAGATAATTAAATTATCTAATTTATGGCATAAATAATTTTTGTAAATAATAATTATTACTCAAATTATAAATAATATATGGTAAATAAGTATAAATAATATTTAATAAATAGATATTGAATTTTCAATTCAATAAATAATTAATTATTTGTTAATTTTATATTTTCTTAATTATTAGACTAATAAATAAAGTCTTTGTGAATTTTTATGGATTTTGATAAATTAATTTATATATTAATAAATATAGGTATAAGTTATGTAGTTCAATTCCATCTATAAATTAAGATTTTGGATTTTATTAATAAAAATAAGCTCCATAAATTCTGTAATAAATCATGATGAAAACACAATATCATGAAAATAATTGGAAATTATAAAATTAAAAAAAATTACAAATAATCTGTTCTAAATAAAATAAATAGCCGAGAAACCCCTTTGTCCCTAGGTCCCAAAATCAACTTTTTGCAAACGGACTCTGATTTTAATGAATTCACCTTTATTAATTAGAGAATATTGTTTTATGAACTTTAAAGGTGTGTAGAGTGAAATTGGAGTTTGTATGAGAAAGTTATGAGGTTCGGAAATTGAGAATTAGACAATTTAAAAGTTGGATTTCTTGGTATATATACAACTTAATCTTTTTAACTTATTTTTATATTTTTATATACATTTTTAGGAATAATTAGGAAAAGAGTTTGGCGAAAAACATGAATATATGAATTAATTGAAAATGAATGTAGTTTTGCTAATTATTTGATAAATAGTGAAAAAATATGTGAAGTGTATCTTAATTTATTTTTATGGTTTTCTTTCCTTATCTCCCCCTACTTATTGGTTTGTCGACCAATCCATGCTGAATTGCTCTCGGGGGTTAGGTTATATAAATATATCTTTAAGTAATATTTATATTTTCTATGTAATATTGTACATATATACATATCTACAATCTGCCTCTTTTTCTTTTTTTTTATCTTTATTTCTTTACATGTTTTTGATGCATAAAAGGGCATTTTTATTTATGAATATGATTTGGATAAAATGTGGGAATTAATGTATATTTACATGTATTTGTTAAGGGTTTAAAAACAAAATACGAGAGGAAAGTTAATGAATCATGGATTCATCACTAACCGAGCTCCATACCACAACTTTATGAAGATAGGTTTAATACTCAAAATTGACCTAATTTATTTATTTTCATTTCTTTTTATTCACTCATTATTTCAAATAAGTTTTTGCTAAGGGACTAGCAGAGGTAAAGCAAAGGGGGAAGATGAATATGCATTTCATCATCTTTATTAATTTATTATTCTTAAAATCCATTATAAAACACATGTATATATTAATAAATCCACATTCTTACTAATCTACATATGTGTACAAATATTGTAAATATATTATTATTTTAATAAAAAGTAAATCAATCAATAAATAAAGAAGAAATAAAGAAAAATAAAAAGATTATATTTATGTAATATATACAAGCTGACTCGGACCAAGAATATAGTAGGGGGAGATACACAAAAGGTGACTATATATATGTAATAATTATACAGAAGGTCAAGACATGACCTAATCGACCATGAATAAAGTAAGGAGAGATAGGGTATTTAATCAAAAAATCCAAATAAATATATTTGTTAATTACTTTTCATTCTTTTTTCTTGAATTTGTACTATGTATATTTGTATAAAACTCAAACTATTTTATTTGTCCATAAATTGACTTCAAATTAAATAATTTGCTAAACAAAGTTGTAAATAAAAATTCTTACTAAATAATAAAAATAATTTCAAAATAAAATCATGTTTAGAATAAAAATAACTATATTTAAAAAAACACAAAACGATAATTGAAATACCAATTCTGGCTTTATATGAAATCTGAAAATTTAGTCAAACTCACTTCCATCACATTCTAAAATAAATTATCTTTATAAAAGTAATGGTTTCATAACTTTTTGAATTACAGTTTGAAAGATGATTTTCAAAGGATGGTTTTTCAATTTTACCATTTATTTATTGTATATATTTATTTATATTTATTTGTAAACAATTTTAGATATATTTTTAAATAAAAATAAAAATACTTTTTTAAAAAATAAAATCACATAATTTCTTTATTTAACTGTGTATAATGCACCATTTGTACATAACTAATTTCCTTAAATAACCATCATAAAAAAATACATTTATTATTAAATTTAATAAAGTAATTAAATTATATTATTTATTTAATTACTTATGTAATTTATTTTATTAATTCACCATTAACCTGCTTCCTTCTTTTTCTTTCCATTCAAATTTTGAAATTTAAATCCAATTTTATCTATTCATTTGGTCCTCCCTCATTCAACTAGATCAATCTTTGGTGAGAGGAGTTTAATCTCCAAGAGCATTCTTGTTGCAGAAAGGTGCCTACCTTCTGAGCAATCCAGTAACAATGAGTCCGCATTCGTCGAGGCTAGCATTATATGCTCTCATGGTGAAATTTATTTTATTTCATGTTTTTCATATAGGTTAATCGTAGTGTAATTTTTAGTTTTAATTTCATAGTCAATTTTTTTCTCTCGTAATCATAGTTTTAATCAATCACCAAATTTGAATCTGATCCAATCTTCCATCTCATATTCTCAATCTATCTACGTTCCTATTCTATCTCACATAATCTATCACCTCCGGCCACATACGGTGGTTAGAGACACGATCCTTCCATCACAATCACTAGACTATCTTCACTCACATTTTCTATCCAATAATTTTTGAGCGAGCCGTCGTGCTTGAGTGAGATATTTTTCGTGTTTTTATTTTATTACAGGGATAAAAAAGATTACAAAAAAATAAATTTTGACTGCTACCTGGAGAGACCTCCAATGCGTGTGTAATCCACCATATAGGGCATGTGTCGCCTTGTCTCGTAGTACCTCCGCCATGAATTCATTCACCCAACGTGCCTCCTGTGCCATCACCGTTCACGCTATGCATGTAGCTGCACCACCATAATTGCGCTATCGTGCAACACCTCTTATCGAGGGATCTCCACTTGCGAGGTCCCACAAAGCCCCAAACACCGCAGGCTGACATCTAGCATTGTTCCAAGAACATGAGCTCCTCCGCATGAAGAAGAACCCATCTCCCTGTGTGCTTCTAGCAATGATGCTCCACCGCACCCGTCACGCAACCCCTCCGCTCGAAGTTCCTCTACTTATGCGAGCAGCTCTGCATGCGATCACCATCAGCTCGACCATCGCAGTTCTCCTTTGCCTGTAGATCCATCAACAGCCTGAGGCTCAACATCCTCGACTGCATCTACACACTTCGACCGTCGATCTGCAAGTTGGGGAGTCGCTCTTTAAATCCTGAAAGAAGAAAAGAGGAATGAGATGCCCATGCAAGGTTAAACCCTAGTGGAATAATTAAATAGGGAAAATATCATAGATCCACCTGTAATTTCCACTAATTGCAATAAAACACTACCATCTAATTCAGCACGTGCTTTTCATTCCCTCCATAGGTAAATTGCAATATCCACCTCATTTTTTATTTATGTTATTTTTCAATTCAAAAGCAATAAAAAATTGCACTTGTATCCATGTATTCTAAACATTCCATTGCTTAATCTCTCTTGTTGAAATAAATATTAAGTGTGATCAATAAATTCTGCAAAAATCGTGTTATGCTCCTGACTTATGTTTCTTCATAATATAAATTTTGCATTGCATTTTATTATCATTTGATATTATTAAAAATTCAAAACTATTATTTCACTGTTTAACATTTGTAAAGTCATAAAAAATGAAATATTACGTGAAAAATCCAAGAAATTCGAGTAGTTTTGTTATTGTGCATTTTATTTTATGAGGAAATTTTCATTCAATTATTATTTTTAAAATATAAAAATTTACAAAACACTCAAAATCTTATAAAAATCATATACAATTGTAGAAAATTCCGAAAGTAGTGATTTTACTTCTTGATTGTAGATAATTCATTATAGTTTTTAGGAAAAATAAATTCAACACTTTATTATTGAATATGATATTTTTAAATTGCAAAACAATCCCATCTATTCACTATTTATTTTATTCCCTATTTTTATTCATTTTGAAAATCTCCAAAAAAAATCTAAAAACATCCAAAAATAACCAAAAACAACATAAAAAGTATCAAACACAAAATCATTTTTTAACCTTTTTGATCATTTTTATCATATTTGAAAAATCTGAAAAGTTGAATTTCTTTCTTTTGTGAATTTGCTTTAAAAAAGTTAATTATTTTTTAAAATAAAATATTTACATAATTAAAATTATCAAAAATTTAAAAATATAAAAATAATATATTTAGAAAACTAAAAATAAAATAAAAGTTTCAAAAAAAATACCAAGATAGACGGCATATAAGTTTCCTCTTTTTTTAATTGATTTTCTCAATTATTTGAATTACCCTCGGGATTTATAGCCTCGTTGAGTTAAATCCTGTTGCTATATAGGTAAATTAAATAACGAAAATTCTCTTTCTATATTTTTGTAATTATTTCTACTTATGAATAATGTAATTTTTGTTGAGGGATTATTTGGATCGTTACGACAACATTTATTTCAATAATTCAAAACCCGAACACAAGGACATGATGCATAATGTTATTATTTAGGTTTAAAAAAATCTAGACTACATGATTGATAAATTATTTAGGTCAGAACCAGCAAAATAATGCATCCAAGCTGCAACATAATGCACATAACCAATGCATGCATGGATGATACAAAAAAATGATGACGAAACATTAATGCATGTTAGAAAATAATGGCGTGATAACAAAATGATAGCACATACAAATGCACACATAATTACATCCTAAAATTGTTCATCATACTTAAAAAAATAATTAAGATTCAATTATGTAATTTAATCCAAATCGAGTTTAATTTAATAGATATTTTAGAAACTTATTTATCTCTGATAAATTAATCAATCATTATGCCTCAAATCATAGAATAAATTAGGCCATGTAAAAGATAATTAAACAAGGATCAAGATACCACTAAAATTAATTCATTAGGATAAATGATGCTCAAATTATTACAAATTAAGACTAGAAGCATAAATGTAGTAAAACAAAACATGAAAAATCACTGACATGTCTCTTGAGGGACTAAAATGCAAATATAGAAAATCGACTCATAAAATTATGGAATACCCCCTACATAGGGGTATTTTTGCAATAAAGGAAACCGACTGGGGAGACTATGTAATTAACTCAGGCCCGTACACGCGAGGCACATGTGATCCTAGGCTCAGATGAACTTGTGTGCTCAGGCCATATGGTTTCATTGTCTGCTTCGGTTCTTGGCTCGGATGTATCCGAGACTACAGTTTTGGTGAAGTCGACGTGGAATTCTTTTGATCGTTAGATCACGCCCTATTTGGCGCAGTCCAATAGCATTTGTATGCCATGGATCATCTTCTTTTCAATGTACATTGGCGACGAGGCGGGGCTCTAGTGAGAGCCGCATCACTCCGCCATTGTCCTGGATTGTCTCGAAAGGTTGGCAAGATTCCTATGAGGGTCCTGAAGATCGAGCTTTATTGATGAAGGTTTCAGATCACTTCGAAGAAGGACGCGATGAAGATACCACCAAAATGAAGCTTTGAATAGGAGCAATCTTATGCACTCCATCCACAGATTGACCTACAGGCATCAGTGAAGAAAATAGCCGAAGCATATTGCGTGTATGAGCATGCAAGAGTAAATGGAATGGAGGGTAGACAAGGGTGTACAAGGTGATAGCTCGATGAATCAATCCGCTTTACAGGTGGAGGAATGGATCAAGGAGAAGTCTACGATAGAAAATGGAAGAACAAAGGATAACCACTTCTTTGTGGATCAACGATCAACGAAGATGTTTGGGAACACCTTGGTTAGAGGGATATATATAGATAGATAGATAGATACATACATACATACATACATACATACATACATACATACATACATACATGCATGCATACATACAATTTGGGAGAAATTGATGAAAATATTAGAAAACTACTTTACACCCAATTCCTGAAGATGAAGAATGGAAGAATGTCAGCATGGGATGAGATCGTCGTTGACCTCGAGTCGTGGCTTAACACACTCAGCCTTGCACGAAGCTTGAACAATGGCCTAATGGCACTGTGGCTTGGCCATTTTGGACAAGGGTCACACTGGAGGTCCATCACGAATATTGCTTCAACATATCCTCTTCTTTCTGTCATGATGAGAGGAGGAGGGCTAGGGTGGCCTCCTGTCAATGGTGGACAACTACCATTGACGGTGGGGAAGGTGCATTTGAAGAAGAAATTAGAAACTTCCATGTAGTTTTGTCGGTAGTTTCAACTGCTTGCAGATGAGCGATGGATAGATGAGTATGGAGATTAGGTTCATGGCATGGATGGAGGTCGAGTGATAAAGGAGTTGGTGGTGGTTTCGAGGGAAGAAGGTGCATATGGATGTTAGTGAAATGTGTAGAAGTGGGTAGTTTGGCAGTTTGTAGGGAAGAAAGGGTTTTTACTAAGGGTTGATGATGATCACGACACCGTTGGACCACATGATCCAACGGCTGCAGTGAAGGCGCATATGAGAGTACTAGATGGAACTGGAAGAGACATTCAACTGGTGTTGGACAGATGGTTGGCAAGCCAAGAGTGGGACACGCGACCAAAGTAGATTACGCCACATGGCTCAATAGAATAGTTCGAAATTAGAAAAATTAGTATAAATATAAATAAAATAATTAGAGAATGAATTAGATAAAATTCAAATTTTGAAAGTTGAAAATGTCAATGAGAAGAAATAAATACATAAAATATTACATTATATTAATATATATTAAATAGTGTTATATATTTACAACAAATAATTAATAATCAGTGTTATTAGCGAGTGAATATTGTGATTTAACTTAAGCAAGAGAGATAAAACTAATGAATTAAGCTGGTAAATCTGAGATTTATCACCTCCTATACTTAAGCTATGCACGTCCTCGAGCTAATAAATAAAGAATTTTGTTAGAAAGTTAGTTTAATTAGTGGGATCCCTAACAAGTGTTAGTGAATATACAAGGCTTGATTTAACTTAGAACACAAGGTTTTTAGGAATCCTAAACTCTAAGTTGATCCAAGTATTAATCGGAAGAAATTCAACGCCTCTAATTGTCATACTGTCAATATATATATATATATATATATATATATATATATATGAGGGGAGTATGAGAGGTTGAGAGAGCAAGTAACAACACCCGTTGGATTTTAAGTGTAACTAAATGCTGAGATTAGAATAGCATTTCATGGACACTCTCCACTCTTTACGACACTACAACTCCCAATATCTTTCTTGTAATCTCTCTCCTCTCCAAAGCCCTCTCCGATTCCCACATACCGGGCATGCGAGGTCTAGGGACACTGCCCCTGTGTTGCCGTCTTCACCCAGTTTCGGTCTTCTTACCTAAAGAGGACCCTCCATGTCGAAGTGTGCTGGAGACCATGACATGAACTTGTGCGGCCTATAGATCCGTCTCCAGGCTTCTTGTCAAATTTAGGGTTGATGCTTGGGGACAGGCTCTGCTTCTCTTCAACACCAGGGTCCGAGAGTTGTAACGTTATAACCATATTGACATAGACCTTGCCTCTACTCCTCTAGACGTCACCGCTCACCCTCTCTAAACACCTCACAGTAACTATTAATATGGTTAATATTATTAGCCAAAGGTGTGTACATTGTTCAATTGTTTGGAAATGGAGTTACATAGATTTTCATCATTAGATGCAGTTTGTTTGCCTTGTTTCTTGGAAGAGAAGAATAATATTAAGAGCTTACGATCCCTATTTTGAGTAAATCCTAAAGATAACAAAGTTTTCCTTTGAAAACAAATTTAGCCTATGTTGGAACCAATTATGAGTCTATATGTATTTCAAATAGAAATTAAATGATCCATAACATACAAAGCATGGGGAACCACCGACAGAAGGATCTTAATATCTTTTAGGTGAATTCTACGTTGATGTAATAATGAAGGGTAAGCCTACTTATAGATTTGTCTATCGAAATAGTCACCATTGTGCTATTGTAACTAACAGTTAATTTTTTTCATGCAGAATGATCGATCGAGTATGTTTAGATGTTTCAATGAAATATCAGTTTTAAGTACCTTGAGGGTCATCATAGAAAATTATTATCACTTTCCAAATGAACAATGACAGATAGAATTGAAATCTGAGTCAGAATCACAGTTATAATAATTCATAATATGCATTGTCTAATCAAACATCTTCAACTAGTTGGCCGATATATATTTGTTGAAAAACAGATTTTTACATGTTGTGTGTACATTCAAACGGTTCTCAAAGGTCCACTAAGGAGACAATTTTGGTAATCTTGTATGAATGAAAAATATTAAATGGTAAGCAAACTCTTATATATGTCACTTAGAGACTATATGTATATTATGAATTCTATACAAATATTGTATGTCGATGGCACTGATAATTCGATAAATATGAACGACAAGCAACCTAAATATATATTTTATGTAAGGAGTTGATGCTGACTTTCTACTTTACTAAATACTTTAGACAATTTGACGTGGAATTCGTTAGTCTCGACTCTCGATCGGAGCAATGTAGTAAATTGAGTGATGCCACAATGGGTAATGGTAGCACTTAGCTCCCCCGTACTGAGGCCAGGGCTTGCGAGGGACATAATCCTAGAGAAAGATCGATCGAGGCCGCACCATGTCAGGTCAGGGTGTCCAACACACTTCCATATGGAGGGTCCTCCTCGAGGAAGAAGACCGAAGGAAGTGAAGATGGCAACACAGGGGCAACGACCCTGGACCTTGTATGCCCAATATGTGAAAATTAGAGGGGTCTTTGGAGAGGAGAGAGGTTACATGCAAGACATTGGGAGTTGTACTGTCGTAAAGAAATGAGAGTGTCCCTGAAATGCTATTCTAATATCAGTCTTTAATTACACTTAAAATCCAATGGTTGTTGTTACTTGCTCTCATCCTCTCATACACCCCTCCTCTCATTGGATCACTCCTCTCTCTCTCTCTCTCTCTCTCTCTATATATATATATATATGAAGTATGACTTAGTGCAGACTGGAGTATGAGAGTAAAATCGAAATATCACCAAAAATTTCAATCTCAAAAGCTTTCCCAAGGACCCGACCTTGAACTCTAGGGAATACATCCAGTATTGCCTCAATCCACCGTCTCTTTAGTTTACTTGACTTCAATGGTATAGATGGAAGGCCATATTATGGAGGATGAAGGATTGTGCACTTATTTTCTCTTCCTTTGATTGGAACAAGCTTCTCACAAGCACCAAAACTCAACATAATTTTTAGTTTGATTTTGCCAATCACTATGTTCGTCAGAGAAAATTGAGCCGCTTGTACTTGTTTTCTTGGGAATACATCAGGATGCATCTTTTAGTTACCTATTATAATTGCATATAGACTTGTTGCTCTAATGATGCTGAACCCTTTTTGCGGTACTAGCCTGACTCATAAAAGACTAATGATTTGGTCCAAGTGGACACATAAAAGGTTGGGATCTCTAGCCTTGAATATAGCTCATAAGATGCAACTTTGTAATGTTTTGAGCTTTTTCTTTTCTTTCTTTTTTTCATCATTTTTTATTTGAGGTAATTCCTTCTTTTTGGTTAGCTCCATTACTTTTACAAAAGATTGGCACACATTGGTCAACTTATTAATTAATTTCGTCACACACTGGAACATTAGGTCAAGATCAAGAGATATCATGAGAACATGTCCCATATTGGCAAAGATGCTAACACTCAGGTTTCATTAAGCCATCTTTAATTTTATCCCATCCTCGAGAATCATATAGATCAAGTCCAAACTCAAGCTTCCAATCCCAGTTTCCTTAGTGATACATCGATTCATCTCAATCATGAATGCAGTCGTGCATGTGAATGATAGTCAAATTCTTTTATGGGAGATTAAGCTTGAAATATAACATTCATATATTCGAAATACGAGAGTGTGAATTTTTAAGTCCAAGACCATAATGATTAAAACAAGATAACTCTACGTCTAGGGACTCCTTAAACCAAATGTTAAATATCATCTCAATCCCTGGGTGCAAAGTGAAAGTGTTAGAGAAAAACACCAATTAATAAGTCAATATTTTTTTGATTTTTAATTTTCCTTTTTTTAAAGAGTTAATTAATTAACACCCTTAGCTTTGAAAATAAATTTTTGGGAAACTTTTTGCAAACATTATCACATATGTATAGAATTTTCCAAACGTTTTATAAAGATTTTTAAAACAAGTAAAACCCCATTTTTTCAAACTAAGTAAAACATTTTTCAAAATAATGTCGCATAAATATGTAGGTTTCAAAATATTTTATAGATGATTTTCCAAACACGTCAATATGTATTTTCGTAAACCATGTAAAATATTTAAAAAAAAGCATGCCAAATATGTATATAGTTTTCAAAAATTAGTTTCAAAACATTTTGTATACATATCAGTTCAAAAATGTAATACGATACTCGTAATCCCAAGAGTTTTATTTTTTAAATATGAGATAAGGCTAAAGTATATATGTAATATATATGGTAGACCCCCCCTATACTTAGCTTTTCCTATGTCCTCATAGCACAAAGTGATATGAAGCCATAACTCAACTAAATATAAAAGAATATACAAAAACTGATGATAGAATCACATATGTATTATGAGTAAAAAGAATCAATTAGAGGATGATAGGGACTCGGGTCCCCCTATAGTTAAGCTGAGAAATAACTTGTCTAAAGTTACGGATAAAACACTAGGTGATCAGAGGGGAACAATCAGAACGAAATTGGATCCCAATATACTTAGGATTAAAATAAGCCTATGTATAAAGAATAGGAAGCTAAGTAAGGGAGATACTTAGCTATGCTGAATATCTAGATGAATGAATCTCATGAGATGAAATGGAGCCTAGGGTTTTATAAGATTGAAAAGTCGAACAAGATCAAACAAACACGAATACTTGACCAATACACGGTAAAGACCATAAATATGGTCTCGTTATCTTGTCCCTTTTATTGGTGATAATAGAAAATTCTAGTTCATTACGAGCACGTTGAACTAGGGTTTGGGCTCTACCCTAGGGATACGTCCTCACTTCTTAACCAATGCACATGTACGTGCAAATAATGCGGGATTTTTTCACCGTAAACAAGGTGAATTTTAGCTCCATTTTAATGTCATCAACTTGCATTAATAGTCCCATTTTAGAAATTAGATTATTACTTGTATAAATCTCTGAATACATATGTCATTGTCTAATGTCCAATCCCATTTCCATATTATCTAAGTGTCAAATCATGAAAAGGGAAGAGTCAAACAGATGTAAAATTATGATGTCATGCTCAGGAGAAGTAATTATAGTGATTCCAGACCTCTTCATGCACACGCGAGTCTGAATATAAAATTTTATTATAATGCATGGAATTCGATGAAAAAGAACACGTAATCATAAGTTCTATTAGCGAGAAGATATTCAAATTATTTGGTCTAAGTTGAATGTAGACAACGCGTGCCTCATGAATCTTTAGAGATAAGTGAATTTCATAAGATGAAGTTAGTATGTCTATACTACGATTTAAGCACAAAAGGTGTAAAATAAGGAATATCTAAGAGCCGCCTTCTTAAACCCTAATATCGAGCACTAAAGTTAAGTCCCACCCACATAAGGGTTAAACAAACTCAACACATAAATAATAGAGACCATACCATAATTATTGCAGAAAATATATCAACAAAATAATCTTCGAAAAACATAAGGCATCTTATGTTGCTTTTCTTTGCATTAACTCCACTCCAAGCCTCCTACCTCCATTCTCCACGAGCATCCTCGATAAATGGGCCCTACCATAGAAGAGAGAAGTTTAGATATTTCAAAGATTATCAAAACACATATAATAATGCATAAAATATCACATCACATGATTGACTGAGATAAAATAGGAATCAACTTAATCCAAAATATAAAAACTTAAATAATTATATTAATGAAGATGTGTCCCCAATAATGACACAATCTGATGAATCGCTAAATGCATGTATTAATATGGATCTGTTGTAGCATGTGCACTTAACGTGTCATACAGAACTTAATGAGTATTCTCTATGAAGAGGATTTGGCTTTAATTTTTAACCTGGGAAGTATAGGGTCATACACAAGGACATGAGCCATAATACGATTATTTACATGTTAAAAATATAGGCTACATGATTGATAAATTATCTAGGTCAAAACTAGCATAACAATACATGCAAGCAATGCAAGATAATGCACATCACCAATGCATGCATTGATGACACAAAATGTGACGATGAAACACTAATGAATGTTAGAAAATAATGTTATGATGACAAAATGATGCCACCTACAAATTCACACATAATTATGCCATAAATGGTTCATCATACTTAAACAAATATTCAAGATTCAATTACACAATTTAATCCAAGTCAGGTTTCATTTAATAGGGAATTAAGCAACTTAATTATCGCTAGTAAATTAATCAATCACTATGGATCAAATTAGAGAATAAATTAAGCCATGTAAAAGATAATGAAACATTGATCAAAATGCCACTGAAATTACTTCATTTTGATAAAATATGCTCAACTTATTAACAATTAAGTTCAGGGGCGTAAATGTAGTAAAACATAACATGAAACATCACAGATAGGTCCCTGGAGGGACTAAAATGCAAATATAGAAAATTAAATCATAAAATTATGGAATACCCCCTGTGTGGGGGTATTTTTTCAATAATGGTAATCGATGAGGGAGATTATGTAATTAACCAAGGCCTACATACACAAGGCACGTGTAGTCCTAGGCTCGGATGAACGTGTGTGGATCGGGCCACATGGTTTGATCATCTACTTCAGTTTATGTCTCGAATGTATCTGAGGCTACAGGTTGACGTGGGCTCCTTTCGGACATTAGATCGTGCCCATTTTGGTGCGATCCAATAGCATTTGTATGCCATGGATCATCTTCTTTGCCTTGCGCAGCAGCGACAAGGCAGGGCTCCGGCGAGAGCCCTATTGCTGCATCGTGGTCTTGGAGAGTCTCGGAAGGTCAGTAAGGTTCCTATGAGGGTCCACGAAGATTGAGCTTGATTGATGAAGGTCTTAGATCACATAGATGAAGGTAGCTATAAAGATACCATAGAAATGAAGCTCCAAATTAGAGCAATCTTATGAACTCCTAACATCGAAGATAGATTGACCTGTAGGAGTTAGTAAACAAAATATCCGAAGCATATCTCGTGTATGAGAATGCGTGAGGAGAAGGTGGTAGCCTGATGAATTGATCTGCCTTAGTGACGGATGAATGGATCAAGGTGAATAGAGGATAAGCACTTCCGCGTGGATCAATGATCAATAGAGATGATTGGGAACACCTTGGTTCAATGGATGGATATATATATAGACACAATACTGGGGAGAAATTAATGAAAACAATAAATATCTAATTTATACCCCAATCTCAAAGATGAAGAATAGAGTGAATGTCAGCTTGGGTTGAGGTTCTCATCGACCTTAGGTCGTGTCTTAATGCGTTAAGCCATGCGCGAAGCTTGAGCAACTGCCTAACGACACTGTGGCTTGTCCATTTCGGACAAGGGTCGCATTGGAGATCCATCTCCATTAGCGTGCCAATGTCTCCTCTTCTTCCTTTCATCAAGAGAGGAGGATGGCTAGGGTGGCCTTCTGCCAAGGTGGACAACCACCATTGACGGTGGGGAAGGTGCATTTGAAGAAGGAAGTGGAAACTTCCAGGTAGTTTTTCCAGCAGTTTCAACTGCTTGCAGATGTGTGACAGGTAGATAAGTATGGAGATTAGGTTTATGGAATGGATTAAGGTAGAGTGATGAATTTAGTGGCATTTTCAAGGAAAAAGGTGTGTATGTAGGTTGGCAAAATTAAGTAGAAGCATGTGGTTTGGTAGTTCGCAAGGAGGAAAGGGTTTCTGTTGGAGGTTGATGGTGATCCTGGCACCATTTGGATCATATGATCCAACTACAGCGGTGATGGTACGAATGTGTGGAATAGATGCATCTAGAAGAGAAGATCAGATAATGCTGAAGCAGATGGATGGCAAGCTAAGAGCTTGCCACGTGGCAAAAGCAGATTGCACCACATGACCCAATATAATAATTCAAAAATATAAAAATAAGTATAAAATAGAAATAAAATAATTAGAAAATGGATTAGAGAAAACTCAAAACATGAAAGTTGTAGTTTTTGATGAGATCTACACCTTTTTTGTAGAAGTCAAAGAGATCAAAGGTCATATATACACCTATAAAAATTAAATACTAATTAAATAAATATAGAGCAATTTTCTTCATTTTTCTATTGTTTGTTTTTTGTTTGTTATTTTATGTTATTTTATTTATACATTTTTATTCTAAATGTTTTTATTTTTAATAACAAATAAATAAAAAATATTACACCATAATTGGGATATAGTAATATTTATTAAATAATGTTAACTATTTACAACACAATAATTAATAATTACTATTATTAATCTATGGATCTTGTTATTTAACTTACGCAAGAGAAATAAAAATAATGAATTAAGTTGATAAGTCTTGGATTCATCAGAGGTGTTTTTGTGGATGGGCCATTTTGAGAACGGTTGCGCGGATTTGATGATCATGGAGAGAGAGTGAGATGGTGCGATTGGAGAGAGAGAAAAAGAGGTGAGCGATGCAGAGAACGAACAGGAGACGGATATGTGGGCGTGGGCTGTGGGCCGCACGCTGTGCGAGGAGGTTGTCGGTGCATAATGGCCAGGTCATGTATGGCGGTTGTAGGAGAGAGTGGAGAAGATGGACGATGAGTAGTTACGGGATGTAGAACTTCCGCAGGAGGGGGCATCTGTGCAAATTGGTGGAGGGAGAAAGGAGAAAGGAGCCCTACATGGCACGCTGGAGAGACAACTGTGTAGGGGGAGAGAGAAGAAAAAAATAAAATTAAAATAAAATCAGAAAAATAAGAATAATATAAGTAAAAAACAAATAAAAATATAAATAATGTAAATTGAAATAATAATACTAATAAATTAAAATAAAATAAAAAAGAAGATAAAAATAAGGTGACACGTGGAGGCACTAGTAGCGGGCACGTGTCGCTCCCAAAAAAATAAAAAAAAGAATTTAAACAAAATAAATAAATAAAAGGAGAGGTAAAATTAAAAAGTGGTCAAGCTGAAAGTTGCTCGTCTCCACGAGATGTACATTCTAAAGGATTGAAGACCAAAATAAATAATCTGTACAAAAATATTTTTGGGGGTATCTTATAGGTATAAAATATCGAAGTTTTATGTTTTACAATTTTTTCTCAATTTTAAAATAAGAAAATGTCAAAGTAAAAATCAAAGAAAATATAAATATTTACAACTTAATCTACTTTTTTGGATTTTAAGAATTTTAAGAATAAGAATATGAAATATAGGGACATTTGTACAATATACAAAGGGGACCGAAACCCATGTTTCTCATATGAACTTTGATTCTTTTGAATTTAGTTTTTTTAAGGAATTGAATGTACATTAACCCAAAAGTGAGTAGGGGTCCATAGGAGACTTTATAAGAGAGATATTCGTGTTTTAGGGATCTTAGTCTCAAACTAGGGTTTCTGTTTTATTGGTAAATATACAAGTTACTATTTTTTGATATTTTTTCCTTTATTCATGTTAGTAATATATACATTATAGAGTTGATTTTATTCAATTCTGAGTTAGTGAAAATAGATAAAAATAAGGCAAATACGGTGAATAGACATGTGATATTTACAAATAATTTTGGATTATTGTTTTGCGAAAACTGCATGACAAAATGCATATATTAATTCTGAATGCATGAATGAGAATAATGCAAAATAAAAGGAGAAATGCATCTATTACTCAGGAACGAAGCTCTATTTTCATCTCTTGAGTAATGAATCGTGGATTCACCCCCACAAGAACTCCTAACCTGGTTCATGTTGAATCTAATCCGGATAATTTCAAGAAGAAATAGCAGGTAGAATGTGATGTCTCGTTTGTGCTGGTAGAGTCAGATGATTGTCATTTTGCTTTATCTAATGATATCACCCTCAAGAGAGGTAGGACCTTGCCTCTGTCTGTTGTAATCAAAGGGAAAATAAAGCTTTGTTTGGTGAATCGTCGTCTTCTGCATCAGTTATGCCAGCAACAGATTCGAGTGAGGAAGAAGAAGGAGGGGCCATGCCAGTTATCACCCACTACCTCTCCATCAACAAAAAGAACAAAAAAATCAGAAAAGTCAACAAGACTAAAAGAAGATCGAAGTCAAAGTGAAGTTGCGCCAACCATGGTGGAGCCAACACTAGCAGATGAACCAATAACAGCCAACAGAGCGGAGGCTGTGCTATTTGCATGTCCACCAGCTACAAAACATTCATTTCTAGAACGTACACCTTTTTTGCAGACCAGATGTACACAATACTATGGATAAGAATTTTGTTGTAAATAAGAAAAATGTTAGTTTATTTTAGTTATGTAGATATTCCTTTTCCTGTTGCAATATAAAAATTTAAAAATTACAAACATAAAAAGTGCATTGTTTGATCGAAAAGTTGTAGATATTCTCAAAATTTTAATTGTTGAGTTACTATTAATGCAAACCATGGAGTATATGCATGCTGTTAAGAAATGCTTGAAAGAAGCATGTACAAACAAGTGTCAGTCGAACCAAAACAACAGAGACTAACAAGTTTTGAAGCACGTCCTTACCATGGCTATTGTTGCAACCATCATCAATCTCCCTCAGAAGAAGAAATACAAAGGAGCACCTTTGATCAGATGCAAGATGTTTGACCAAGTATTTGAGACAACCTTGCTTGACGGGGGCTCTTCCATCAACCTCCTTCCCTTGCCATTATTGTAAGAATTGGGGCTGGGTCCACTCAAGCAGACACGCATGATCCTTCAGTTCGCTGATCGATCCATCAAGTAACCATGAGTTCTATTGGAAGATGTTGTTGTGGTGGTGTAGGACATGCAGTTTCCTGTTGATTTTTTAGTCCTTGATATGGACTCTCTTGAACTATTATTTTTCATTGGTCAACCATTCTTGTGCACTGCACAGGCTATAGTTAACTACGAGTCTGGGAAGATTACGTTCAACTCGAGAAATCACAGAGTTACCATAGACATGGTAAGCGAACCAAAAGTCGTACCTGATGAAAGTAATGGACACTGGACATCCTCTCTCTTGAGGATCACCAGGAAAGCAGAATAGACTCAAGCTTCGATGTCACTTGGGAGATAGAATTCAATTGGTTGATGCATCTATTTGATTTATAAGATTAATGCCAATCCAGACATGATGAATTCCATTGCATACCTGTTCGGCACGTTGTCAGTTGAATAACATGCCACTGAGATGAGCAATACCTCTAATGTCATGGAAGATCATCCACCTACTAGCACAATTTCTGAAGTGGCCCAAATGCAAGCCGAATCATAGCCTAAATTAAAGCCACTTCAGGCATGCCTTGAGTGTGCCTTCCCTGTGGGTGCATAGACGATGTATCCGATCATCATCAGCATCAGGTGACCATGGATCAAGAATCTTGACTTCTCAAGGTTTAGAGAAAAACTGCAAGGTACTTGGTTGGCATGTTTCAGATATCTATGGGATCAATCATGCTCTGTGTTTACATCATATATATTTGGAAGAATATCCCAAGTCGTCCTTTGAGTTTCAAAGTATACTGAACCCAATTTGATGGATGTCATCATGAAGGAAATCACGATATGGTGTGATGCACACTTCATTTATCCCATCTCCGATTCAAAATGGGTGACTCCTCTACATATAGTTTCGAAGAAAATCGGCTCACCATGGTTACAAATGACAGAAAAGAGGAGATATCTACTCAGGTACCGACACTGGAGGGTATGTGTTGACTACCACCGTCTCAACATAACAACAAAGAAGGACCACTTCCCCTTTCGATTTATCGATCAGGTTCTGAAGAGATTAGACAACGAGGAGTTCTTCTACATTTTGGATGGGTACTTTGGGTACAAACAAGTGGCAATTTACCTAGAGGACCGAGAGAACACTACCTTTACTTGCCCATTCATCACTTACGCTTTCAAGAGAATGCCTTTTGGTCTATGCAATGCTCCTGCCACATTCTAGAGATGCATGCTTGCAGTCTTCGTTGAGATGGTTGGAAGTTTTCTTGAGGTGTTTATGGACAACTTCTTAGTCTATGGTGATAGTTTCGATGCCTGCCATGAGCACCTGGACAAATCATGGCATGCAAGTTGACCCAATAAAGGTTGATGTTATCAACAATCTCGAGCAACCTCATAAGATCAAACATGTGAGGTTATTCGTAGGGCATGTGGGTTTCTACAAGAGATTCATCAGAGCCTTTATCTGCATTGCCTGACCGCTTACAGAATTGTTGTGCAAGGAGATCCAGTTTAATGTTGATCAGTAGGTTCTGTTTTCATTTAATCAGATGAAGGAAGTGATCACTCAATCTCACATCCTACAACCCCCAGATTGGTCTCTTCCTTTTGAGATCATGACGCATGTGTCCGACTTTGCAGTTGGGGTTGTTCTAGGAAAAAGAAAAGACAAGGCCTGCTATGCCATTCATAATGCCAACAAATGTTAGATGAAGCTCAGCGAAATTACACTGTCACATAGAAAGAACTTCCAGTTGTGATATTCACCCTCGAGAAGTTCAGATGCTATGTAATTGTTCTAAAGTTACCATCTATACAGATCACTCTACTATCCGATACGTACAACAGACGAAGGATGCCAAGCCTAGACCGATAAGACGGATCTTTCTCCTCGAGGAATTTTACTTGGAAATCAAAGATAAACTTGAAGTTAAAAATGTGGTAGGAGATCATCTCTTCACACATACAACTTTCATGAAGAGTGTATTCTGGTTGTGGATTCACTCCCTTTGTACGCCAACATTGTGAAATACCTCATTTCTGGTGTAGTCCCACAATACTGGACGAAAATTAAGAAGGATAAATTCTTGTACATTATCGACTTTAACCAATGGGAAGACCCACTCCTATTCAGGGAAAGAGCAGTCTGCATTTGGTGACAGTGTTTCCCTCAGGAGGAGCATCATAGTGTCCTCTAGCATTGCCACTCGCTTGAATATAGTGGACATCAATCTGGAGACAGGACGATAACAAAAGTACTCCAGTGTGGCCCCCGGTGGCCAACACTATTTAAGGATGTTGTATGATTTGTGAAGCACTACACTGGCTGTCAGAGATTGGGAGGCACCCTTAGAGCAAAAGATTCCATGCCCCTGAAGTTCATTTAGATTTCAGATATATTTGATTCTTAGGTCATCGATTTCATGGGACCCTTTCCAAGTAGTTAGGGATACAATCACATCCTTCTTGTTGTTGATTATGTGAGTCACTAGGTTCAAGCTATCCCAACTTGAGTTGCACATAGCCATACCGTGTGTCTATTTATGGGAGAGAACATGATATTGCGGTTTGGGAATCTAAAAATACTGATATCAGATGGGGGTAGTCAATACATTAACAGAGAGGTCAAGAAATCAATGAAGAATTACAACATAAAGCACCATATCGTGTCACCTTATCATCCCCAAAACAATGGCATGATAGAATTATCAAACAAAGAAATCAAGAAAATCTTATAGAAGCTTGTGAAATGGGACAGAAACAATTTGTCCCACTCTTGGACTATGTCCTTTGGGCCTACAGAACCACTTGCAAGTTTCTCTTGGACATGTCACCCTACCATCTTGTGTACAAAAAAACATGCCATCTGCTCGTGGAAATGATCGAAAAATCATTATGGGCAATCAATATCTACAATTTGGACTCGCAAAAGGGTGGTCAGAAAATGTGAGAGGATCTCAACAAGCTCTTGGAATTGCAAGACTGTGCATATGATAACACCTTGATGTACAAGGAGAAGATTAAACACTGCATGATCGACACATCAGATGAAAAGCCTTCAACACTTGATAGAAGGTGTGTCTATTTCACGTAAAGATGAATATATTTTGGAGAAAATTAAAAATAAAATTGACATATCTATTCAGAGTGGAAGAAGTGTGTGACAACGAAGGTATTATGATATCCGTTTTATCACCTGAAGCACAACCATTCATCATCAACGATCAGCTACTGAATCCATACCTTGAGAATGACACTTTCTTGGTTGTTGTCGATTCAGTTCAAGTGATATGCAATGATGAAGCATCTATAACCTCAGCAACGTCAAAAGATTTAGACAATGTTACTCAAAAACTCTTCTTTTAGTTTTCTTCTTTTCTTCTTTTATGTTGTATTTCTATTTTCTGCTTTGTTTTCATTATTCATTGCCTCTATACTTAGGATATACTTCCTTAAGTATAGGGGAGATGAGTGACTTCACATGTTCATTCTTTATCACACCACATGTCTCCTCACTTGTTGATATTGCTATCTATACATAGGGATATCTTACCGTAAGTATGGGGGGGGGCTAGACAAATCGTTGAGTTGTTCATTCCCACCCTTGACCATCCCTGCCTTTGTGTACAGTTTTCTCTACTTAGATTTATCTAATCTTAAGTACAGGAGGGACAATCTACTTCTCATACTTTCGTTCAATATTCTTTAGTAGTTGTAGTATAGGATCTTTTGTACTTAGTACGATTTATGTCTTTTCTTCTCTCTTCGATCCATGAAGACATAGCTCTAGTTAAGTATGGGGAGTCATATATACTTGTATATACTTTAGCCATAATCTATACTTTTGTGCTTTTAAGTATGGCTAAAATACAATCAAGAAAAAGTAAAGAACACACTTGTACAAAATAAATTAAAATCCTTTTCTATGTATTGATTAATAAATCAAGTAAAAATGTTCGACAAAATGTTTAAAAAATGGTTTCGAAAAATTCTCTCAAAAATCTTTTGAAAACTACTTGGAAAATGTTTTGTAAAATAATTTCAACCTTTGTAAAAATGTTTTGTTTGCACAATCTCTTTCTTTGTTTTGGAAATATATTTTGAAAATCTATTTTCAAATGTTTGGAAAATGGTTGCAAAAATACTTTGAAAAATCTATTTGTAATGTTTGAAAAATCATTGCAAAATGATTTTCAAAATTTGTAAAGTGTTTGTACAATTTTTTTTTAAATTAATTTGCAAAATAATTCTTCAAAGTGTTTACAATTCTTCTCAAATTATTTTAATAATAATGTACATAACCTGAGAAATAAAGATTATTTACACACATCATGTATACAAACCTGTAAAATTCTACAACCCGACCTTTGTAAATAAAAAGATGCACACCCATTTATATATCTGCACATACTTCCTTTTTCTTCTAAAAACCTTTTTTTTGAAAAATCCCTAAGAATTTACAAGATCCAAATCCCAGAAACATTTGTAAAAATCTTCTTCAAAAAAATGCATAAAAACTTGCAAAACTTTTTCAAAAATCCATAAAAAGTTTAAAATTACAAAACTGAATCTAAAAAATATTTTTCTTGCATTATACATAGTATTCATACTTTTAGAAATAACTTAGAGAAATGAGCAAGTCAAAATACAGTTTGAATATTGGAGTTTGGAATAGACCTTAATACACTTAATTTTAGAGGAACCCATGGGCGGACTAGAAGTGAAGATGTTTCAGGTCACCTTGACTTAATTCTTTCAATTCCAAAAGACTATGTTCATGAGTCCATTCAATGTTCTTAACTAAGACTCTTCATATCATCGTAAGGTTCTTAAAGACAGTGACTTGATTGGAACCTCGCACGTAGCACTTATCTCAACTCAAGAGGACTTTTGAAAAATTTTAGAGCCTAAGTCGGAACAATGCAAGGTCGCTCCATCAAGGGTGGCTCATGAACCATTCTTGAGGATTGCAGACATCGATACTCTAACCAATTTCTTTTGGTAACAATGATATCTAAAAAGGAGGCAGATTGAGATAATGCTTCAGATGAGGAATGGTCTATCGGCGCAACTTTTTCCATGACCCCCAACAAAAAGATGATATATCCACTGGGCACAACCAAGAATGCATAAGTTGTACAAAGTCAAAGAAAATATCCAAATAAGACAATACCAAAAATTCCACAAAAATTTAAGCTTCAGAAAAAGCCTTCTTATTAGTGAAGAATCGGTTACACTAATCGACTTCACAAGGGAATGTAGCTACACTAGTTCATCCCCACCTCTTTTTCCATTCTTCTAACTTATCCCCCATTTGGTTGTACAGATCGGGATCGTGTGACCTTAGAGGGGAATATCTGTCTCCACGAGGTCGAGTTATTGGAAGAGCAGACACCTTGATGGTTCAATGATTTTTTCTGGGATGATCTGAACAAATTCACAAACATGGTTCTATGATTTCATGGTAGCAAAAATTTTCAACTAAGAGGATGTTTATAACATGGATGATAGGAGTATGCAATCTAAGGGTTGTTATGTCACACTTCATGCCTTCCATGTTGTTCCGAACACACCATTAACCAAAAGGCCTACTCAGAGCTCCAAACTTCAACTTTATAAAGACAAGTATAAAAGTCAACAATTCTTCTAAGTTATTTCCTTTTTATTTTCCGTATTTTTATTTTTCTCCACAAATTGCGTAATTGTTTGTTAGGGACTAGTAGAAGCAAGTGTAGGGGGTGATGAATCTCCATTTCAACACCTTTATTCTTTAATTTTGGCTTTTAAACCCTAGATAATGCATGAAAATATCATTATTTTGTACAAATTAACATTCATTATTTATTGTATAATTATTGTATAAATTACATAATTTAAAGACAAAATAGAAGAATGCAGAGAGAAAAGAAAAAATTAAAATATTAAAGGTATTTTATGACCCTAAACCCCGAGACCATATCAAGAATTGATGTGGTCGACAAGGATAAAGTAGGGGGAAATAAAGGACAAAGATATAATAAGAAATCCATTTAATCATTCATCAATAAATCATTTTTGGGAACAATTTTTATTATTTCTTATTTACACCTCAAATCTATAAACTTTTTACATGAAAGATGTAGATAAAAATGTATAGAAAAATACAAAATTGGGTTTGCAAAAAAATAACATACAGTGTACATTTTATACTCAAAATAAAATGCCAAAACCCAAACTTCCCAGACTCATATTTTCTCATTGAAAAACTCGGAATTCATCAAAATCATCTTTAGATATTATAATAATCTATTTAATGAAGGTGGTTTCATCTGATTTGGAGTTAAAGTGCAAAAGTTAGGTTTTGGACCCTTATTGTATAATATACACGAATCCAATATTCATTTTATGTGTTCCTTATTAATTTTATAATTTCATGCTTTTATAAATTTTTAAATATTATATCTAATATATGTACATATTTGTAATAGAATAAAACTATAAAAAACACAAAAATAAAATTGTCTATATAAATACATAGATGAATATACAATACTTATACCTATATACTCCTATTTATTTAATTACGTAAAAGACATCTGAAAAATAAAAAAAAACTTATTTGTGTAATGACAATAATTTATAAATATATAAAGTATGAAAACAAAAAAATATAGCATAAAAATAAATACAAAACATAGGTTAATATACATATAAGTATACTTGCAAATAATAAGTTGTAATAATGTAAAGCATATAAATAAATAAAAGTCATAATTAAATACTACATCAAATTATAATAATTTTATATTTTACAGACAAAAATTAAATAATTCATTTACTATTTATGATTTATTTTATATGGCAATTCAGCTTTGCATTTTTCTGGTTAGTCCACTTGGACCAACCAGAACACTTTGATTGTTGACCCAAGTTAACTGTCACCTCCAATGTCTATGACATATCAGAAGCACCATGTCCCTCGATTTCCTCCATTTTTCTCGCATGATCCGTCGCTAGTTCTCTCTCTAATCTCTACTTCAATCAACCCTGATTCTCACTCAAATCCTGGATCTCTTGTACATAACCTTGATTCGCCCATAATCACTGGTCAATAAGGACACTTCTTCATGCTTATAAATAACACCTCTCCTATTCCTATCCCGTTTGATCCCTCTCCGAGCCTTGTAGATTCTTTAGCCATGTGTTTGAGATACCATCGGTGACAGAGGTGCTTTTCCCGAGGTTAGAGAACTAAGAGTAGAGCAGGTCCAAGGCAGAACTCCAGCGAGGTCTTGCTCCCTGAGCCACCCTCGTGCTAGAGCCGTGTATTTTATCTTCCTTAGATAGACCTTTTTTGTGTCATTTCTATACCGAATATAGTTTAGTGTTTAGATCTTTAGATTAGCATTGGAATCAAAACTTTCATCGTCAGATCTCTCTACTCCGGCAACATTCCACTATGAATCCGACCTGATTTGACTACACTGACCACCCCATTCTCTTCCCTTTCTGTTGTTCCATCAATATGACCACCTGGCACCCTTCGAATCTTCCTGGATGGATGGGGTCGTGCTCTGATGAATCTCAAATTCATCACTCTAAAAATCATGAATTAAGCTGAAATCTCAAGAATTCATTGGAATTTCTTAATTTATATTGCACAATTAGTATTACTACATGTTTTGCTAATAATTGCATTTTATCACTTATTATTGCACAAAATAAGAAGCCAAAAATCAAGGTCCTATTGACTTGTAAATAACCTAACTATCTTGATTTTTAACTAATTCATGTTAACTCCAAATGACATGAAACCATCTACATTATGTATATTACTAAAATAATAAATGACAAATACAAAAAAATCACTAACCTAAATAAGTGGACCAAAAATCCAAAACCCAATTCCAGGATTCCCATCCGATTTGATCCTACTCACTTTTGAACTAATATGTACATTCAAATACCTTCAAAGCAAGATCAAGTTCAATACATTCAAATACCTTCACAACAAGATCAAGTTCAAGTGAATCAGAGCTCATATGTGAAAGTTGGGTTTGGGGCCTCTTTTGTACATTTTGTATTTTAGCGGTTTTTGACCTACTATTTTATGTACATAATTAACTCATTTTATTTTATTTTTTTTCATTTCTCTTCTTTGATAAAAGTTTTATTAGAATACACAAAAATCCAAAACCAAATTGAGCTTGAAACAAAAGAAACTAACTATGTCCGAGTCTTCACTAAATGTCTGTACAAAAAATGACTTTTTCACTTTTTTTATTTCTTCTTTTTCTTATATAATAAAAATAAAAAAAGATAAATGTGAAAATATTTATCTTTGACTTTTTTCATATTTCTTTCGGATTTTTTATCTGGTTTAAAAATGACAAAAAAAATTATAAAACCCAAAAATCAGTGTATGTACATGGGATACCCCAAAAATATCGCTCTGTACAAATCTTCGATTTTGGTTTTGATCTCTTCATGATAGATATAGATCTCATCGATACGAGCAACTTGTTTGAATCAAAATTTTCGATCTGAGGTCATTTGCAATTTATTCCAGAATTATCGTTGTTTTTAGTTTTCAATTTTGTAGGCCTAACACATGGCTGCTCCTGGAGACGCCACGTGTCACCAATTATTTTGGGATTTTTAATTTCATCTTTATAAAAAAAAGGACACACGTGCCGCACACGTGCGCCGCATGTGCCATCTTCCCAGCCCCCTCCCCGCTTTTCCCAATCAGGCGACGGCGCCCCCAAATCTCATTGCCGTTGCGATCTTCTTTATCACCAATCTGACATTGGCACCCCCAAATCTTGCCGCCGCCATTTACTCCATAACCGAATCCATATCTAATTTCAATCGCATCCTCTCTCCCTCGTCGCGTATATCACGTCAATACTCTGCAATCTCTGCGATTCGACCCTCTTCAGCTCCTTTCTAATTAGCGACCGCCGCCTGCTATTAAACTTCGCCAACCCCATGTCGACAACCATCCACCGACGACACCTTGAGAGGTCTAGGGTGACAGCCTGCTTCCTCCTCCTCGACGAGATCGAAGGCTATCGCCTTGTAGCGGCATCGATCTACAGCCTCTGCCTTGCTCTGGCAACTCACTGTCAATCCAACGCTCAATTGTCCACTTTCAAACTTATTCTCCTCCTCTGAGTTCATCTTCGGCCATTTTGTGTTTACTCCACAACCCCCGCAGCTGGGAGTTACCTCCTCTCACTTTGGGACAATCGACGACCATTCCTTCACCACCAGCCAAGAGCACATCATCAAGCTTCATCCCCTCCAGGCGCTTCATAGACAACACATAGATTACTCCAACATCATCACCTTAGAGGATCCACCACAAGGAGCTCCACCTCTAGCAGTGGAGAACCAACTTCCATCAAGAACATCCCTGTACCAGCCATCTTCCTTGATTGCTTTATCGACATCAAAGAAGCTACCGCAGCACCTCTGTCGCTTAAGAGCCGTCACTGGAGAACAACCCCAACCCGAGAGCCACGACGCCTTTCGGAGCACCTCCCATTAGCAGCTCGACCTTGCGTCTCCATCGCTCCACATTCGATGGCCGGGTATAGAACCCGAGACCCTCCCACGTGCTAAGCGCATGCGAGGTGGGGATGTTTTGCAGCAACAACCCCAATGTTAGATTGATTTACACCGTATCCCAGAGGTCACATGCCTCGCACGTGACCTAGAGGGAAATTTGTAGAATTCTCCCAAGAGGATCACTAAATTATAATCCTCCCCCGCCGCTCAAGGGTCGCGTGCCCTCCACGTGACCGCTAGAGATTTTTGCAGAAATACCCCTAAGGGTATATGTATTTACACATCCCTCCCTCGATGCATAATTTCATTTATTATAATTGCAGCTAGACCCATGTGTTCCCCTTTTATTTTCAACCTCTACATCGTATCATTCTATTTATTAAAAATAAGCCTTTTGTTCTACAGCTAATTCTCTACATCTTGGCATGCTTGTGATATTTTTTTGATCTATGGTTCATTAATAAATAATTGTTTTTTAGAAAATTGCATATTTTGCCCATTCTGTGCTTGGAAATCTTAGATGATTAACCATTGCTCAAAAAGTTTCCAAAAAATCATTGATTGTAGAATTAGTTGTATATTACATCGTTGCTTGCAAGGCTTGCACTTTAAAGATCATTTTGCATATTTCAATCTTTCATTTTTTATAGGTATTGAATATAGTATTTTAAAAGTTTAGAATTTTTCTGACATCAATCACAAAGTGATAGATTTTAGATAAATATATCCCTTGAAGATAAATAGATTTAGTATTTTTCTAATTAATTATTAAAATTCATTACGTATTCATTTGAAAATCCATAAAATGATTATCTTAAATCCAAAAATTCCAAAAACATCATATTGCATTCATCGTTCGTTTGATTTTTACATTTTAGTCCCTAAAATTGGCCACATTTGCATATTTCATCCTTAAATTGCTTTAAAAATACAAAAAAAGACCAACTCGAAAACCTTGCATGAACTTTGATAGACAAAATTCTAGGTTGTTCCTTTACCTCCTTTAATTCGACTTTGGTACTTACCCGAGTAAAGTAATAATTAAACCACCTCGAATTAAATTCATTAATTTATTGTGGTTAATTTCCTGACCGATTCGGATTACCAAACAATAACAATTTCAACATGACTTTAAACGCATGATAATTCAGCATAATTAACAAGGGCATTTGAGGACTCATCATATAGTGCCACCGCAGGGGAGGCAAACGTCTTAGATTTTGTATAAAAATTTTTGTGTTCGATTTTCCTTATTTGGGTAGACTGACCCCCGAATTATCATTGTAAATTTTCCATCTTTTCCAGCATTCATTTTTATTATATTTTTGATTAAATTTTGTGTAACTCTCTTACATTTTCTCTCTATTTTTCTTGCGAGGTACCCAACGTACTTCGAACAGTTTTTGGAAATCGATGCATCGTCACCGACTTCCGAAATTCTGCATTAAAGTTAAGATCGAGTCGAGTAGTGAGAGAGCGAAGGGTCTAGGATTTATTTTTCTACAATTTGAATTTTTGTAATTATTTTCTCATTTATAGCGGTGTCCGTTTGGACTCTTGCGTATGTAACAAGACCTTGAACTTTTTATGTGGTGTGTTGTGGCCTATTTCACTCTTCGGTGAGGGTGAGGCCCGACTTAAGTGGCACTTAGGATGGACCTACACATACTGCAATTAGAGCTTTTAAATTTGTTATTATGAGTGTAGAATCTAAGACCACACTGCACTTTAATTGAGATCGACATTAGATCGTTCCACTTAGTCAAAAATTTAACTCTTTTCATCCCGTTAATAGAACTTTGTAGTAGGTATGGTTTTTATCAGCTTGCATTCATATAGATTAATTTTTTAATTCTTGTATTGCATCTCACAATGAGATTACATGCACTGTAAGTCTTCTAACTAAGCATACATCATCGTTTTTTCAATGCATCTGCTTTTCCCGTGATTTTTCACATAATTTTAAAGGAAATTGGGACTGGACAATAGACGTATATTTTTGCTCATCTAATTTTTTAGTGATCACCAAATTAAAATTGGGACTACTAAGAAAAGTCGATTAAATTAACTCATGAAATGAAGAATTTTTTTGGAGAGCAACCCCGACCTTCAATTCATTTATTTGTCTAAGTGAGTGAGAGAAGACACTTAAGGTTAGAGTCCATCTCTGAAATTTTCATTCAAACTATTGAGTCTAAAAACAAATAGCTACTTCTCAGTGAGGAATACAGGTAGCAAGAAAACTGTCCGAATTTCATTACCAGCGTAGGTGGTTTAAAGGACACTGCGGAAGGCTCTGTTTATAAGCAACACAGGTGGTCATTTTAAGGTATGTACTTACACCTATACTGGTCGAAGGTAGGTGCAACTAGTCGTAAGATTCGGTCCGGTCCTTAAGAAATCTTTCACCACCTATCAACTCACTAAATTTATTCTAAGATTGATTTATCATCTGCTAAAATCGAAAAGTTAATTGCCGAACTCTTACGGCTTCATTGTGTGAGTTGGTGAATCTTGGGTCTGATTTGTGTTTGTACTAGTATGTGTGAACCAATCTTAAAAATAAAAAACCGTACACTTGTGCCATCACTCTCCCTTCTTGATCTAAAACAATTAAGGTTTCTTCTGTTGAATATCCTTGGCACTTGAACCTCGTTAACCAAGATCCATTTTGTCAACCAATAAACCTCCTTCAAAAATTATGGAACTTTTGTCCAAGTACCCTCCATATCTGTATTATGAAAATGAATTCATCTCAGTTAGACCCAAAGCTTAAAAAACTCCTTCAATTAGATATCATCCAACTTCCACAGGAGACTCTCACCCACAAATAGATCCAACCCTCTCTACATATCCGATCTACTTCATGAATGACAATCATTTGTATTTGGATCATACAAATCAACAATCGACTGAAGTCTCCACTTCTTTGTACATCATCCTATATATTCTGACCATACAATCCATCCCTCATATTCTGTAAATGTCAATCCATCATTCATGGGAGATTCTAACCACATAACGAATCCAATCAAATTTAACACTTCTTCAAATCATCGACCTTCTCGACCCTTGAAGAAAAAGGAGCAACTGTCATCTTGGATTGACCCATTACTCATCGAAACTCATGAATCATTTGAACATCAAACCGCTTCTGAGAGGAATGCCGACCGAGACAACAACTCCAACTGGCTTCAATCTCTCTTCTCCAAATTGATGTAATTGGTCAATATTTTACAAATCCACAACTATATTTGACCATTGAGAATAAAATGGAGGCTCGAACATATCAAGAGGATTGTCCTGCACATAATAATATTCCATCTTGGATTAGCCGTGACAATCCCACCGTCAGACATGACACTCATACAAAGTAATGGACTGAGACACGCATAATCCCTATATGTTGACTCCAAAGTATAACGGTTCGACCAATCATGATCAAATGAATGGACTCTACTCAAACGAAATATACATAACTGAATCACAACCATATGGAGTATGCGACCAATAGTGCCCCTCACATCAAGCAGACTCCATCCATAATTTTTTAGGAGAAAGTTTTAGAGGACAACAAATCAAGTCATGTTTTGAGAGGATCTTCTCCCATCTCATACATGAAAATGGAAGATGAAATGATTGGATCTCAAGATATAAAAAAGGAATACTCATGAAACTAAACAGGCTGCTCCTAAAAATTCTTTAGAGGATGACATTTCGAGGATCACTAAGAGATATGAATTAATGGACGATAAATTCAGAAGTTGTACTGACCGACTCGGTTTATTTTATGGAAGGTCAGGTACGAAAGTGGAGCATGAAAAGATTGGATCTAATGTTGAGAACCCCTAGGATATTTAGAAACCTAGAGAATATGGTCACCCTAGGGATGACTTTGACAGTGGCACTTCTACATATTACTCCCCTAAGAATAACTCTGAATCTGATTCTCACTCAACACATCAAAGCCCCATCTCATCTAAAGAAGACATTACATCTACACACCATATAGAAATACCAAAAACATTGAAATATTCAAAATAAACAAAAAATAAAAATCTATAAAAAGACATAAAAATTGAAACTGAAGAAGATCTGAAGAATTTGGATCCTGATGTAGGGAAAGCACTTGAGAAAAGACTGATTTTTAACTTCCCTTAATACAGGCCATTGAACACTTCCCTGACCTTAAAGGATTTATAATAGAAAAAATAATGATGAAAAAGTCAGGCAGGATAAGAATAAAGACTGAAAGACATATCTGGTCAATGTCCACATGCTTGGTGTTGAGGAGAAAAACCAAGAGCCACATAGTGAAGCGGTTGCCCAGATTTGACTGTGTAATTAAAGACACCATATTTACCCATGCTCAAATCTATGACAACTCACCAATCAATATCCTCCTAACCACTGTATTCAACAAACTCAAACTCAAACCTATCTGGAAGATAAGGGAGATCTTTGGATTGACCGATAAAGCGACTGAGAGGAACAATTTTAGTCATCGTTACATTCCGAGGAGCTCTGCTTAAAGTAGACATCACGATCATTGCTATTGATCATCAATGATAATACACCCAGTCTCCAATCATTGTCAGAAAGCCATTCTTGGCATTGACTAAGGCAATTATTGAGTGTGAGACTCGGGAAATCAATTTTACAACATTGGGAGCACACCAATCTCAACAAGTCTTTAAAGAACAATGATTTTCTGAGGCAACCCACAAATCGCTCTATAGCTGCAATCATCAAACGGTAAAAGATCCCTACCTCGTTGCTACACCTGAGATAGCGGCTGTTGATGAGACTATTGGTTTCCCACTTCTCTCACCAAGAGAAATGACTCTGATTATGATCCTGAGGCTTATCCATGGGCGTATCCAGAGTTGGCCGAAATCTCTTTTGACAATATTAATCAAATCAACCCAACACAAGAATGCTCCAACATCATGTTAACTGAGAAGGAACATGTTGAGACTCTCCCTACCATTCCATTTCCCGCTACTCGGGAAAATATTTCTTATATGATCCTGAGACATATGCATGGGCTCACCCTGAGTCAACCTTCTCCGACTACCTTGACCAAATCAATCCGACACATGAATGCTCCAAGATCAAGTTAATTGAGAACGAACATGGAGAGACTCTCCCTACTATTACATTTCCCGCTGCTTTGGAAAATATGTGACCCAGAGACATATGCATGTGCTCACCCTGAGTCATCCTTATATGACTACCTTGACCAAATCAATCCATCATAGGAGTGCACCAACATTAAGAAAACAAAGAACAAATATGCGGGATGAAGATCGTCCAAGGAGAAAATTTTGAATGGTTATTCATATGGAGACTCAAGTGTCAACACCTCACTCCCAAGACTAGCACCTTCACGAAACAAAATGATTGCTCCTGCATCTAAAAAGAAAGTCGCTTTTGACCTTCCGGAAGAGGAATCCTCTGATGATCCCTCACTAGGTCCGGAAAAGGTAATCTACATGAGTGATTTCTGTTCAGCAGTCTTAAAACCTTATCTTCGTAATGATCCATACTTCGATTCTCGTTGGACAGATCTTGTTCCTCACTATTTGTAATTAAAAGTCGATTCTCTTGGTCTCATTATATGTACTAGAAAAATTTCTTATGAGCTGACAGAGACTGGTGTTTCAGAGTATTTATCATCTGAGGACAAATCGCTTGATCTCAAGAAGGAACGAATTTAGAGAAAACAACTGAAGAAACTAAAAGCAAGAATATCTAGAGTGCCTCTACTTTCAAAAATTATTCCTTTGAGGATAACTCCGATGATGGTTATCTATGATCTGACTTATACGCGTCATCTACTATCCAGCATGATTTCTCTAAGGATAACACTGATAATGGTTGGGAATCATAGGTTTCATCTCCTTCATATCATTATGATCCCCCCACCATAGGCTCACAAAAAGATCGGTCGAAAATCGCCTTAATCATCGGCCACCCACCCTCCCTCCCGACCACATCAGTCTCCTTGTACATCTTCTTCATCTACTTAGCCCACATCCTAAGTATAGGGGGGTACCGATGGCATCTGTATATATCATTCTCCTCATGGAAGTCCTTCTCGCTATCACTTCATTTCCACCCTTCTTCCGTACTTAGGATGACTGACGAATCTGTGATTCGTCACTCTAAAAGTTGAAAATTGAGCTTTGTTCCCAAGTAATTAGATGCTTGTTTCTACTTATATTGCATAATTAGCATTCATGCATGCATAAGTAATATTTGCATTTTATCATTCATATTATCATTAAATAAGAAGCTCAACTCACTTGCAATTATCCACCTATTTATCTGTATTTTATACCCACTCCAAACCAACTCTATACTATATATACTACTAACTAATAATATAAGGAAAATGTCATAAATTCCTAACTTGTAAAATTACCCAATAAAAGCCCAAACCCAGCTGGAGACCTTAGACCTTTGAATGCACATATCTATCTCATACAACCTCCGATCAAGTCTACTCACTTTTGGAATAATACATATTCATCGACCTTCAAAATGAGAGCAATTCCATTTAAATAGGAGTTCGTATGCAAAACTTGGGTTTTGGGATCCCATTGTATAGTATATGTATGTATACTTGTACCCCTACATTTTTGTATCTTATTTTATCTCATCTCCACTTTTGGTCAACATGAAACTTTTAGATCACATTGAGATCTACAATTTCATGTTTTGAGTATTCTCAAATTTGTCCATCTTCTCTCTCCTATTCCACATTCTATTTTGGCCATTCAGATTAGGCCACGTGGCACCCTCTGGTTGCCCCACGCGGCCTGCTCGTGAAGCGGCATGCATCCCTCCTTCTCGTCGTTCGATCCTCTCTCTTCTCTCCAGATCTAGGCCATCCATGCTTCCAGATGATCTCCACACTTGGATCAAGGCCCAGATTAAATTTGGGCCACTCACCAGCGCCCTCACTTCCTTGCGACACGTGGTCCATCAGGAGCCGCTAGATCACCTTCATCATGGTCGCTCATCTCACGCTAAATCTGGGCCTCTCGATCAGATCCTCCAGATCGTATCTCCGTCGTTCACGCCTGCCTCAAACATAGGCCTCCACGTGGCACGTACATGGCCAGTGAATCTTCGTACTGATGATTTGATCCCACCCTCTCACTAACGATCAATCAAAACACTTAGATCCATCGCCGAATCTAATCCCCACCGTCCCTTAGCATCGCACTCCCATGACAACAGTGCTGGACATGCAAGCCCACGACGAGCCATTATGCAATAAATGTTATTGCAAATATCATTCCCTAATCTGAAATAAAGAAAAAATAGTTTGCAAAATAGGTCCCTTAGTACAATTAATGTTATGTACCATGGACATCTTCATGATCATACAGCTGTTGATTCAACTATTGAATCATAGAGGCTGGTGTTTGCATGAATATCTAAAGAGTTAGATTGAGGACTCATCAACCACCATCAAATGATCGATCTCCAGCCTGAGTAGGAGATGGCAATCCTTATCTCTAAAGGCTGATATCTGACTGACCTCTTGATGCAGGTCCTCTACATAGGAATTGAGATTCGGAGGTGACGGATTAGTTAGGTCAAAGAGTTGACTTAACGAGATCGAGACAACCAAAGTCCTATATCGTATGCTGTCACGATTCAGGCACGCATCCTCTGACCGGAGACAGATGTGTTGCTATATGTCTGAGTATGTACATTTGGTAGACCAATAGGTTGATGACCTAACCAAGGTCTATACACCGGCGCGCTGGTGTGCATATAAGGGCATATGAGTAATACGATCTCTCAAAGGAATCATACAGGTTCATTTACTGAACCAGAAGACATTAGCTCACTCATGAGGTATTGAGAAGAATCAAATTCCGTGCACGGTCGTCTCGCTTTGGAAGCTTGACTGAATTTGTAGGTTTGATGTATACTTTTGGAAAGTATATGATCAAGACCTAGGTATGATATATGCTTTTTGAAAGTATATGATCGATACCAACTCCCAATGATCGAATGAGAAACTTCCTGATAAAACTATGAAGTAGACAATATAAAGTTGATCAAATACTTCAGGTTTAATCTGAGTCTTCCAGTATACATGATGTACAGGTATTGGGAATACCTGAGGGTGATGTGATCATAAACGATTGTATAACCATGACGCTTCCATTCCAAGGGAGTGATGAAACGGGTCTGGATTTTAGTGACTCCTCTCAGTAGAAAAGTAATCTGATCTTAGTCCAAATGTTGGACATTGATCTGAATGTGCTTCAGATGCAATGAGAAGATTAGATTTACGGTCTTGATTTAATCAAGCATCTATGGGAGGCTCGCGATCTGGATTTGAGATAGGATCCCAATATCCAAGTCACTATATGTGGAACAATACAGTCGCCCTGTCCTTATCTCCAAGTATCTGCGGAGAAAGCGCATTATCCTTGAAGGAGTAAATGGATAATTCTATTGTTTATATATGTATCCAATCATTGAGAAAATGGATGATAAATGAGATTTAATTATCATGAGTAATATGAATTTGATTCATATTATAAAGAGAGTTATCTGAGATAATTAAATGTAATTTAATTATACAAGATGAAAGTAATATGAATGTGATTCATATTATTTGAGAACAAGAGAAATGAGGTCCAAGGTGATTAAATATGATTTAATTATCATAGATATGAATAATGTGGATAGCAATATCCATATTAATCAAATATATTATAAATATGATTTATAATATATAAGAAAGAGATGTTTGTAATTTACATTTGTTAATAAAATGTTAATGTGAATTGGATTCACATTGGACATTAAATGACAATGCAATTTACATTTTATTTTGGGTTGTGAATATGATTCACAAATTTCCAATGGCATGATTGCAATGTTCATAAAATAAATTGGATTTATTTTTGTGAGATAATTTGCAACAAAAATTTGTTGCAAATATTGGAGAGAATCATGAGATAATGTAATCTCATGTAATAGGAAAAAGGGGCTCCACCTTCCATATAGGAAGAGTGGACGGCCACAATTCCCATGAGGAATTGGTGGCCGTCCACCCTCCTTATGGAAGGAGGCTTGCCTCCTTTCCTATTTCTCCAATGGAGATTGATTTGATATAAATCAAATTATATTTATTATATATTTGATTTTCGTTAAATTAATTGTTGTTGGATTTTTTCCAACAAAATCTAAGCCATTGAAAGAAACACAATCAATGAGGACCATTGGATTTGTGTTGTCCCATGGATTGAGATCCATGGATCCCAAAACCCTATAAAAGGAGAGGCACCCCATTGCTCTTCTTTACACACAATGCTTGTGAAGCATCTCTCTCTCTCTCTCTCTCTCTCTCTCTCTTTCTCTTCACACACCTACTCTCTCTCTCCCTCTCATGTGGCCGTCCACCATGGATGCCCTAGAGAGGTTCTCCATCACCGTGGCGTAGTCGTTATGCTGCCCGATGGTTTGCTCGTGGATCTCCGTCTCCATCAGTGCACCTTGCTCGTGAAGAAGACGTCGGATCTCGTGTGTCGAGATTAGAAGATCCTACCGCTTGGATCATCAACATGGATTGCGAGAAGCACGCGGTTCATCCCCGCGCTTGCAAGCATCTCTTCCGTCGGATCGAACTTGAGACAGGAGGTCTCTTCGTTTAGAGACTCGATCGCAACCACGCTTCAAGAGGTAATCCTATTACTTGTTTGTGGTTTAGACGAAACGATCCGAGAAGTGTTCTTTGATCATGTGGTTTCGTCGCATAAAATTTTTTAATTTCCGCTGCATAGAACAACTAGTACGACTAGTCGTTCTTCGTCGTATCCGATATGACGATCACGCTTCTGTGATGCGCTTGAGGATCTAACCATATCCTTGAAGTGGTATCAGAGCCTTAGGTCGACGGTTTCGAATATGATTCGCAAACCGAGGATGACTTGGGTTCGTTAAGGTCGCGAAAGTTTTTTATCGCATTTGATTTCGCAGATCTGTTTAGTAAATAATTTCGGCAATGTTTAAAATGTTTAAGCACGAATTATTTATTTGAATTTTGTTCCCCGTTAAATAAGGAAACCATAGGATCTGAGTTTGCGCAAATCGGATTTCGTATGCTCTAGATATGGTTGGTTTAATGAACATGTATGCCTTGTTGCGGGACAGTAGATTTTAACATGATTAAAGAGTTAATTACTGTTATTATCTTCCTCTAAATCATGAAACATCACATGGCTTCTGTCCTAAATCAAGTTAGCAATATTTTAAAATTGAGTTTGTCTTATTTGGATTTAAATTGATTAAGATATGTTTTTTTTTAGCGAGTAGGGGTCACTACTAAAATTGCAGTCCTAATCTAAAACCAAGTGATTGTAAATTAGTAAAATTAATTGTTAATTTCGTGAAATAATCTTGAAAAATATTTGTGAAATATTGGAAGATGATTATTTACCTAATTGACTTGGCCTCAACCAATAAATTGATTGGATGTGATCCAAATCATAATTGGAAACACAATCTTCAAACTTGATGCTTGAATAGGATTGGGAATTTGTCTAGCAAATTTCCTTATAATAAAAAATGTTCTTATTATTACTATATGGTATAATTTCGGTTGAAAAACCGATGATCATCTCAAGTACAAATTGATATATCTGGCATTATGCTTTCCCGAGGCGGATATGGTGACTAGTCGGAGAGCATTGGGGTTGCGGGTTGCAACGTATGTGGTCCGTCCCACTCTCGTTGGTACTGGCCATGATAGCGAGTAGGGGCTGTATAATGCTGGAGAAAATCAAGGTGTATTTTTTTATTATTAAAATTCGAATTAATACGTATTTTGAGATATTACCATATATAATCAAGTAAAAATGATCAAGTTTGTTGATTGAATTGGATTGATAACTAATTTAATATGATTAAATTGATTATGTCCAATTGAGACACTCCATTATAAATAGAGTTATTATTTCCCTTGGAAGAATTAATTATATGAATGTGATTCATGATAATTAATTAAAATTTGAATATGAGATGGAGGATCACATAAGTGACATCCATGGTCTCCCATCAAGGCGAAGAGTTCCGTCGCCAGGGATTGCTTGTGGGAGATGCCTATCCGAAGTGACAGTTCTTGTATGCAAGCGCATCTGGATCAGACTCTTTGCTTCTCGAAAGAGTAAGGTCGTATGCGTAGTGACCCAATATCAGATCCTCATATTATTGGGGCGATATTGGATTGCGCATAGCGAGTACTATTCCTGTTGACGGTTGGTTCAATTAATGACGGGTCGACATCGCCTTAGGGGTGGTGGGCCCGGGTGTTAAAGACCAAATTGGGAGATGCAAGTTGGACTTGCAAGGCGGAATGTGTTCCGGCTTCTTTTTATCGAAGTTGCAGATTCTCATATTATTGGGATGTAACAAAGATAAGGAAGGAGATCCCAGATCTTGCTGAGATATAATGGTAAGTATATCTCTTATATTGAAAGTGATTAAGGGAATGAACTTTCAGTGTTGACAAGGCAAGACAACATTGATATAAAAATTCCTAAATCAAAGTAAAATGTGTATATATATATATATATATGCAAATTTCTTATTTCAGATAATCCTTCATTAAACCCACTCAATGTTATACTCAATAATAACCAGTAAAATATCATGGATTGGACTCATGATCCAGATATTGTACTTGCAGTTGGACACATAATGTATGTGATTGCAATGTGCAAGTTTCCTCATAATATTGAGGAATGACATTAAATAGATAATAGGACTACAACCCTAGGGTTTGTATGTCTCTATAGTCTTGATCTCATTGGATGTACTTTGGAAGTGACATGTCAATGATGATCACAATTGTCAATTAATCCTTATAAAATCTAAGAAGATGTTATGGCATACATATGTGCTCTTGACATTTAATCATGAATGACGTAGTTCTCTGCATCGTGCAGAATGGTGACTCTATAAGAGATGATGTATTCAAATTGTTTGAATACCTACCTGAACCAATGTTTTAAGAGTCTAGATGGATGTAACCATGATGAGTGTCATCATTCCATTGTCTATACTCTAATCATTCATGAAGCTTCATAATATTCATATTGTATGAATTTAATGAAGCTTTTAAAATGTTGAAATGCTCTTACATTGAATTCTTTTTGAATTTAACATAAGAGATCCTTAGTCTTAAGCAATAGTTGCTTATAGATGAAGGGAGCGAAGTGGAAGCATGGGTTGGACCCAAGTAAGAAGGAAAGACAAAGAGTTGACTGGACTTTTGTGACATCCATTTGACATCCAAGTAGTTGGATGAATGCCAATACTGCAATACGTTGATGTGTTGATAGTATGACTATCAAGTATGTCTAGAATCTTTAGAGAAGGACTCGGATAGAGCATCAGAATAATCTACATAAATCATTGATATTGACTTGCTTATTTAATAAGATAAAGTCTTGTAACTGTATCTCAACATTCTACAACACTTGCAATGGGTTGCATATGTTTTAGAAGACTGAAAAATTTGATCTTAAGGTTTATAGTTATCTACATGGAGATTGATGCAATTGTTGCAACAATCTCTGTTGGATTGATAGACTTGTTAATTTCAGCGGGAGAGCCCTTAGTTTTAGAGAATGTCTCTATGACCTGGATATTAGAATACATTAATTATTTATTTCTAAATGTTGGAAATAAACTTGAATTCTGTAATAAATCTATCATAAAGAGTTATGATGGAGATATTTCAGATAGTAATCTAAGATCTAGTGGACTCCACTAAATTAGAAAAATTAATGAATGGTTCATTAACATTTATAAATACTGAAATTAAACCTTAAGATCAATATGAGGATGAAGATCATTTGACAATGATCTAGCATCAAGCCTTGGACATTTGTCTATTGATTTGATCAATAGAATAGTAAGAGATGAAACTTTAGAATGTCTAAAAAGTTTTTTTTTCAAAACTTACATACTTATGAATATTGTATTCAAAGTAAAATGTCCAATACACCCTTCTTTGGGAATGGTGTAAGATCTCAAGGTATTCAGGATCTCATACATATTGATGTATGCGGATCATCTATATCATAGTAAACATTATGAATATATGATATCTACTGATGATTATGTATGATATGAGATTTCTTCTCTTCACTTAGAAACCTTTGAAATGTTCAAATATTTCACATAATTTTGGTCTACAACCAAAGTTTGAAGGAAGATAAAATGAATTTGATCTAATCAAGGTAGCCTGTACCTGTTAGATGAATTCAAAGGATACCTTATGGAGATATGAATATCACTTCTATCTCAATCCTCCTTACACACCTTAACTCAATAGAGCTATAGGGAGATACAACTAGATCATGTGTGACATTATCTTATCAATGATGAATTTTAGCATAATTATCCCTTAGTTTCCAGATATATATGTGTAGTAGAGAATACAATGTATATCCTTAATAAGGTTCCATGCAAGATGGAATCTAGCACTTGAGAGTGCTACTTCATTAAGAAAATAGAGGATGGTATAGGATACCTACTTTATGATCTTGAGATTCTTAAAGTATCTCATCTCTGAGAATGTGATTCTTAGAGATTGAGACTCTTGAGAATCAAGATGAAAATGAAGTGTAGGAATTCATTCAATCTTGAAAAGATAATGAGGCTCCTAAAATTGGAACTAAAAGGGAAATTAAAGATTAAACACTAAAACCTCTTCAAATGAGTTTGAGGATGGATTCCATGTCTCATAGAAATCTGACAATGATCGAACTTCATGTGATGAAGCTTATGAAGATCATAGCATGGATAGATGGATGTTAGCAATAAAAGTCTAATGTAGACTTCATATACAAGTGTTGTAAATGTACCCTCGAGGATCCACCTATATGGGTAAGACTCGTAAAGGTGTAAATTGATCTTCAAGAGAAAGGGAACCTGATGAGAAGGTAGAGACCTTCAAAGCACGGTTCGTAGCCATGAGCTACACACCGGAAGAGAAGACATTGCTTGCGATGAGACTTGCTCTTCGGTGACCATGCTTAAAACCATCATAATATTACTAACCTTAGCTACACAACTTGACTATTGCATCTTTTAGATGAAAGTCAAGATTGCATTCCTCTGCGAATACCTCTCTGAGGATATTCACATGGAGTAGCCCCAGGGCTTCATGGTTGAGGAAAGCAAGGTGTGCAAGCAAAGGAATCCATCAATGGACTCCAATAAGCTTCTTGAAGTTGGACCATAAGAATTGATGAGATTATAAATGTTATAATTTCAGATAGAATTTTGATGAGCCATGTGAAGCTTAGTGGGAGTGCCTTTGTGTTCATCATGCTAAATGTAAATGATATCCTAATCATTTAAAAATAATATAAGGATAATAATAAGTGTTTTACAATCTGGTTGTTGTTGGAAATGCGAGCCCACAGTGAGCCATTATGCAATAAATGTTGTTGCACATTTCATTCCCTGATCTGAAATGAAGAACGAATAATTTGTATAATAGGTCCCTTAGTACACTTACGGTTATGTATCATGGCCATCTTGATGATCATACAACTGTTGATTCAAATATTGAATCATAGAGGCTGGTGCTTGGATGAATATCTAAAGAGTTAGATTGAGGACTCATCAAGCACCGTCAAATGATAGTTAAGAGATGATCTCCAACCTGAGTAGGAGATGGCAATCCTTTTCTCTTTAGGCTGATATCTGATCGACCTCTTGATGCAGGTCCTCTGCATAGGAATAGAGATTCGGAGGTGCCACATTAGTTAGGTCAAAGAGTGGACTTAACGAGATCGAGATAACCAAAGTCCTATATCGTATGCGGTCATGATATAGGCATGCATCCTCTGACCGGAGACAGATGTGTTACTATATGTCTGAGTATGTACATTTGGCATACCAATAGGTTGACGACCTAACCAAGGTCTATACACCGGCGCGCTGGTGTGCATATAAGGGTATATAAGTAATACGATCTCTCAAAGGGATCATACATGTTCAGTTACTGAACCGGAAGGCATGAGCTCACTCATGAGATATTGGGAAGAATCAAATTCTATGCGCATGGTCGTCTCGCTTTGGAAGCTTGACTGAATTTTTGGTTTGATATATACTTTTGGAAAGTATATGATCAAGACCTAGGTATGATATATGCTTTGGAAAGTATATGATCGATACCGACTCCCAATGATCGAATGAGAAACTTACTGATAAAACCATGAAGTAGACAGTGTAAAGTTGATCTAATACTTCAGGGTTTATTATGAGTCTTCCAGTATGCAGGATGTACAGGTATTGGAACCACGATGCTTCCATTCCTAAGGAGTGATGAAACGGGTCTGGATTTTAGTGACTCCTCTCAGTAGAGAAGTAATCTGATCTTAGTCCAAATGTTGGATGTTGATCTGAATGTGATTCAGATACAATGAGAAGATTAGATTTACGATCTTGATTTAATCAAGCATCTATGGGAGGCCCGCGATCTGGATTTGAGATACGATCTCAATATCCATGTCTCTATACGTGGAACAATACAATCGCCACGTCCTTATCTCCAACTATCTGCGGAGAGATTGCATTATTCTTGAAGGGTTCAAGAATAATTCCATAAGATCTAAGCAATGAAAAAATCATGATTAAATGTGATTTAATCATATTGATGTATGAAGAAATTATCCAATATAATTAAATGTGATTTAATTAATGTGGATAAGAATAATGTGGATAGAAATATCCAATTATTCATAATATATTATAAATGCAATTTATAATGTATTAGAGAGAGCTAATTATAATTTATATGTGTTGATTAATTATTATGCGTATTGGATACACATTGTGTAATTAATTGACAATGTAAATTATATGTTGTTTTGGGTTGTGAATATGATTCACAATTTTTTCATGGCAAGATTGCAATTTTCTCAAATATAATTGTGAATTATTTTTGAAGAATAAAACCCAACAAAAGTTGTTGGAAATAAATAAAGAGATTTCCATGGAGATATGCAATCTCATGACATGTCATGAGATTGCTCTCCTCATGGAAAGCTTGGGCGGCACCCAATTCCAAATAGGAATGGGTGGCTGTCCATATGGAATGTACATGGAGATGTAATCTCCATGTATATTCTCTCCTTATTTATTTGTGTGATTTAGGACTAATTTATATTTGATTTTGTCAAATATATTTTAACCTAAATTTGTTGGTTTTACCAACAACAATCTTGACCATTGGATTGACATAAATCAATCTCATCCATTAATTTTATATGTCACATGGATTGAGATCCATGGATCCCAAAATCCTATAAATAGAGAGGCATACCATGCTCTCTCTTTAGATGGATTATTGGAGCTCTCTCTCTTCCTCTTTCTTCATACACGACAGCCCTCTCTCAAACTAATATTGGTGGCCGTCCACCATACACTAGAGGAGGGAATCGTCGACGCCATCGCCACTGCGCCGCCGCTTCGACGTTCTTCGGTTCTCCGTCTTCTTGGTGTGCAACGCTTAAGAAGGAAACGTTCGATCTTGTGCGACGAGATCAGGAGCAACCATGCTTGGATCAACTTCTTGGATTGCGAGACAACGCGGTTCATCCCCACGCTCGCAAGCGGTCTCACCGACGATCGGACTTGAGACTGGAGGTCTCTTCTCTTAGAGACTTTATCAACCACGCTTCATGAGGTATTGCATTATACTTGTTGTGGTTATAGAAGAAACGATTCAAGAAGTGTTCTTGGATCATGTGGTTTCATCATACGAAAAAATTTTTAAAATTCCGCTGCACCGAACAACTAGTACGACTAGTCGTTCTTCGTCGTATCCGATACGACGATCACGCTTCCGTGATGCGCTTGAGGATAAATTCCATATACTTCAAGTGGTATCAGAGCCAGGTTGACGGTTTCGAATATGATTCGAAAAACCGAGGACGACTTGGGTTCGTTAAGGTCGCGAAAGTTTTTATCGCATTTGATTTCGCAGATCTGTTTAGTAAATAAATTCGGCACTGTTTAAGTTGTTTAAACACGAATTTAATACTTGTATTTTGTTACCCATTAAATAAGAAAACCATAGGATCTGAGTTTAAGTAAATCGGATTTCGTATGCTCTAGATATGGTTGTTTTAATGAACATGTATGCACTGTTGCGGGAACTGTAGATCTGAACGTGATTAAAATGTTAATTACTGTTTAGACTTGCCTCTAAATGCGTGTAACATCAATTGGGTTCTGTCCTAAATCCAATTTGCAGTATATGAAAATTGATTTTGTCTAATTTGGACTTAATATGATTGAGATATGCTAATTTTAGTAAGTAGGGGTCACTGCTGAAATTACAGTCCTTATCTAGAACCAAGTGATTGTCAATTAGTGAAATTAATCGTTAATTTCGTGAAATAATCATGAAAAATATTTGTGAAATATTGGAAGTTGATTATTTACATAATTGACATGGCTTAAACCAATTAATTGATTAGATTTGATCTAAATCTTAATTGGAAACACAATCATCAAACTTGATGCTTGTATAGTGACTGTCATTTAATAAATTAGTGAAATTAAATTGTTTAATTTCCTAGAATAATTATGCATAAATATTTGTGAAATATTTGATGATAATTATTCCCTTAAATGACATTGCCTTAACCAATAATTGATTAGATGTGATCTAGATCACCAATTGGTTACATGATCAACATTCCAACAAACATGCTGCTTGAATAGGACTTGGGATTTGTTTAGCAAATCCCATTATAATGTTAATCAAAAATTGTTTTTATTATTATTATATGGTATAATTTCGGTTGAAGAACCGATGATCATCTCAAGTACAAAATGATTTATTTTGCATTTTCCTTTCCCGAGGTGGATATGGTGTCTAGTTGGAGAGCATTGGGGTTGCGGGTTGCAACGTATGTGGTCCGTCCCACTCTCGTCAATACTGGCCATGACAGCGGGTAGGGTTAGTATAATGCTTAAGAAATCATGATGTATTTCTAATTATTAAAATTAGAGATAATACGTATTTGAGATAATACCAAAATTCAAGTAACTATTAAAATGTTTGTTGGATATTAATTGGGTCATTGATTTAATATGATTAGATAAATTGGAATCCAATTAAAAATTGAAACACTCTATTATGAATAGAGATGTTATTTCTCATGGAAGAATTAATCATAATGAATATGATTCATAGTGATTAATTAGAATTTGAATATGATATGGAGGATCACATAAGTGACATCCATGGTCTCCCGTCAAGGAGAAGGGTTCCGTCACCAGGGATTGTATGCAGGAGATGCCTGTCCGAAGTGATAGCTCCTGTATGCAAGCGCATCTGGATCGGGCTCTTTGCTTCTTGAAAGAGTAAGGCCGTATACGTAGTGACCCCAATATCGGATCTTCATATTATTGGGGCGATATTGGATTGTGTATAGCGAGTACTATTCCTGTTGACGGTTGGTTCAATTAACGATAGGTCAACATCACCTCAGGGGTGGTGGGCCCGGTTGTTAAAGACCGAATTGGGAAATGCAAGTTGGACTTGCAAAGCGGAATGTGTTCCGCTTCTTTTTATCCGAGTTGCAGATTCTCATATTATTGGGATGTAACAAAGATAAGGAAGGAGATCCCAGATCTTGTTGAGATATAATGGTAAGTATATATCTTACATTGAAAGTGATTAAGGGAATGAACTTTCAATGTTGACAAGGGAAGACAACTTTGATATAAAAATCCTAAATCAAAGTAATATATATATATATATATATATACTTATGCAAATTTCTTATTTCAGATAATCCTTCATTAAAACCTACTCAATGATATACTCAATAATAACCAGTGAAATATCTTGGGTTGGACTCATGATCCAGATATTGTACTTGCAATTGAACACATAATGTATGTAGTTGCAATGTGCATGTTTCCTCACAATAATGAGGAATGACAATTAAATAGATAATAGAACTACAACCCTAGGGTTTGTATGTCTTTATAGTCTTGATCTCATCGGATGTACTTTGGAAGTAACATGTTGATGATGATCGCAATTGTCAAATAATCCTTATAAAATCAATGAAGATATCCTGGCATATATATGTGCTCTTGACATTTAATCATGAGTGACATGGTTCTCTGCATCATGCAGAATGGTAGGTCTATAAGAAATGATGTATTCAAAATATTTGGATACCTATCTAAACCAATGGTTTTAAGAGTATAAATGGATGTAGACATGATGAGTGTCATCATTCTATTGTCTATACTCTAGTCATAAATGAAGCTTCAAAATATTCATATTGTATGAATTTAATGAAGCATGTATAAATGTTGAAATGCTCTTACATTGAATTCTTTTTGAATTTAACATAAGAGATCCTTAGTCTTAAGCAATGGTTGTTTATAGATAAAGGGAGCATAGTGGAAGCATGGGTTGGACCCAAGAAAGAAGGAAAGTCAAAGAGTTGACTGGACTTCTGTGACTTCCATATGACATCCAAAGAGTTGGATGAATGCCAAAACTGCAATAAGTTGATGTGTTGATAGTATGACTATCAAGTCTGTCTAGAATCCTTAGAGAAGGACTCGGATAGAGCATCAAAATAATCTACATAAATCATTGAAATTGACTTTCTTATTAGATAAGATAGAGTCTAATATTTGTATCTCAATCTTCTGACAACACTTGCAATGGGTTGCATATGTTTTGGAAGATTAGAAAATTTGATCTTAAGGTTTATAGTTATCCAAATGAACATTGATTCAGTTGTTGCAACAATTTCCATTGGATCACTAGACTTCATAATTTCAGTGGGAGAAACCTTAGTCTTAGAGAATGTCTCTATGACCTAGACATTAGAATACACACATTGTTTATTTCTAAATGTTGGAAATAAACATGAATTCTGGAATGGACCTATCATAAAGAGTTATGATGAAGATATTTCAGAAAGTAATCTAAAATGTAGTGGACTCCACTAAATTAGAAAATTAATGAATGGTTCATTAACATTTCTAAATGTTGAAATTGAACCTTAAGATAAATAGGAGGATGAAGATCATTTGACAATGATCTAGCATCAAACATTGGACATTTGTCTATTGTTTTGATCAATAGACTAGTAAGAGATGAAACTTTATAATGTCTAAAATTTCAAAACTTACATACTTATGAATATTGTATTCAAAGTAAAAATGTCCAATACACCTTTCTTTGGGAATGGTGTAAGATGTCAAGGTATTCGGGATCTCATACATATTGATGTATGCGGATCATCTATATCATAGTAAACATTATGGATATGTGATGTCTATTAATGATTATGAATGATATGAGATTTCTTCTCTTCATCTAAAGAATTTTTTTAAATGTTCGAAGATTTCATTATTTTGGTTTACAACCAAAGTTTGAAGGAAGATAAAATGAATCTGATCTAATCTAGGTAGCCTGTACCTGTTAGATGAATTCAAAGGATACCTTATGGAGATATGAATATTTTTCTATCTCAATCCTCCGGACACACATTAACTCAATAGAGTTATAGGGAGATATAATTGGAACATGTGTGACATGATCTTGTCAATGATCAATTTTAGCATAATTATCCCTTAGTTTCCAGGTATATATGTGTAGTAGAGACTACAATATATATGCTTAATATGATTCCATACATGCAAGCTGGAATCTAGCACTTGAGAGTGCTACTTCATTAGGAAAATAAAGGATGGTATTGGATACCTACTTTATGACCTTGAGATTCTTAAAATATCTCATCTCTGAGAATGTGATTCTTAGAGGTTGAGACTCTTGAGAATAAAGATAAAAATGAAGTGTAGGAACTCATTTAATCTTGAGAAGATAATGAGGCTCCTGAAATTGGAAACTAAAAGGACAATTGAAGATGAAACACTAATACCTCTTCAAATGAGTTTGATGATGGATTCCATGTGTCAAAGAAATATGACAATGATCGAACTTCATGTGATGAAACTTATGAAGATCATAGCATGGATAGATGGATGTTAGCAATAAAAGTCTAATGTAGAATTCATATACAAGTGTTGTATATGGACCCTCGAGGATCCACCTATATGGGTAAGACCTGTAAAGGTGTAAATGGATCTTCAAGAGAAAGGGAACCTGATGAGAAGGTAGAGATCTTCAAAGCACGGTCCGTAGCCATGAGCTACACACTGGAAGAGAAGACATTGCTTGCGATGAGACTTGCTCTTCGGTAACCATGCTTAAAACCATCAGAATATTGCTAACCATAGCTACACAAATTGACTATTGCATCTTCAAGATGTAAGTTAATATTGCATTCCTCTACGAATACCTCTTTGAGGATATTCACATGAAGTAGCCCCAGGGCTTCATGGTTGAGGAAAGCAAGGTGTGCAAGATAAGGAATCCATCTATGGACTCAAATAAGCTTCTTGAAGTTGGACCATAAGATTTGATGGAATTATAATTGTTATAATTTCAGATAGAATCTTGATGAGCCATGTGAAGCTTAGTGGGAGTGCCTTTGTGTTCATCTTGCTGAATGTAGATGATATCCTGATCATTTAAAATGATATAAGGATAATAATAAGTGTTTTATTATCTGGTTGTTCCACAACTTGAGATATGATCTAAAAAATACCTCTTAGATCTTAGTTCTGAAGTTGTTCAGGAGCAAAGAGAAGAAGGTATTGGGACTGTCACATTAATAGTACATCTTGGACATATTCCATTTTATGGAAAATTCCAAGAAAGGCTTCCATCCCTTAAGATATGGTACTGACCAATCTAAAGGGACAACACCTCAAAGAGTTGAGGAAGTGAATGCTAGAACTACTTGCCCTTGGGCATTAGTTATGAGAAGCCGGGTGTGTGCTAGATGTGTACAAAAGCCAGATAGGTGCCATGCAGTAGGAGTGGTAAATTGTTACTAATCCTACTATGGAAATAAAATACTTGGTTGCAGTAATAACAAAATCTTCATAGATGACAAGATTTTTGAGATAGTGATCTCAAAGTCTTATCTTCAAAAGCTTAAGACTTTATAGATAGAGATCTAAAAGGTCTTAACTGTGGATACCTTAAGAGATAGTGATCTCCATGAATAATTGTATTCTGATAAGGATTATGGAAGTGCTGGTTATGATAATTGTTAAGCTGTAGTGTCAAGGACACTATAACTAACAAAACTGAATATTAGTTGCATAAGATGCAACATTCGCATTAGATGCGAGCACTGTTACTGGGGATATGCAAGTGCCGTAAAAGGACTTGGTGTAGTCTCGCGGGAACAGAGTGACTAATCAGCTTACCTAGCTATTTTCTAAATAGCCTATGATTGTCACATGAGTGCGGGTTTAAATGTTTAGCCCATTAATGGCTCTTTGGGCTAGTGGGAGATTGTTGGAAATGCGAGCCCACGGCGAGCCATTATGCAATAAATGTTGTTGCACATATCATTTCCTGATCTGAAATGAAGAATGAATAATTTGCATAATAGGTCCCTTAGTACAATTAGGGTTATGTACCAATGCCATCTTGATGATCATACAGCTGTTGATTCAACTATTGAATCATAGAGGCTGGTGCTTAGATGAATATCTAAAGAGTTAGATTGAGGACTCATCAAGCACCGTCAAATGATCGTTAAGACATGATCTCCATCCTGAGTAGGAGATGGCAATCCTTATCTCTTTAGGTTGATATCTGACCGACCTCTTGATGCATGTCCTCTGCATAGGAATAGAGATTCAAAGGTGTCAGATTAGTTAGGTCAAAGAGTTGACTTAACGAGATCGAGATAACCAAAGTCCTATATCGTATGCTGTCATGATATAGGCACACATCCAATAACCAGAGACAGATGTGTTACTATATGTCTGAGTATGTATATTTGGCAGACCAATATGTTGATGACCTAACCAAGGTCTATACACCGGCGCGCTGGTGTGCATATAAGGGCATATGAGTAATATGATCTCTCAAAGGGATCATACAGGTTCAGTTACTGAACCGGAAGGCATGAGCTCACTCATGAGATATTGGGAAGAATCAAATTCCATGCACATGGTCATCTCGCTTTGGAAGCTTGACTGAATTTGTAGGTTTGATATATACTTTTGGAAAGTATATGATCAAGACCTAGGTATGATATATGCTTTTGGAAAGTATATGATCGATACCGACTCCCAATGATCGAATGAGAAACTTACTGATAAAACCATGAAGTAGACAGTGTAAAGTTGATCTAATACTTCAAGGTTTATTACGAGTCTTCAAGTATGTAGGATGTATAGGTATTGGGAATACCTGAGGTTGATTTGATCATAAACGATTGTATAACCATGACGCTTCCATTCTTAGGGAGTGATGAAACGGGTCTGGATTTAGTGACTCCTCTCAGTAGAGAAGTAATCTGATCTTAGTCCAAATGTTGGACATTGATCTGAATGTGATTCAGATACAATGAGAAGATTAGATTTATGGTCTTGATTTAATCAAGCATCTATGGGAGGCCCGCGATCTGGATTTGAGATACGATCTCAATATCCATGTCACTATACGTGGAACAATACAATCGTCCTGTCCTTATATCCATTTCTGCGGAGAAATTGCATTATTCTTGAAGGGTTCAAGAATAATTCCATAAGATCTAAGCAATGAAGAAATCATGATTAAATGTGATTTAATCATATTGATGTATGAAGAAATTATCCAATATAAATAAATGTGATTTAATTAATGTGGATAAGAATAATGTGGATAGAAATATCCAGTTATTCATAATATATTATAAATGTGATTTATAATGTATTAGAGAGAGCTAATTACAATTTATATGTGTTGATTAATTATTATGTGTATTGGATACACATTGTCTAATTAATTGACAATGTAAATTATATGTTGTTTTGGGTTGTGAATATGATTCACAATTTTTTCATGGCAAGATTGCAATTTTCTCAAATATAATTGTGAGTTATTTTTGAAGAATAAAACCCAACAAAAGTTGTTGGAAATAAATAAAGAGATTTCCATGGAGATATGCAATCTCATGACATGTCATGAGATTGCTCTCCTCATGGAAAGCTTGGGCGGCACCCAATTCCAAATAGGAATGGGTGGCCGTCCATATGGAATGTACATGGAGATGTAATCTCCATCTTTATTCTCTCCTTATTTATTTGATGTGATTTAGGACTAATTTATATTTGATTTTGTCAAATATATTTTAACCTAAATTTGTTGGTTTTACCAACAACAATCTTGACCATTGGATTGACATAAATCAATCTCATCCATTGATTTTATATGTCACATGGATTGAGATGCATGGATCCCAAAACTCTACAAATAGAGAGGCATACCATGCTCTCACTTTAGATGGATTATTGGAGCTCTCTCTCTTCCTCTTTCTTCATACACGACAGTCCTCTCTCCCTCTAATATTGGTGGACGTCCACCACACACTAGAGGAGGGAATCGTCGACGCCATCGCCACCGCGCCGCCGCTTCGACGTTCTTCGGTTCTCCATCTTCTTGGTGTGCCACGCCCACGAAGGAGATGTTCGATCTTGTGCGACGAGATCAGGAGCAACCATGCTTGGATCAACTTCTTGGATTGCGAGGACAATGCGCTTCATCCCCGCGCTCGCAAGCGGTGTCACCGACGATCGGAATTGAGACATGAGGTCTCTTCTCTTAGAGACTTGATCAACCACGCTTCAAGAGGTATTGCATTATACTTGTTGTGGTTATAGATGAAACGATTCAAGAAGTGTTCTTGGATCATGTGGTTTCATCATATGAAAAAAATTTTAAATTCCGCTGCACCGAACAATTAGTACGACTAGTTGTTCTTCGTTGTATCCGATACGATGATCACGCTTCCATGATGCTCTTGAGGATAAATTCCATATCCTTCAGTTGTTCCATAACTTGAGATATGATCTAAAGGATACCTCTTGGATCTTAGTTCTGAAGGTGTTCAGAAGCATAGAGAAGAGGGTATTGGGATTGTCACATTAGTAGTACACCTTGGACATATTCCATTCTTGGAAATTCCAAGAAATGCTTCCATCCCTTAAGATATGGTACTGACCTATCTAAAGGAATGGCACCTCAAATAGTTGAGGAAGTGAATGCTAGAACTACTTGCACTTGTGCATTAGTTACGAGAAGCTGAGTGTATGATAGATGTTTACAAAGGACGGATATCTGCCATGCAGTGGGAGTAGTAAAGTGTTACTAATCCTACTATGGAGATAATGATTGCAGTAATAACATTATCTTCAAAGATGACAAGATTTTTGAGATAGTGATCTCAAAAGCTTAAGACTTTATAGATAGAGATCTAAAACGTCTTAACTGTGGATACCTTAAGAGATAGTGATCTCCAGGAATAAAGGTATTCTGATAAGGATTATGGAAATACTGGTTATGATAATTATTTAGTTGTAGTTTCAAGGACACTATAGCTAACAATATTGAGTATTGGTTGCATAAGATGCAACATTCGCATTAGATGTGAGCACTGTTACTGGGGATATGCAAGTGCCGTAAAAGGACTTGGCGTAGTCTCACGAGAACAGAGGATTGATCAGCTTACCTAGCTATTTTATAAATAGCCTATGATTGTCACATGAGTGTGGGTTTAAATGATTAGCCCATTAATGGCTCTTTGGGCTAGTGAGAGATTGTTGGACATGCGAGCCCACAGCGAGCCATTATGCAATAAATGTTATTGCAAATACCATTCCCTAATCTGAAATAAAGAATAAATAGTTTGCATAATAGGTCCCTTAGTACAATTAGGGTTATGTACCATGGCCATCTTGATGATCATACAGTTGTTGATTCAACTATTGAATCATAGAGGCTGGTGTTTGGATGAATATCTAAAGAGTTAGATTGAGGACTCATCAAGCACCGTCAAATGATCGTTAAGAGATGATCTCCAGCCTGAGTAGGAGATGGCAATCCTTATCTCTAAAGGCTGATATCTGACCGACCTCTTGATGCAGATCCTCTGCATAGGAATTGAGCTTCGGAGGTGTCAGATTAGTTAGATCAAAGAGTTGACTTAAGGAGATCGAGATAACCAAAGTCCTATATCGTATGCTGTCACGATATAGGCACACATCCTCTGATCGGAGACAGATGTGTTGCTATATGTCTGAGTATGTACATTTGGTAGACCAATAGGTTGATGACCTAACCAAGGTCTATACACCGGCGCGCTGGTATGCATATAAGGGCATATGAGTAATACGATCTCTCGAAGAAATCATACAGGCATTTATTGAACCATAAGACATGGGCTCACTCATGAGATATTTGGAAGAATCAAATTCCGTGCACGGTCGTCTTGCTTTGGAAGCTTGACTGAATTTGTAGGTTTGATGTATACTTTTGGAAAGTATATGATCAAGACCTAGGTATGATATATGCATTTGGAAAGTATATGATCGATACCAACTCCCAATGATCGAATGAGAAACTTACTGATAAAACCATGAAGTAGACAGTATAAAGTTGATCAAATACTTCAGGTTTAATCTGAGTCTTCCAGTATACAGGATGTACAGGTATTAGGAATACCTGAGGGTGATGTGATCATAAACGATTGTATAACCATGACGCTTCCATTCCTGGGGAGTGATGAAACGGGTCTGGATTTTACTGACTCCTCTCAGTAGAAAAGTAATCTGATCTTAGACCAAATGTTGGACATTGATCTGAATGTGATTCAGATGCAATGAGAAGATTAGATTTATGGTCTTGATTTAATCAAGCATCTATGGGAGGCCGGCGATCTGGATTTGAGATATGATCTCAATATCCAAGTTACTATACGTGGAACAATACAGTCGCCCTCTCCTTATCTCCAAGTATCTGCGGAGAAATCGCATTATCCTTGAAGGAGTTCATGGATAATTCTATTGTTGATATATGTATCCAAGCATTGAGAAAATGGATAATTAAATGAGATTTACTTATCATGAGTAATATGAATTTGATTCATATTATAAAGAGAGTTATCTGAGATAATTAAATGTGATTTAATTATCAAAGATGAAAGTAATATGAATGTGATTCATATTATTTGGGAACAAGAAAATGAGATCCAAGGTGATTAAAAATGATTTAATTATCATGGATATGAATAATGCGGATAGCAATATCCATATTAATCAAATATATTATAAATATGATTTATAATATATAAGAGAGAGATGTTTGTAATTTACATTTGTTAATTAAATGTTAATGTGAATTGGATTTACATTAGACATTAAATTGATAATGTAATTTGCATTATATTTTGGGTTGTGAATATGATTCACAAATTTCCAATGGCATGATTGCAATGTTCACAAAATAAATTGGATTTATTTTTCTGAGATAATTTGCAACAAAAATTTGTTGCAAATATTGGAGAGAATCATGAGATAATGTAATCTCATGTAATAAGAAAAGGGGCTCCACCTTCCATATAGGAAGAGTGGACGGCCACAATTCCCATGAGGAATTGGTGGCCGTCCACCCTCCTTATGGAAGGAGGCTTGCCTCCTTTCCTATTTCTCCAATGTAGATTGATTTGATATAAATCAAATTATATTTATTATATATTTGATTTTCATTAAATTAATTGTTGTTGGATTTTTTCCAACAAAATCTAAGTCATTGAAAGAAACACAATCAATGAGGACCATTGGATTTGTGTTGTCCCATGGATTGAGATCCATGGATCCCAAAACCCTATAAAAGGAGAGGCACCCCATTAGCTCTTCTTTACACACAATGCTTGTGAAGCATCTCTCTCTCTCTTTCTCTTCACACGCCTACTCTCTCTCTCTCCCTCTCATGTGGTTGTCCACCATGGATGCCCTAGAGAGGTTCTCCATCGTCGCGGCGTCGTCCTTATGCTTCCCGATGGTTTGCTCGTGGATCCCCGTCTCCTTCGGTGTGCCTTGCTCGTGAAGAAGACGTCGGATCTCGTGTGTCGAGATGAGAAGATCCTACCGTTTGGATCATCAACATGGATTTCGAGAAGCACGCGGTTCATCCCCGCGCTCGCAAGCGTCTCCTCCGTCGGATCGGACTTGAGACAGGAGGTCTCTTTGTTTAGAGACTCGATTGCAACCATGCTTCAAGAGGTAATCCTATTACTTGTTTATGGTTTAGACGAAACGATCTGAGAAGTGTTCTTGGATCATGTGGTTTCGTCGCATAAAATTTTTTATTTTCCGCTGCATAGAACAACTAGTACGACTAGTCGTTCTTCATCGTATCCGATACGACGATCACGCTTTCGTGATGCGCTTGAGGATATAACCATATCCTTCAAACACATGAAGCTTCCATAGCCCTACAATCACAACACTTCGATCTAATCCAGGAACTCCCCTTACACCCTTCTCCCAGCCGTTGGATCACTCGATCCAACACTCCAGAGGTCATCGTCTACGTCCTGCAAGAGTCGTACCCACGTCGCCCACCTCGCGACGGCCCCGCCCCCTTGATATTTTGTCTCCACTCCAGCCATCCTCTCAACCCCCTATCACCTCCACCTCGTAGCCCAATACACCCTTACCCTCACCGACCGCCACAATCTCCATGAACCTCGATCATGTCGTTCCATGACCTCCACAAACCTCGTCGGCCCATCTCCTGTACCCTCACCTCATTCCGATAAATACCCAACCTCCGGCGACCGTCAACCGCATCCGCCCCTGCATATAGATACACTGAGCTCCTATCTTCCTTTTGGTGACAACAAATAGGCGAGAGATCGAGCAACAGCGACCTATCCTCTCCGACGAGATCCATGGTATCCTCGTCGTGCAAAGATCCTCTAACAAGCTGCATGAGCTCTGGCTAGTTGTCGACCCTTGAGTGAAGATCAGGAGCTCCTCTCCGAGCTTCTACCCCCTGGTAACATCCTCCATTTTCCTCTCTGATCTTCCTCTTCTTTCCCTTCAATTTTTTCGTAATTTTCTCCCCTCCTTTGATCACTCCCACTCTCTCCTGACTATCTGCCGAGATTCACCTCATAGCTCTGATCTTCGCGATCTATTTCCTTTACCTCGACGACGCATAGCACCACTTCCGACCAGCCGCTCCACCTCCATGGTGGTGGACCGCCATCAGCCACCTCTTGCTCAACCCCAGGCCTCACTCGCACTGACGCGCACTCCTACGAGCACGAGCCCCTTTTTTCGGGTATGATTTAACCCTGCAAGAACTTGATCTTCACTTATTGGACGTCTCGTTGGATATTCCTTGAGCTTCATCGTTGTTGGCTTCCAGACGACCCCACCTTCATCCAAGACCCCTGGATGCTCCTCCACGCCTCCAGGACCATTATGAGCTGCATAGGATCCTCCAGCAACCTTCATCGACCACGAGCGAAGGTGGCAGAGCAAGGAGCTCGATGTTGGAGCCCTGCCAAATCCGTCGCAGGTGACGGCGGACTGGAGAAGACTACAAGCATCCACCGTTGGATCATCTTGATCCTACGGCCCCTCCACGTTGAAGGATATTGTGAATCCTTAAGCGCATCACGGAAGCGTGTCGATCGCATCGTATGCAATCGAAGCAACTAGTCGTACTAGATGCTAGATGCAGCGGAAATTTAAAAAAAAAATTTAACTTAACGATGAAACCACATGATCACGAGAACACTTCTCGGATCGTTTCATCAAACCACAAAGTACAAGGAATACCTCTTGAAGCGTGGTTGTGATCGCGAGATCCCAAAGTAGAGATCCTCCTATCTTAAGTCCGACCCACGGAGAATGCGCTTGCGGGCACGATGATGAGTCGCATCCTTCCCGCAATCCTTTGACGAAGATCCAAGCGTCGAAGGCGAGGCAAGATGCTCTGCTCTTCAATATGCAAAGTGGACGGCCACTTGGATATTAAGAGAGAGACCACACGAGAATTAGAGAGAGAGAGAGTAGTAGTCTTCTACAACTCTAGATGATGTACCTTGGAAAGGCTACCCTAGCCCTCCTTTTATACTAGTTTAGGATCCAATGGATCTCAATCCATGGGACACATGGATCCAAGGGCTATGCTTGGTCCATGATAAATCAATGGCTAGGATTATTGTTGGTTAAAACCAACAACATCAATTTAAACATTAATTAACTAAGAGATAACATGATAAATGAAATGGAGCCAACCACCCTCCTAAAAAGGGGGGGCGTCACCCATGAACAATTCATGGGTGACGCCACCCATGGAGGTGGTTTTCTCTATTTTATTTATCACATTATTCCTTAATTAATCACAATAAATATTCACCAAATTAATTCCAAATTAATTTTGTGAATATTTCAATCTTGCCATTGAATATTGTGTGAATCATATTCACAACCCAAACTAGTTAGTAAATTGCATTTCCAATTAATTAACAAATGTGAATCCAATCCACATTATTAATTAACAAATGCTATTTACACAAATTCTCTCTCTTATATATGTATATTATAAATCATATTTATAACACACATATATCATGGATAGTGTTATCCACATTCTCTTAATCCTTGATAATTAAATCTCATTTAATTATCTTAGATAATCATTTTCACAATATGAATCATATTCATATTTAACCTTGATAATTAAATCACATTTAATCATCAAGTCCTTGCTTGGATATTTCATCAAAAGAATTATTCTCGAACCCTTTCAAGAATAATGTGCTTTCTCCGCAGATACTTGGAGATAAGGATAGGGCGATTGTATTATTCCATGTATAGTGACTTGGATGTTGAGATATTATCTCAAATCCAGATCGAACGAACCTCCCACAGATGCTTGATTAAATCAAGACCGCAAATCCAATCTTCTCATTGAATCTGAATCCCATTCAGATTAATGTCCAACACTTGGACTAAGATCGGATTGCTTCTCTACTGAAAGGAGTCACTAAAATCCAGACCTGTTTCATCACTCCCTCGGAATGGAAGCGTCATGGATATACAATCGTTTATGATCACATCACCCTTCAGGAATTCCCAATACCTGTACATCCTGCATACTAGAAGACCCATGATCAACCCGAAGATCAAGATCATTTTTACACTGTCTTCTTCAGGGTTTAATCATTAAGTTTCTCAATCTTGGTCATTGGGATTTGGTATCGATCACATGCTTTCCCAAAGCATATATCATACCTTCAAATTCATGTCATGCTTCCAAAGCATGACGACCATGCATGGAATTTGATCGGTCCCAATACCTCATGAGTGAGCTCATGTCTTCCGGTTCACAAGTGAACCTGTATGATCCCTTTGAGAGATCATATTGCTCATATACCCTTATATGCACACCAGCTCGCCGGTGTATAGACCTTGGTTAGGTCATCAACCTATTGGTCTGCCAAATGTACATACTTAGATATATAGCAATATATCTGTCTCCGGTCAGAGGATGCGTGCCAATGTTGTGACAGCATTCAACATAGGACTTAAGTTATCTCGATCTCATTAGGTCAACCCATTGACCTAACTAATCCGACACCTCCGAATCACTATTCCCATGCAGAGGACCTGCATCAAGAGGTCGGTCAGATATCAGCCTATGTGAGAAAGGATTGCCATCTCCTACTCAGGCTGGAGATCTCCACTTGACAATCATTTGACGGTGTTTGATGAGTCCTCCATCTAACTCCTTAGATGTTCATCCAAACACCAGCCTCTATGATTCATTTAATGAAACAACAGCTATATGATCATCAAGCTGGCCATGGTACATAACCCTAATTGTACAGAGGGACCTTATAGTGCATTCATTCATATAATTTCAGAAAGGGAGTGAAACATCAATAACTTTTATTGATAAACTTAAATATTACAATAAAATTTATTGTAAGAATGGTTCGCCCAGGGCTCACAAGTCTAACAATCTCCCACTAGCCCTCAGAACCATTCAGGTACAATCCGTAAACCCATACTCATTACATGCTAGTCAAAAACCTTCTGTGTCAGAGGTTTGGTAAGAGGATCAGCAATGTTGTCGGCAGAGGCCACCTTGGTGATGATGATATCACCACACTTTTGAATCTCCCGAATGATGTGGTATTTCCTTTCCACGTGCTTGCTCTTCTGATGGCACCTGGGTTCCTTTGCTTGGGCAATGGCTCCAATGTTATCGCAGAGTAACGGGACGGGAGTATCAGAGGAAACTACGCCAAGTTCAAAGATGAACTTGCGCAACCACACCGCCTCCTTTGCAGCATCCGATGCGGCAATGTATTCGGCTTCTGTTGTTGAATACGCCGTAGTGTCCTGCTTCTTGCTTCTCCAGCTCACAACACCACCGTTCAACAGGAATACAAACCCTGATGTCGACTTTCGATCATCAATATCTGACTGGAAGTCTGAATCTGTATATCCCAAGACTTGGAGATCACCATCCCCATAGACCAAGATGTAATCTTGCGTCCGTCTTAGATATTTGAATATGTTCTTTACTGCATTCCAGTGTTTCTCTCCATAGCAGGATTGGTAACGACTTACCACTCCCACTGCATGGCAGATGTCTGGCCTAGTACACATCATGGCATACATCAAGCTTCCTACGGCTGATGCATAAGGGCATCCAGCCATGGCCTTCTTTTCCTCAACACTTTGAGGAGCCATCCCTTTGGACAGATGGATACCATGTCCTAAGGGGAGGAATCCTTTCTTCGAACTATCCATGCGGAATCGTTCAAGAATCTTCTTGATGTATCCATGTTGTGATAATCCCAATATTCTCTTTTCTCGGTTTCTGAACAACTTCAGGCCTAAGATGTAAGAGGCTTCTCCAAGATCTTTCATCTCGAAGGTATGGGATAGCCAAATCTTCACACTGGTCATCATTCCTGTATCATTCCCAATGATAAGGATATCATCTACATAAAGCACGATGAACACAATGGCGCTCCCACTAAGCTTCTTGTACACACAAGGTTCATCAGGGTTTTGCACAAAATCATAACTCTTTATGGTTTCGTCAAATCTGATGTTCCAACTACGAGAAGCTTGTTTGAGCCCATAGATGGATTTCTTCAGCTTGCATACTTTACCGTCCTCAGCTATGAAGCCCTGGGGCTGCTCCATATAGATATCCTCCTCGAGGTATCCATTGAGGAAAGCCGTCTTGACGTCCATCTGCCAGATGTCGTAGTCAAGATATGCAGCTATTGCTAGCAATGTCCTGATGGACTTAAGCATGGCCACAGGAGAGAATGTCTCATCGTAGTCGATGCCTTCTCTCTTTGTGTAGCCCTTGGCCACGAGCCGTGCCTTAAAAGTCTCTACTTTCCCATCAGGTCCCCTCTTTCTCTTGAAGATCCATTTACACCCAATGGGTTTTACCCCTTTAGGTGGATCCTCTAGGGTCCATACACCATTCTTATGCATGGAGTCAATCTCTGACTTCATTGCTAGCATCCATCTATCCATGTCATGATCCGCAAGTGCTTCATCATATGAAGAAGGATCATTGTCAGTCTCACCTGACACATGGAATCCATACCTTTCAGGTGGTGCAACCACCCTCGAACTCCTTCGAAGAGGTATGGGTGTTTCATCTTCATTTATCTCTTCAGTTTCTGGTTCAGGGATCTCAGAATCCTCAGGGGATTCAATGAGCTCCTCTACTTCATTCTTGTCTTGACCTTTAAGGAAATCATCCTCCAGAAATTTCACATCCCTAGAGACAAAAACCTTTTGGGTCTCAGGGTCATAAAGCTGGTATCCAATACCATCTTTAACATACCCAATGAAGTAGCACTCACGAGTGCGAGATTCTAGCTTACTTGCGTCCACGTTCTTCGCATGAACCAAGCATCCCCAAACCCTCAAGTGATTGACACTAGGTTTGGTTCCATACCAGAGCTCGTGAGGTGTCTTTGGTATAGACTTGCTAGGAATTTTGTTTAGGATATATATTGCAGTCTCTACTGCATATCCCCAGAAACTAAGAGGTAAATGTGCTTTACTCATCATTGAACGGACCATGTCCATGATGGTCCTGTTGCGTCATTCAGCAACACCATTAAGTTGGGGAGTTCCAGGAGGAGTGAGATTGGAGACAATTCCACTCTCTTTAAGGTATTCCTTGAATTCATCTGAGAGGTACTCACCACCTCGGTCAGATCGAATCCGTTTAATCTTCCTGTCGGCTTGGTTCTCAACCAAAGACTTAAACTCTTTGAACTTTTCAAAGGTTTCAGATTTATGACGTAGCAGGAAGATAAACCCATATCGCGAATGGTCATCGATAAACGTCAAATAATATCGATATCCATTTCTAGTCGCGGTATTGAAGGGACCACATACATCAGTATGTATTAGGTCGAGAATACCCTCGCATCTCGTAACCTTGTTACGGAAAGGCATCCTGGTCATTTTACCTCGAATACAATGTTCACAGGTAGGTAAAGTTTGAACCTGTAGAAAATCTAAAGGTCCATCCTTTATCAATCTATTGATCCTATCAACAGATAAATGACCGAGCCTTTGATGCCAAATCATATTCGAATGATCTCCATTCTCCCTGGATCTCTTGGGGTTTTTATTATCAGTGGTAGTGACATTTATGACACATTCATTAATGCACAATTCATAGAGTCCACCAGAAGTCAGAACACCTTCCGCAACAAATTTATCATATTGATTAATGACTAATTTATTACAGAACAGGAAGGAGTACCCATATCTAACAAGCTTAGACACAGATATCAAGTTCCTCCTGACCTCGGGTACATAAAGACACTCTTTAAGTACTAGGACTCGACCACTAGATAACGACAGTCTGCATGTCCCGATGGCGACTGCTGCAACACTTGCATCAGATCCCATCTGGATAACTATCTCCCCATGCTCCAGATTCCTAGTTTCCTGAAACAAATGCAACGAATTGCATACATGAACAGAAGCACCAGAATCTATAACCCAACTTCCTTCTCGTCCAACGAGAAAGCTAGTTTCAATGATGAAAGTAGATTTCATACCTGCTGGAGCTTTACCTTTGTCAGTGGACTTCAGGTAGTCTGGGCAGTTACGCCGCCAGTGCCCCGGCTTCTTGCAGTGATGACAGACATCGGTCTTTTTCGATGTCATCAGTGTGGAAGCACTAGAAGATGAACCAACTCCTTGATTCTTCTTCTTTCTCTTCGAGGTTGGGCCCTTCTGAGAACCTTGCTTCCGCCCGTGCTTTCCTCTCACCTGTGCAACCATTGCACTAGCAGAGGGGCCGTCCTTTTTCATGACGTCTTCTGCAGACTTCAATGCAGCTAACAGCCCAGCGTTTGTGAAGTCACCTTTGTTCATGTGGTAAGACACAACAAAGTTGTTGAAAGACTTAGGGAGCGACAGGAGAATGAAATCAGCTTGCATTTTAGAATCCAAGTAGGCTCCCAGGGTTTCCAGCTCAGAGAGGTACCCAAACATTTTGAGTACATGTTCTCTGACAGAGGTCCCTTCCTGCATCTTGCAGCGAATAAGCTCTTTCATCACATTATAACGCTGTGTGCGGTTTATGTCACCGAACATTTCTTTCAGATTCAGCATAATCTCTTGGCAATTGTTCATTTCCACATGTTGCTTCTGAAGCACATTGGACAATGACCCAAGGATGTAACACCTTGCCAGATTATGATCTTCATCATATTTATCATTATATGATTTATCTTCATCAGTCACAGAGTTTGCTATCTTGTCCTTGCTAAGCACGTAGGAGATGCGCTCTGCAGAGAGAACAAGATCCAAATTTCGGATCCAATCCGAATAATTTGGTCCGGTCAACTGGTTTACCTCTAGAAGCCTGCTAAGTGGGTTCATGGACTTCATTTTCTGAAATTAAGAATGCACTATATTAGAATAATTATATATTCATTTTAAGAATAATTTGATTAAGGCATTTTAAATCAAATTTGTCTTGCTAGGTCAACTTTGAAAGATTATTCCCTTATTTTTCTTTCAAAGTAAGAGATATACTTACCGCTATATCTCAAGCAAGATCTGGGATCTCCTCTCTATCCTTATCACATCCCAATAATATGAGAACCTGTGACTCGAATAAGAGAAGCGGGAATACATTCCGCCTTGCAAGTCCAACTTGCATTTCCCAATTCGGTCTTTAACACCCGGGCCCACCACCCCTAAGATGATGTTGACCCGTTGTTAATTGAACCAACCGTCAACAGGCTTAATACTTGCTATACGCAATCCAATATCGCCCCAATAATATGAGGACCCGATATTGGGGTCACTACGTATACGGCCTTACTCTTTCGAGAAGCAAAGAACCCGATCCAATTAAATCATGCACAGGATCTGTCACTTCGGACAGGCGTCTCCCATACACAACAACTGGCGACGAAATCCTTTGCCTTGACGGGAGACCATGGATGTCACTTATGTGATCCTCCACCTCATATTCAAATTTTATAATTAATTATCGTGAATCACATTCACATAATTAATTCTTCCAAGGGAGATACACATCTATTCAAAATAGAGTGTTCATTGGATATAATTAATTTAATCACATTAAATTAATCATTAATCCAATCATCAACAAACATGTCTTTTACTTGAATAGTAGGTATATTCTCAAAATACGTATTATTCGAATTTTAATAATTAGAAAAATACATATTGTCTGTCTCCGGTATTATACAATCCCTACCCGCTGTCATGGCCAGTACCGACGAGAGTGGGACGGACCACATACGTTGCAACCCGCGACCCCAATGCTCTCCGACTAGGCACCACATCCGCCTCGGGAAAGGATAATACCAGATAGACCATCATGTACTTTGAGATGTTCATCGGTTTTTCAACCGAAAATTATACCATATAATATAAATCAAAACATTTTTGATTATAAGAAGATTTGCTAGACAAATCCCCAATCCTATTCAAGCAAAAAGGGTTTTTCATGTAAAAGTTGTCCTACAACTATTGTAGGATAAACTATAGTTTTCATGAAAGCAATGTTTGTTGATGAAACAATGATCAAGATCTAATATCTCATCATTGTAGTTTAGGCAAGTGTCATTCAATGAAATAATTATTTCTTTAAATATTTCACAAATATTTATCACTAATTATTCCAGAAAATTAACAATTAATTTTCATCATGATAATTGAATGACATATCACAAGGTTCAAGATCAAAATTGTTAATTTCCAGCAGTGACCCCCAATCACTAAAATTAACTTATCTTGATCAATTTAAATCCAAAAAATGCAAACTCAGTTTCCAAAGATTGCCTATTTGATTTATTAAAGAACCCAAGTGATAATTCACGCATTTCAAGGCGGATTAAAACCGTAATCATCTCATTAATTACGTTCAAATCCGCAGTTCCCGCAACAGTGAATATAGTCATATTCAAAAAGCCATATCTTGAGCAAATAAAGTCCAAATTTAGTAAACTCAAGTCCTATGGTTTCCTTGTTTAATGGGGAACAAAATCCAATTGAAAATTTCGTGTTTAAACATTTTAAACAGTACAGAAAAATTCAATTAGACAGAGGTGCGAAAATTGAAATGCAGTAAAAATTTCGCAACCCTTTCATGAACCAAATCGTCTAAGGTGTATGGATCATATCCAAAACCTTATTCAACCTGTGGCTCTGATACCACTTGAAGGATATTGTGAATCCTTAAGCGCATCACGGAAGCGTGTCGATCGCATCGTATGCAATCGAAGCAACTAGTCGTACTAGACGCTAGATGCAGCGGAAATTTAAAAAAAAATTAACTTAACGATGAAACCACATGATCACGAGAACACTTCTCGGATCGTTTCATCGAACCACAAAGTACAAGGAATACCTCTTGAAGCGTGGTTGTGATCGCGAGATCCCAAAGTAGAGATCCTCCTATCTTAAGTCCGACCCACGGAGAATGCGCTTGCGGGCACGATGATGAGTCGCATCCTTCCCGCAATCCTTTGACGAAGATCCAAGCGTCGAAGGCGAGGCAAGATGCTCTCCTCTTCAATATGAAAAGTGGACGGCCACTTGGATATTAAGAGAGAGACCACACGAGAATTAGAGAGAGAGAGAGAGAGTAGTAGTCTTCTACAACTCTAGATGATGTACCTTGGAAAGGCTACCCTAGCCCTCCTTTTATACTAGTTTAGGATCCAATGGATCTCAATCCATGGGACACATGGATCCAAGGGCTATGCTTGCTCCATGATAAATCAATGGCTAGGATTGTTGTTGGTTAAAACCAACAACATCAATTTAAACATTAATTAACTAAGAGATAATATGATAAATGAAATGGAGCCAACCACCCTCCTAAAAAGGGGGGGCGTCACCCATGAACAATTCATGGGTGACGCCACCCATGGAGGTGGTTTTCTCTATTTTATTTATCACATTATTCCTTAATTAATCATAATAAATATTCACCAAATTAATTCCAAATTAATTTTGTGAATATTTCAATCTTGCCATTGAATATTGTGTGAATCATATTCACAACCCAAACTAGTTAGTAAATTGCAGTTCCAATTAATTAACAAATGTGAATCCAATCCACATTATTAATTAACAAATGCTATTTACACAAATTCTCTCTCTTATATATGTATATTATAAATCATATTTATAACACACGTATATCATGGATAGTGTTATCCACATTCTCTTAATCCTTGATAATTAAATCTCATTTAATTATCTTAGATAATCATTTTCACAATATGAATCATATTCATATTTAAGCTTGATAATTAAATCACATTTAATCATCAAGTCCTTGCTTGGATATTTCATCAAAAGAATTATTCTCGAACCCTTTCAAGAATAATGTGCTTTCTCCGCAGATACTTGGAGATAAGGACAGGGCGATTGTATTATTCCATGTATAGTGACTTGGATGTTGAGATATTATCTCAAATCCAGATCGAACGAACCTCCCACAGATGCTTGATTAAATCAAGACCGCAAATACAATCTTCTCATTGAATCTGAATCCCATTCAGATTAATGTCCAACACTTGGACTAAGATCGGATTGCTTCTCTACTGAAAGGAGTCACTAAAATCCAGACCTGTTTCATCACTCCCTCGGAATGGAAGCGTCATGGATATACAATCGTTTATGATCACATCACCCTTCAGGTATTCCCAATACCTGTACATCCTGCATACTGGAAGACCCATGATCAACCCGAAGATCAAGATCATTTTTACACTGTCTTCTTCAGGGTTTAATCATTAAGTTTCTCAATCTTGGTCATTGGTATTTGGTATCGATCACATGCTTTCCCAAAGCATATATCATACCTTCAAATTCATGTCATGCTTCCAAAGCATGACGACCATGCATGGAATTTGATCAGTCCCAATACCTCATGAGTGAGCTCATGTCTTCCGGTTCACAAGTGAACCTGTATGATCCCTTTGAGAGATCATATTGCTCATATACCCTTATATGCACACCAGCTCGCCGGTGTATAGACCTTGGTTAGGTCATCAACCTATTGGTCTGCCAAATGTACATACTTAGATATATAGCAATATATCTGTCTCCGGTCAGAGGATGCGTGCCTATGCTGTGACAGCATTCAACATAGGACTTAAGTTATCTCGATCTCATTAGGTCAACCCATTGACCTAACTAATCCGACACCTCTGAATCACTATTCCCATGCAGAGGACCTGCATCAAGAGGTCGGTCAGATATCAGCCTATGTGAGAAAGGATTGCCATCTCCTACTCAGGCTGGAGATCTCCACTTGAAAATCATTTGACGGTGTTTGATGAGTCCTCCATCTAACTCCTTAGATGTTCATCCAAACACCAGCCTCTATGATTCATTTAATGAATCAACAGCTATATGATCATCAAGCTGGCCATGGTACATAACCCTACTTGTACAGAGGGACCTTATAGTGCATTCATTCATATAATTTCAGAAAGGGAGTGAAACATCAATAACTTTTATTGATAAACTTAAATATTACAATAACATTTATTGTAAGAATGGTTCGCCCAGGGCTCACAAGTCTAACACACGTCACTTCGCCCTGAGCCCGTGGCCGTTAGATCACTTAGATCGAGCAGCCTGTGTTGCGCCACGTAGTTGTTACCCCCGTGCTCCAGACACCGTTGGATCCATCTCGATCCAATGGCCAATAGTCAGCCATGTCGATGACATCGACACCGTTACATCATTACGATCTGATGATCCCTAGTGTGCCATGCTAGCAGGTCCAACAGTCGTTGTATAATCGCTCATCCAACGGTTCACATCACGCCACATCTCCACCTCCGAGCCTCCTCCCCGACCCTTAGACTCGGAGCTCCCGAAGCACGCCTGAGCCTGCAACGCACCCGAGCCCCAGTCCGAGCCTCTGATGCCTCCCGAGCCTAGCACCTCACATGTACCTCATGTGTGGTATGGGCATTTTGCGTTGAGACCCTGCAAGCTCTCTAAATTGCAATTCAGTCCCGACCAGGAGCATCACCGCACGCATTCCCGTGGACATTTTGCACACATATCCCTAGCATTGTTGGTAATTGCATTTAAGTCTGTGTCAACACGTTTGATTTTCAATAATTTTATTTTCTGCAATTACAATTTAGTCCCTGTCTTTACACGCATATTTAGGTATCCATTTGGCATTATTTTTCAATTCAAAAAATTGCATGATGTAGCTTATATGGTCCTCTATCTTATGTGACGCATGTTTTAATTTTGTGACACCCTTGGAATTTAATATTATTAGTTTCGTGAAATTTTCCATATTTAGCCCACTATGTGCGTTTTAATTCATATTAAATTCCTTGTTGCTCCAAAAATCACCATAAAATCACATTACACTTAGGATAATTTATTCTACCTTGTGCCCAAAAATCATTGACGCAGCATGAGGCCTGAATAAATTATTTAGTGATTTCCTTAATTGATTTTTAATAGGACCAATTTACATAGAATTTCAGGTTTATTAATCATACTTAGATCAATCTAGGATAATTTCTATATCTAGAGATAATGTGTTTAGGTATTTATTAAAATAAATTTTGTAAAAATCACGTTGCATTCATATTTTATTCACAGTAAATTCATAAAATGCCAGAAAAATCCAAAAAAATAGTTTAGCTTAATTTCATTGCATGTCATATGGCCAAGTTTCGTAATTTTCGGACTTCATTGGACCACATTTCTAATTAAACTTGTGAAAATTGGCCTGAAATTGATATTGTTTTTCCTTTATTGCATAAAATTTGCTAAAAAAGACCGAAAATAACCCTCTAAAAATCTGACCTCTGAATTCACTTTAAATTAAGCTAAGGAGAAAGCTGCCTCCCTTTGTTCGACCTTGGGCTTGCCCAAGTAAAATAAATCTGCCGCTAGGAATTAGTCGAACATTAATTAAAGTTGGTTTTGATCAGTTCGTTTTTACCTGACTACAACGAACGACACGATATGTATTTTAATCATTAATTTGATTGAATTAACAAAGGTAAACTCAGGATTTTCACAGACTAGAGCCTAAGTATAGGGGAAGCGATGCCCATATGTATATACTCTCCTCATTCACATATCCCGACCGCCTCATTTTCGCGCTTCTTCTATACTTAGACTGTCCGCAGCCTAAATATAGGGGGGCGGTCCGACTTCTATTATTTATCATTATTTTTCACTTTCTTACACTTAGCCAGAGCTATGTCTTCTTTTCACTTCTTTTGCTCTGGGGACATAGCACTCGATAAGTATAGGGTGTGTGTATATATACTTTGTATATATATTTTACCCATAGCTCATATTTTCGCGTAAGTCTATATGTATTTATGGGGTGGGTAAATAAAAAACAAAAAAATCTTTTGCTACTAATATTTTACCCATAGAAAGAGGAGTGCCTTCTTCTATATGCATGGAGTGGATGACCACCCTTTCTTAATAGGAATAGGCGGTCGTCCTTACCATCTAATATGGACGTAGCATCTCTATTGTAATACTCTTGGATTACATTATTCCAAATATCTCCATGTTTACACCAACAATTGCTGTGAATTATTCTACAAAAATAATTCACAATTATTTTAAGAATATTACAATCTTGCCATTGGAAATTTTTTAATCACATTCACAACCGAAAATAAAATGTGATTGGCATTCTCAATGAATTATACAAAGTGAATCCAATTCACACTAATAATTAATCAACAAATATAAATCACAGTAAGATCTCTTTAATAAATTATAAATCACATTTATATAATATTATGAATAATTGGATATTTCTATCCACATTATTCCTATCCATAATACTTAAATCACATTTTATTTTATTGGATAATCATTCACATCTATACCAATATTGTGGATCAAATTCACTTCATTCAAGATAATTAAATCATAATTAATTATCCATTTCTCAATGCTTAAATATAATTCAACTATGGAATAATTCTTGGACTCTTTCAAGAATAATGTGCTTCCTCCACAAACACTTGGAGATAAGGACAGGGCAATTGTATTTTTCCACGTATAGTGACTTAGGTGTCGAGATCATATCTCAAATCCACATCTCACAGACCTATCATAGATGCTTGATTAAATCAAGACCGCAAATCTAATCTTATCATTGCATCTGAATCTCATTGAGATCAATGTCCAACAAATGGACCAAGATCAGATTGCTTCTATACTGAGAGGATTCACTAAAATCAAAACATGTTTCATCACTCCCTCGGAATGGGTGCGTCATGGTTATACAATCGTTTATGATCACATCACCCTCAGGTATTCCTAACACACGTACATCCTTCATCTTGAACCTATGATCAATCTGAAGATATAAATCAATTTTACAATGTCTTATTAAGGGTTTGATCACCAAGCTTCTCAATCTTGGACATTGGGAATTGGTATCAATCATTGCTTTCCCACAACATATATCATGCCTCCAAAGCACGAAAACGATGCATGGAATTTGATCTGTCCCAATACCTCATGAATGAGCTCATGACTTCTAGTTCTGAAGTGAACTTGTATGATCCCTTTGAGAGATCATATTACTAATATGCCCTTACATCCACTCCAGCTTGCCAGTGTTTAGACCTTGGTTAGGTCATCAACCTATTGGTCTACCAAATGTACACACTTAGACATATAGCAACACATTTGTCTCTGGTTAGAGGATGTATGCCTTTATTGTGACAAAATCCAATATAGGACTTAGGTTATCTCGATCTTGTTAAGCCAAACCTTTGACCTAACAAATCTGACACCTCCGAATCACTATTTCCATGCAGAGGACCTGCATCAAGAGGTCCGCCATATATCAGCCTTAATGAGAGAGGATTGCTAACTCCTACTCAGGTTGGAGATCATATCTTAATAATCATTTGACGGTGCTTGATGAGTCCTCTATCTAACTCCTTGGATATTCATCCAATTACCAGCCTCTATGATTAAATTAATGAATCAATGGTTGTATGATTATCAAGACGGGCACACTACATAACCCTAATTTTACATATGGACCTTATAGTGCATTCATTCATTTAATTTTAGAAAGGGAGTGAAACAATCGATAATATTTATTGATAAATCATATATTACAATAACATTTATTATACGAATGGTTCGCCTCTGTCTCAGATGGCTAACAATCTCCCACCAGCCCTCATAATCATTCAACAAAAATACTTAAACCCATACGGATTACATGCTGGTCGAAAACCTTCTGTGTCAGAGGTCTGGTAAGAGGATCAGCAACGTTGTCGGTAGAGTACACCTTTGTGATGATGATATCACCATGCTTTTGAATCTCCCAAATGATGTGGTATTTTCTTTTCCACATGCTTTCTCTTTTGATGCCATATGGGTTCCTTCGTCTGGCAATGGCTCTCGTTTTATCGTAGAGTAATGGGATGGGAGTATCAGTGGAAACTACGCCAAGCTCCAGGATGAACTTACGCAACCATACTGCCTCCTTTGCAACATCTGATACGTCAATATATTCAGCTTCTGTTGTTGAATCTATTGTAGTGTCTTTCTTCTTGCTTCTCCATCTCACAGCACCACCGTTCATCAGGAATAGAAACCCTAATGTCGACTTTCGATCATCAATATCCAACTGGAAGTCAGAATCTTTATATCCCAAGACATGGAGATCACCATATCCATAGACCTAGATATAATCTTACGTTCGTCTTAGATATTTGAAAATGTTCTTTATTGGATTCTAGTGTTGCTCTCCATAGCAGGATTGGTAATGGCTTACCACTCCCACTGCATGGCAGATATCTGGCCTAGTGCATAGGGGCATCCAGACATGGACTTCTTTTCCTCAACACTTTGAGGAGACATCCCTTTAGATAGATGGATACAATGTATTAAGGGAAGGAATCCTTTCTTGAAGTTATCCATACGGAAACGTTCGTGAATTTTCTTAATGTACTCATGTTGTGATAATCCCAATATCCTCTTTTCTCGGTTTCTGAACAATTGCAAGCCTAAGATGTAAGATGATTCTCCAAGATCTTTCATCTTGAAGGTATTGGACAACCAAATTTGGACACTGGTCATCATCCATGTATCATTCCCAATGATAAGGATATCATCTACGTAAAGCATGATGAACACGATGGAGCTCCTACTAAGCTTCTTGTACACATAAGGTTCATTAGGATTTTGCACAAAATCATAACTCTTTACGGTGTCGTCAAATCTGATGTTCCAGATACGAGAAGCTTGTTTGAGCCCATAGATGGATTTCTTCAGCTTGCATACTTTGCCATCCTCAACTATGAAGCCATGGGGCTACTCCATATAGATATCCTCCTTGAGGTATTCATTGAGGAATGTCGTCTTGACGCCCATCTGCCAGATGTCATAGTCAAGAAATGGAGCTATAGCTAGCAGTGTCATGATGGACTTAAGCATAGCCACAGGAGAGAATTTCTCATCGTAGTCGATGGCTTCTCTCCGTGTGTAGACCTGGCCACGATCCATGCATTAAAAGTCTCTACATTCCCATTAGGTCCCCTTTTTCTCTTGAAGATCCATTTACACCCAATGGATTTAACACCTTTAGGTGGATTCTCTAGGGTCCATACACCATTCTTATGCATGGAGTCAATTTCTGACTTCATTGCTAGCATCCATCTATCCATGTCATGATTCGTGAGTGCTTCATCAAATGAAGCAGGATCATTATCAATTTCACCTGATACATGGAATTTCACCTGATACATGGAATCCATACCTTTCAGGTGGTGCAACCACCCTCGAACTCCTTCGAAGAGGTATGGGTGTTTCATCTTTATTTATCTCTTCAGTTTCTGGTTCAGGAAGCTCAGAATCCTCAAGGGATTCAATAAGTTCTTCTACTTCATTTCTGTCTTGACCTTTAAGAAAGTAATGCTCCAGAAATTTCACATCTCTAGAGACAAAAACCTTTTGTGTCTCAGGGTCATAAAGTTGATATCCAATACCATCTTTAACATACCCAATGAAGTAGCACTCACAAGAGCGAGATTCTATCTTACTTGCATCCACATTTCGCATGGATCAAGCAACCCCAAAACCTCGAGTATTTCACACTAGGTTTGGTTCCATACCAGAGCTCGTGAGGAGTCTTAGGTACATATTTGCTAGGAATCTTATTCAGGATATATATTTCAGTCTCTATGGCATATCACCAGAAACTAAGAGGTAATGTGCTTTTCTCATCATTGATCGGACCATATCCATAATAGTCTTGTTACGTCTTTCAGCAACACCATTAAATTGGGGGGTTCCAGGAGGAGTGAGATTGGAGACAAGTCCATTCTCTTTAAGGTATTCCTTGAGTTCATCTGAGAGGTAGTCGTCACCTCGGTCAGAACGAATCCATTTAATCTTCCTATCAGTTAGGTTCTCAACCAAAGCCTTGAACTCTTTGAACTTCTAACATGTTTCAAATTTATGATGTAATAGGAAGATAAACTCGTATCGTGAATGTTCATCAATAAATGTCAAATAATATAGATATCTATTTCGAGTCACGGTACTGAAGGGACCACATGCATCAGTATGTACTAGGTCGAGAATACCTTTATATCTTGTAACCATGGCAGGGAAAGGCATCTTGGTCATTTTATCTCGAATACAATGTTCACAGCTAGGCAAAGATGGAACTTGTAGAAAATCTAAACGTCCATCCGTTATCAATCTATTGATCCTATCAACAGATAATTGACCAAACCTTTTATACCAAATCATATTCGAATGATTTTCATTCTCCCTGGATCTTTAAGCATTTTTATTAGTGGTAGTGATATTCATGACATGTTCACCAATGCACAATTCATATAGTCCACCAGAAGTCAAAACACCATCCGCAATATATTTATCATAATGATTTATGACTAACTTATTACAGAAAAGGAATGAATATCCACTTTCAACAAGTTTAGTACATATATCAAATTCCTTCTACTTCAGGTACATAAAGACACTCTTTAAGTACTAAGACTCTACCACTAGATAACGACAGTCGGCAGGTGCCGACAGCGACTGCTGCAACGCTTGCATCAGATCCCATCTGGATGACTATCTCCCCTTCTTCCAAATTGCTAGTTTCCTGAAACAAATGCAACAAATTGCATACATGAATAGAAGCACCAGAATCAACTACCCAACTTCCTTCTCGTACAACGAGAAAACTTGTTTCAATAATGAAAGTACATTTCATACCTTTAGGGGCTTTACATTTGTCGACCGACTTCAGGTTAATTATATCGAAAAATCATTCACATGTATCCCAATAATGTGAATCAAATTCACATCACTCAAGATAATTAAATCACATTTAATTATCCATTTCTCAGTGCTTAGATATAATTCAACTATGGAATTATTCTTGAACTCTTTCTAGAATAATGTGCTTTCTCCGCAGATACTTGGAAATAAGGACAGGGCGATTGTATTGTTCCACGTATAGTGACTTGGATGCTGAGATCACATCTCAAATCCAGATCTCACGGGCCACTCATAGATGCTTGATTAAAGGACCGCAAATCTAATCTTCTCATTGCATATGAATCTCATTCAGATCAATGTCCAACACTTGGACCAAGATCAGATTGCTTCTCTACTTAGAGGACTCACTAAAATCCAAACCTTTTTTATCATTCCCTCTACAATCATTTATGATCACATCACCCTCAGGTATTCCTAACACCTGTACATCCTTCATAATGAAAGACCTATGATCAATCTGAAGATATGGATCAATTTTACACTATCATCTTCAGGGCTTAATCGCCAAGTTTCTCAATCTTGGTCATTGGGAATCAGTATAGATCATATGTTTCCCAAGGCATATACCATACCTTCAAATTCTTATCATGCTTCCAAAGCACGACGACCATGCATGGAATTTGATCGGTCCCAATACCTCATGAGTGAGCTCATGTCTTTCGATTCACAAGTGAACCTATATGATCCCTTTGAGAGATCGTATTACTCATATGGCCTTACATGCACACCAGCGCTAGTGTTTATACCTTGGTTAGGTGATCAACATGTTGGTCTGCTAAATGTACACACTCAGACATATAGTAACACATATGTCTCTGGTCAGAGGATGTGTGCATATATTGTGACAGTATCCAATATAGGACTTAGGTTATCTCGATCTCGTTAAGTCAACCCTTTGACCTAACTAATCTGACACCTCTGAATCATTATTCTTATGTAGAGGACATGCATCAAGAGGTCTGTCAAATGTCAGCCTTAATGAGAGAGGATTGCCATCTCCTACTCAGGATGGAGATAATCTTTTATTAATCATTTGACGATGCTTCATGAGTCCTCTATGTAACTCCTTAGATACTCATCCATGCACCTACCTCTATGATTCAATTAATGAATCAATAGCTATATGATTATCAAGATGGCCATAATACATAACCCTAATTATACATAGGGACCTTATAGTGCACTTATTCATTTATATTCAGAAAGGTAGTGAGACAATCAAAAACATTTACTAATATATCATATATTACAATAAATTTATTATAAGAATGGTTCACCTCGGGCTCACATGGCTAAAAGTAGTAAGTTCATTCCTCTATAATTTGGACATATTACCAGTCTTCCAGTGGGAAATTTGTCAGCAATAGCAACCTCTGCACTAGCCTCCACATTATCATAAAACATTCAGACAGAATCATCAGTACCAACAACCTCCATACTGCCAATACCAATGGCATCACAATTACGTGGCTGCTTCACAAAACCAATATCCACCAATATCCTCCACCACCTCCTCCTCCTCGACATTACCGTCATCCTCCTCCGTAGTATAACTCATTGCTTTCCCATTCACAGTCCCCACATCATTATCTAAACCAGCATGGTTAGCACACTGAAACATTGCTTTCGACTGCTAGTCCCAACTTGTAAAAATCCTAGTAGAGATGAGCTAGAAGCTTGATGACCTCACTGCGAACAAAACACCAATCTCAGGATGGTTGAGGTCAACCTCAACAACTTCAAGCGAAATAAGAATGCAGTTTTGATGTCTTATTCGATCGAGTAGAGTCAGGTATTTTAGATTTTATGTTGTGTAATGTAGTGACTCTTAGGAGCGGTAGGATGTTACAACCATTTACCACATCAAAAGGGAATAATAAAGCATCTTCCATCGCGTCATCATCTTCTGCATCTGCCAATCCAACAACAAAGCCGGGGGAAGAAGAATAAGATCGAGGAGCAGCATCATACCACCACTACCATCAAAAAAATAACAAGAAATCAACAAAAAGAATTTCTCCAAAAAGGAAGTAAAACCAAAGCCAAGCTGAATCGACCTAGGAGAAAGGCATAACCAACAACCAATCCAGAGCCGACCATAAAAGCCGAAGCACTTATGGATACATTTTTTCCTGTTTTGAATGGTGGCCCACCTTCTTGCCGGCCATATGTACATAATGATGTAATTACAAACAATACTTTTGGGTATGTAAATATTCCTTTTCCTAATGCTATTAAAAAATCCAAAAATTAAAAATTGAAAAATACATTCTCAGACCCTGATGTTGTGAAAATCATTGAAAAATCTCGTTTTACAAATACTATTGTTGAATGCCACGAAATACATGCCATATGTGAAGAGTGGTTTGAAAGATACATGTACCTCAAAGAGTCAACCCTACAAAAACAGATGCAATTGAGGAGAAAAACACAGCTTAAACATGGCCGCTGTAAATGCTATCAGTGATCTCCCACAGAAGGAGAAAGATGATGGATCACCCTTAATTAGATGTTAGATATTTGATTAGATTTTTGAGAGAATCTTGCTTGATAACAGTTCATCTATAAACTTCATCCCTTCCTCATTTCTTAAAGAATTCATAATGGGTCTGCTTAAACCCATACATAGATCCTTCAGTTTGGTAATTGATCAATTAAGTGACCCAGAATTTACTAGAGGACATTATCATAACTGTGAATGATATGTGCTTCCCAATGAACTTTTTTGTCCTAGACATGGATTCTCCTGCACCATTTCTCCATAATCTATTATTATTGGTTAGTTGTTCACTCAAATTGCTAAAGCAATAGTTTGTTATGGGTATAGAAAGATCATGTTTTGCTCCCGCATTAATAGAGTCATTGTGGATATGATCAGCGGGCTCAAAGCTACATATGAATAAGTTAAGCCAAGACGAACAACCAAAGACTGTGACATTATGGATATCAGTGATCAACGACTATCTTTGAATAATATTTTGACATTAGAAATCCTCTCTTAAGAGGAGGACCTGAAAGGCACAATCAGCCCTTGCTCTATTACAAATTGGGAGGCAGACACATAATCGAAGTCAATGATTAGTCTATTTGAATAAGATTCTTGCCAAATAGAATAAGAAGAGTTCATTGTAGATGTGTTTGGCACATTTTTGTTAGAGACAAAAGTGACATAGGTGGACAACATGTCATTCATAACAATATAACAATCACCTACGAGCATGGTATCTGAAGTGTCTGAGGAGCAGAATTCACAATTAACTAAATTAAAACAACTCTCGGTAGGTATAAAGTATACTTTCTTGGAGAGAATATGTACTCGCTCATCATCATCAATAGGATGACTCCAAATCAGGAATCTCGATTGCTCGAGCTTCTAGAGAGAAACCACAAGGCATTTGGTTGGAAAGCTTATGATTTTTGAGGGATAAATCCAAACATGTGTTCACACCACATTTATCTTGAAGATGATTGCGAGCCATCTTGAAAATTTTAGTGCAGGTTAAATTCTAACCTACTGGACGTAGTTATGAAAGAAATCATGAAATAGTGTGACGTAAGATTCATTTATCCCATCTCGACTCAAAATGAGGCATCCCTTTGCATGTAGTGTTAAAGAAGTTAGTGATCACTATGGTTATAAATGACCAAGGAGAGGATATTTTACTCGAGTATCGACATCGTAGCGTGCACATTTTAATTATCGGTGCCTTAAAGTAACAACAAAGACAGCCCACTTTACTCTACTGTTTATTGATCAAGTACTTGAAAGATTAGCTGGGAAGGAGTTCTGCTTTTTAGATGGGTATATCAGGTACAACCAGATGGATATCACCTCTGAATATCAAGAGAAAACTATATTCACTTGTCCATTCAACACCTATGCCTTCCAAAGAATGCCCTTTTGTTTGTGCTACACCACAGCTACATTCCAAAGGTTCATGTGAGCCACCTTTGCCGATATAGTAGATAGTTTTCTCGAGGTTTTCATTGATGATTTCTCAGTCTATGGTGATACCTTTGATTCTTTCTTATGCATCTAGACTGAGTGCTTCAAAAACCATGAAGTTAATCTGGTATTATCATGGGAAAATAACCACTTCATGTTCACTGAAAGGATTGTGTTGGGCCAAGTTATTTCCAAATGAAGCATGGAAGTAGACCTGGTGAAGGTGGTCATGATGGCAAAACTTGAGCCACCTCGAACTGTGAAGTGTGAGTTCATTGCTTGGGTATGTTGGTTTTACAATATATTCATTAAGGACTTCAGTAGAATTACCCAACCTCTTACTGAGTTGTCTTGTAAGGAGACCGAGTTCAGTGTCGATTAGAAGGTTCTCCAATATTTTTATCAGTTGAAAGATCTAGTCAACCAGGATCCCATCCTAGAACCATCTGATTGTTCTCATCCATTAGATTTTGCAATTGAGGCTATCTTAAGACAAAGAAGAGAAACGTTTCCCTACTCCATTAACTATGCCAACAAGACATTAGATGATGCACATTAGAACTACATAATTACAGATAAAGAATTGGTGGTAGTGGTTTTCTCCCTGAAGAAGTTCAGATCCTATTTGCTTGGATTGAAAGTAATTACTTTTACTGACTACTCTACTACTCGATACCTACAACAGAAAAAGGATTCCAAATCATGCTTACTTAGATGGCTCCTTCTCCTCTAGGAATTCAAATTGGAAATCATAGACAATCTTGGATTTCAAAATGTGGTACTGATTCATTTGTCTGGAATTGAATGCCTAGATACTTAGCTGAGCAGTGCACTGCTAACAGAGACCTTTCCTAATGAATCAATTCTCAACGAGGCATCTCTCCTCAGTGTGCTGATATTGTGAACTACCTCATATCTAGGATGGTCCCACAAGATTAGACAAAACTCAATAAGGATAAGTTCATGTCTGATATCCATTATTACCAATGTGAAGATCCCTACCTATTCAGGTAAGGAACGGACTTCATTGGGTGTTGGTGTATTCCTCAAGAAGAGTACACAAGTATCATCGAGCATTGTCATAAGCACAAATCTTGTGGACACCATTCTGGAAGTAGAACAACAATTAATATACTGCAACGTAGATTCAAGTGACCTACATTATTCAAAGATGCTGCAAAATATGTCAAAGGTTGAACTGACTATCAAATAATGGGAGGAACCCTCGGCTTGAAAGATTGCATCCCCTCAAATTCCTTCATATTTCTGATGTGTTCGATGCTTAATGTATTAATTTCATGGGTTCATTTCCTAACAATCAAGGATCTGAATATATCCTGCTTGTTGTAGATTATGTGAGTTGCTGGGTAGAAGCTATTTCAGCTTGAGCTGTTGATAGTCGTACAATCTGTAGGTTTCTGAAAGATAACGTCATTTCATGGTTTAGGATTCCAAAAGTTCTCATCTTAGATGGGTGCTACCACATCATAAATAAAGAGGTCAAGAAATTAGTGGAGTACATCATCGATCATCATGTCACATCTCCTTATCTTCCTCATTCTAATGACTTGGTTGAGTTGTTAAACAATGAAATCGAGATGATCCTGCAGAAATTTATTAGGCCAGACAGAAAGAACTGGTCACAACTTCTGGACTTAGTTCTATGGGCTTACCAAACCACTTGCAAGTATACCTTGGGCACGTTGCCCTATCTATTGTATCAGGAAAGCCTTGCCATCTGTCCATAGAATTAATTCACAAATATCTTTTGGTAATAAACATCTGCAACCTCAACTCATATTAAGGTGGTATGATTAGGAAGATAGATCTGAATAAACTCCTAGAATTCCGAGACTACACATACAACAATAGCTTAACGTATAAGGATAAGGCCAAACACTGGCATGACTAGCACATCAAATGAAAAGACCTTTAAGCGTGGACAAAAAATTTGGTTATTTGATGCGAAATTGAAGATATTCCTAGTTAAATTGAAGAGTAAATAGATAGCGACATTTATCATTAGATCTATGTGTGACAATAAAAGTATTCTCATATCAAAATTGTTATCTCACACACAACCATTCGTAGTCAGCAGCCAGATGCTGAAGTCCTATTTAGAGCATGAAACATTATTAGCTATTATCGATTCGATTTAAGTTGTCTTCGATAAATATCTTTCAACAACTGCAATGGAGATAGAAAATGCATCTCAAAACATTTTTGATTAATTTTCTTCTTTTCATTTCAATTTTCTATTCTTTCATTCTTCTGTGTTGCACTCTTCCCATTCAACTATGCTATACTTAGGATATGTCCTAGGAATAGGGGGATGAGTGTACTAGAGTTATTCATTATTTATCTCATTTGTCTCTCAACTTGTTGATATTCTGTCCATACTTAGGTATATTTTCACCCTATGCATATGGGAGGAGAGGTACAAGAGCATAGAGCCCCCTGCTTTCGACTTGATTAAAGGCCTCAAAAGACCGACGGAGAGATGGTACTGCTGGTCTTCTTCTTAGACTGGAAAGACAATAGTGGCCGATATGAGGTGACATGAAAGATTCTGAAATACATTATTTTCATTATCTAGAAATTGGGGTATATAATCAAAATAGTCTTTATACATAGGCCTTCTTCCTTCGGTGTTTGCATGTCGTTGTCCAGTCGGGGCTCTAACTCCCCACCTCAGGGTATCAAACAAAAGGTGTATACTTCATTCGACCTCTTTCAAAGAAAGGCTAACAGTATATGTATTTCTTTCTCAAAGAGCCCCCAAGGTCATGTCTAGGGGCTCAAGGGAGTTCGAGGAGGAAGATTTTGCTCTATCAAACATACAAGAAAATTTGGGAGCCTTAGGAAGTAAAGTCTCCGATGGACTTTTGTAGTTTGTTCCGTAGTTCTCTGTATGTACTATGTCTTTTCAGAAGTCGGACCTTCTACACCTGACACATAGCTTATACCATATTATAAAGAAAGCTACTTAATGAGAGATGAAATGTGTACTTTAGTCTCCATTATTTACTCCCCTTTATTTTAGTGGGTGCCAGTCTTCTTCATCTGGCTGCATTGCATCAATATGCATCCAATAATCTGTTGGTGATCCTAGCTTCGAATCATGCGTAGCCCCATGATTCATCCATTCTTGCACCTCAACATGACCCGGGATTCTCCTTGAGATCACTCCTTGTCATTATTGACGGGATGACTTTTATAGTAACTAATAAATAAATAGGCTAGTGCGAACTTCGTTTACAAGCTATGTTTTGTGTTTTGACAGACGAAAATCTAATGGGTAGTGATTTTCTCTTTCTATGTCTCCTTATGTGTCCGAGTACTACCATCCTTCACACGAACTCTCCTCTCTATCCTTGGCTTCTTGTCTATGTATCACTCTTTCAATAATGGGAAAGACCCAACTTAATATATTCGTAGCTTTTCTACAACTAATCTGACCATGGTTGCAAGGCCTTGATGGCGGGCTTTCTAAACTAAGGAAAGAAGCAAGCATGAACTGTAGGGTTGAGAGGCATTTGATGGTGCAAGGTATAGGTTAGCATATGAAGGGTGAAATTCCATGCAAGTGATCAGCTAGTCCTACAGGTTGGGAATTGAGATATTTTTTCTTAGCAAGGCCAGTGTGAAACCTGATTATAATTACAGGTCGACAGTTCACTTGTGGAGATCGGGTATTATGAAACTTCACGTCCAGGTAAACATGCCCAACCAAAGGCAAGCCTTTCCTCGACCTGCGGTTTCCCCACTTTCTTGGAAACTCATCTTCCGTTCACTTGTGACACGTAGAGGCTCACTCGTGCTTGAAGCTGGCCGGTTCATCCGTTGCCATTCGATTCTATGAAGCGCTTTAGGGGAGCCGAGGGAGGATGATCCAAGGATGCAGAGGCTGATCGATTAACTGAGCAATATCAGGTATTCAGCCCCCCTTAGAGGCAAGTGAAGTTGGTGAGCTGTATGATGGGCAACTATTAGACGTCAAACAGCGCATCATTTGACGCTCGGGTGCTTCCCACATGTTCTTGAACTGACCTCTGAGTCATCAAAGTTGTGTTTCACAGTGATCTTGCTTGGGAAGTAGTAGTAGAAGAATAGGCGCGAGCATTTGTACTAGTGATAAACAGCTCTGTCCTCTGATCTTGTTCTTGCTCTTTCTTCTTTGGAAAACTTTTTGTAAAATGCTTTCAACCCGTGTAAAAGAATTTTGTAAATATTTACAAAATTTTGTTTCATATGTTTGAATAATTTTTTTGGAAATTACTCTGCAAATGATTTGAAAAATAGTTGTAAAAATATTTTGAAAATCTATCTATACCTTTGAAAAATCATCGTAAAATAATTTTAAAACTCCGTAGAACATTGCAAATTTATTTGTAAAAATCATTTGCAAAACAAATTCAAAATATTTCTAAAAATATTTTAAATTATTTTGAGAACCATTATATAAACATTAAATAAATACTCTTTACATCCTATACATAAAACTTGTAAAAAACATCTATGTGTGTACAAATTTTTAGTCTAAATTCTACATCATGTAAATATGTACACACTCCCATGTAAATATTTATATATACAACTTTTACTAACCATTTTCAAAAATTTAAAATTTTCAAAACCATAAAATTGTAAAATGTTTTCAAAATTGCATAAAAAATGCAAAACTTTTCAAAAATCCATAAAAAGTTGAAAACCAGAAAATAGCTTCGTAAAATAATTTGCATTTTTTATATTGACAATGATAATTGAACTGGTATGGAATGAATTTTGAAGATTTTAGCTTGGTTGGACCTTAATCCACATAATTACAAGAACCTTATAGGAATTGGAATTGAGGCGCTTCAGGTCTGCTTAGGAATTGGAATGGAGGCGCTTCAGATCTGCGATACTTAATTCTTTGAGACCACAATTCTGGGTTAATATGTCATCTTGACTATCTAAGTAGAATATTTCAAAACACATGCATGACTCTTATGGACAATGACCTAACTTTGACACATGCACTTTACACTTAGCTTAACTTAGTCGAAGTAGTGGAGGCTGGATTTGTTGGCATGAGAATTAAGTGAATGGAAACATATAAAATAACAATCAATGGCCATTGTACCCTAACCTGACCCAGTATCAAGGAGGTCTAAGTATAGGATTGATGAACACCCAGATTTTAGAGGGAGTCCAACGTTTGGTCTTAGGGGGGTCTATGGTGCCTGACAAATAAGGTAACATAATCATTGTGACGACCACTCTCTCGGCTCTTGGATTTCAAAAACCTAGTGCATAACCAATTAACCCACAACAATGATCAACCAATAAAGAAAGTGAGCTAAACTTTATTATACCTTTCAAAATAGTATGTTTATTATGCAAGTGTAGGGGTCGAACCACAAAGGAGTAATGGGGATAACCATAAAATTTGACAAACTAGAAAGAAAACCAACAAATGTTTTGTGGTTTTATAAGGCTTTTTAAATTTTACGGGTTTTAAATATTTTGTGATTTTTAGATTTTTTATTTATAAATGTTATTTTTTAGATTTTAATTTTTTTATATTTTTCTTTTTATATTTTCTGAATTTTAGCTTTCCTTTTTTTAATATAAATATGTAATAACTATAAATCTATAGTATACATACAGATAATATGTAGAATATAATAACTATATAGGATATAGATATATAATATATAGGTAATATTAGAGAAATACTCTTAAGTACATTAGTGTTTGTTTTTAAGAGTTTTAAAATATTTATAGAGATTTAAAATTATAAATATTAGTTGTAGGTAATATATAGTAGTAATATCTTTATAAGCTATATAGATAATATTTTAGTTATAAATGCAACTATATATAGTCAAAAGTTATAAAAAGGGTAAGTATCTCACAATTTCCAAAACCATTTGTAGTACATAATATATAATATAAACAATAATTATAAATATGAATGAATATCATCAAATTTTTGATAATTTTAAATCATTTTTTATAATAGTTTTAGTTTTTTTTAAAAATTTTTAGTGTTTTTCTTTTTCATTTTTTAGTTATTTTTGTTTAGTATTAGAAAACATAATAATAAATATACTTTATTTTTTTGGATTTTTTCAAATCATCTTTGAATTTCTTATGTATATTAAATGTAAATAGGAGAAATATGTACTATTTTTTAAATTTTTTAAAAGGGAAGATAATTTTAATGGACTCATGAAAAATATTTGTGATTTAATATAGTCTCAAGCACTTAAAATAATTTTCCTCTATTTTTTAGATGCAAAATGCAATTTTTAATAACCAAAATACAAGTAGTAAAACTAATTGTCCTAATAGGGACCTAAATGCAATTAAAAAAACTTTCAATGCATTTCAGAACATTTCATAAAAGTATAGGTACATACACGTAAAATTCCTAGATATTTTTGTATTAAATGCATTAGCTGAGGTATATGCAATAAGAAAAATGTAGCAAGTCCTACTTGCAATTTATCCACAAAATATTACACTTAACATCAAAGTTCTTGGACCAAATAATAAGACAATTCCACATGAGGTCCTCTGCAAAATATCCCGCCCCACACGTGTATGCGCATGTGAGGAGATGTGGACTGGACTTATATGCAAATAAAATTAATATGGGGGTTTGCAATGCAAATATTACAAAAAGTATTGAATGGAAGATAACTGTTTAGGGACTAAAAAGTAAAAACAAAAATCGAGGGGTGGAAGCAAAAAATACCCCTCGAAGAGCACAATCCGATGACTAAACCTTTTTCTTGTGCAAGACTAACTCGATAGGGTTTAGCACCTAAGGATTCAATACGTATCAACTTTTGTTGCGACGAAAGCATCCTACAACTCCACCTTCCTAGGTTCACCAGAACCCCAACGAAGCCCAACCAATGGGGAGAAGCGCCAGCTCCCTTTTGCACCATCAACAAGCCTCCCAGGTGGTCAGAGTCGACCAAGGGCTCGGATTGAAGTTCACCCAGTTGGCTCCTAGCCCTCTGATAAAGTTCAACTCCTAGGTGCAGCAACTGTCGTTGGATTGAAAGCTCCATCGCTATCAGAAAAAGAGAGGAGATCTAATCTCGTGCATCTATCAACAATAATGCAAGAATGAATAAATATGAGGTATGACAGAGGGTTCTGGTGAGTGAAAAGGAGGGAAATCCGATCTCTTAATCTGGGCTCGCTTACAGTGAATGAGGGCGCATGGAGTGTAGCGAATGCAATGGGGAAGGAAATATGATGGACAACGAGTCGGAACAGAGGGTGAAATAGTGAGAAATAATGAGCGAACTACGGATTTCAATTTTACAAAAATCAAGAAGAAATTGAGAGAGTTAAAAACCCAAACTGTTGTATCTCTACTAGTATGAATGAAAAGAGCAAGAAAACTAAGACTCTACTTGCAGAACAAGGAGCCAATGTAGAGCTCCACCTGAGCTACTTTGATGAACTCAGATCGCCACCTCTGGACCTCTTCTTACATGCCAAAAGCTACGATGAGGTTTTTGCTATCACCAGCAAGCTCGAGAATGAGGGAAATTGGGCATTTAGAGGGTAGGAGGCTATTTGTATAGGGGTTGGTTTGATCGAGGGTGCAACTTGATGCATTGATCCATCGATTGAGGAGTTATTAGTGTGTGAAAGAACAATGATCGAGGATCACAATCGAAGAAGGAATCATCCCCAGAAAATGCAAGATGCAATCGAGGAAAAATCTGAAGAACATGTGGTCAGCGGTTTTGATACGCCTACAGGAGTAAGGGGTCAGTTGACCGGTAGGTCAACCAAGCCCGATCCATGATTGTGCCATGTCACCCACAATGTAGACAAAATATAGAGAAACCACCCTTATTAAATCAATTTAAATTACTAAATATTTTATTATTTTTTTTCAAAACTTGAAAAATACTTATTATTTTATGTAGTATTTTATTACGATATCTATTTTTTCAAGTTAATTTATTAGATGTTAACTTTTACATGTATTACTATATGTATATCAACTTATCTTTTTATTTTTTTAATATTATAAATTTTATTATTTATATACATAATTTCTATATTTATAAGTTATTTAAATACATTTATACAATTATAAATTTATTTTTCTGAAGTTATTTGTCTTCTTAAATAAATATATAAGTACTTACAAGTATACTTTACTTATATATATTAAAGTATACTAATTTTTATTTTATTTATGGTGGTTTAATTTTAGTTTAGTTATAAACGTGCATTTTAAATAATAATAGCAATTTATAAAAATATAAGAATGTGAAAAATATAAAAAATAAATATATTGAATATTTTATAATGGTATATTGCACAACGAGGGCCTAAAAGCCAACATTTGCATCTTAACTCCAAATCAAATGAAACCACCTTCACTAAATAGATCATTTTCAGCTTGTGTGGAGAAGATATTAGTCTGGAAAGTTTTCTTTACATTTTTTTATTCTGTGTATCCCGAGCACATTGTGCATTATTTTTTAGTAAAATAAACTTTGAATTTTTTTATATTTTTGTACATGTTTCATGTTAAAAGTTTGTTGATTTGAGTATAAAAAATAAAGAATAAAATGGGTTCCAAAAACATTATTGGAGAATAAAAATTAGTATTTATTGTGTATTTTTTGTCCATTACCTCCCCCTACTTTATTCATTATCGACCAAGTCAGTTCCTGACTTCGTCTTGGGGTTTAGGATTACTCATTTTCTTTGACACTTCATTCTTTTTCTTTATTTTTATTTATTCTCTTATTTGATATTAAATACAATATTTTTTACAATATTTGTTGATCAATAATTGATTTTTCTTTGCTTTGTATTTCTTTTCATTCTTGTTTGTGCCGTGATGGATATAGAGTCTTTTGGTTCGCCCATGTTTTGAGGTTTTAGAAAAGTTGCACCAGTAGACCATTCCTCATTTGAAGCATTGTCTCAATCTTAAGGAGTGCATCTATATTTACAAGAGCTGGACTATATTTTCCAAGTTCTATTATGGTTTTATACACTTATAAAAGAATTGTTATGTGAGCTATTATTTACACCGGGTTCTCAAAACATTTGAAAACCTTTTAACAAATATATTGAAAACTTATTTTTAAAAATGATTTGTCAAACATTTTTACTAAACTTTATAAGATTTGGAAATCATTTTGTGAAGATTTTTCAAATAGTATACATAGATTTTTCAGAAAAATTTTACAACAGTTTTTAAATAGTTTACAAATCAATTTTCAATAATTTTATTCAAATAAATGAAAAAAATTACAATATAAAAGTTTTTCTGATGAATTGAAGATATTTTGCAAAAATTTTCCAAACAGTTTTTAGAAGATTTTTCAATACATTTTCCAACCATTTTCAAATCATTTTGCAAAATATTTTAACCCAATTTATTACTTGTATTTATAAAGAATTATGTGTATTTTATTGATTAGCCGTGCAAGTACGAGTTATGGATACAATATATACAAAGTATATATGATCCCCCAGACTTAGCTTGAGCTATGTCCTCATAGATCAGAGAGAAAAACGATAGACATGACTCGTACTAAGTATAGAAAAGCCTATACTACAACGACTAAATAGTAAAAGAGTGAGAAGTTGATAGTCCCCCCTATACTTAGGATCAAATAATCCTTAGTATAGCAGATTGTTCACAAGGCAGGGAGGGTCAAGGATGGGAATTTACGAAATCATCGGCTCGACGTGTCTACCCTTGTACTTAGGGTGAAATATTCCTAAGTATATACATAATATCGAGAGTTGAGGAGACATGCGAGGGATCAAGGAATGAACAATTTAGGGTACTCATCCCCCTATACATAGAACAAAGTACATCCAAACCGTATCAATGATGACAGGGTTTAGCTCCTTTTGGAAGAATTTGAACTAAGCAAGAAAAAGGATAAAAGAAAATAAATTTTCTGATCCATTTATCTCTGTGAGATCTTCTTTCAAATCCACTTGGATTACGTCTACAATGGACAGGAATGTACTATGCTCTAGATTTCACTTCATCAGCTATTCGTTGACCATGAAATGGTTGGCATTAGGTGACAATTCATCAAGAGGCTTCCATTATCACGTATAGTTTTTACTATGAATGGCCTAATCCATTTTCTCTTTAGCTTGCTTGGAAATATTTTCAACTTAGCATCAAATAACCAAACATTCTATCCATGCTCAAAAGTATTCCTTCAGATGTTCTTATCATGCCATTTCTTGACTTTCTCCTTGTTCATAAGCTTATTATTGTATGCATAGTCTTAGAATTCAAACAGGCGATTAAGATTGGCTTTCTTGTTTTTTCCAGCTTTCTCTGAATCCAAATTATACGTATTCACTACCCATAAAGATTTGTTAATTAATTCCATCGGTAGATGGCATGTCTTGACATAGATAAGGCGATAGGGAGACATGGTAAGAGGAGACTTGTATGCAGAGCAGTAAGCTCAAAGAACTGAGTCAAGCATCTTTAAACATTTATTCCTATTATGTTGTACAAGTTTCTGCAGGATTGTCTCTCTGTTTGAACATTCAGCTAAGCCATTTGACTATGGGTGGTATGACGCAATAACATAATGTTATATATCATATTCTTTTTAAATTTCTTGACTTCTTTGTTCACGAAGTGGCTTCTCCCATTGATGAACCCATGATTCGTTAACATTCTCTGTGCATTTTGTCTTAAAACCCTTACAAAATACACGTAAATATCCACTAATTTCCATTTCTTAACAAAAACATAGTCATGAATAAAAATTCACTTTTATGCATTAAAATCATGTAAATAAATAAAAGAATGAAAATAACGAAAAAAAATAAAGGTAAATTATAGATAAGTATATATGTACAATATGACTTGTATAAATAAATATAGATGAAAGATATATTTATAACCTAATCCCTGAGACCGTGTCGGCATGGAGTGGTCGACAACGAAATAAGTAGGCGGAGATAAGAAAGAAAATAAGTAAAAATAATTAATTCCATACTTTATACATTCTTCATTAATTATTCAAAAATATCAAAACTTCAAGGATTTTTAATTAATTCATATGAACTTATTTTTCACCAAACTCTTCTCCTAATTATTTCTAAAAATGTTTAAACAAATATAAAAATAAATTAAAACATTACCTTGTATATATACTAAGAAATCCAACTTGTAAAATCTCAAAATCCCAACTTTCGAACATCATAACTTTCTCATGTCAATTCCAAGTTCAATTTTCTACCTTTAAAGTTCATAAAAAAATATTATTCTAATTAATAAAGGTGATTTCACTAAAATTAAAGTTCGTTTGCAAAAGGTCAGTTTTGGGACCTAACCACAATTAGGTGTCTGGGCTATCTATTTAAGACACATTATTTTTTTTAATGTTTCTTATAATTTCTATCTATTTTCTTGATCATGTATTTTAACCCTAATTTATTTCATAAATTTTGAAGCATATTTATTTTTTTAATAAATCAAAAAACCCAATTTATAGGTATAAAGGAATTGTATAACATATACTTGTATGTATTAAAATACATAAAATAATTTGTTAAAATATAAAAAAAAATTGTTCTACAAAAAATCCGTACATATTTATTAATTCAATAAATAAGAGTATATAACGAATATACTATTTATTAATTTATTATATTAAAAATCGAAAACCTCTTCAATAAGTATTATTTATACTTATTTATTAATATAAGATTAATATTTTTTAAACAAAATAATTATTTTTAAAATTAAATATATCATATTTTAGTTAATTTAACTATCTATACTTTTTGTTTTATACCTAATTAAAATAAATCTATACACTACTTAATTCATATTTATTAAGGTATTTCTTGAACCTAGCCAACTAGGAGCCGACACATGTCAGCACCAGGGACCTTCTTCCTCCAGAAGTCCAGCTGGTAGTCTGTTCCAACTACTGACTTTCAACTTTTTCTCCACGCCACCTCCAAGCTTCTCCCTCCATTCTATCCCATCAGGTCTCTTCTCCTAACAAACCTCCTCCATGCCTGCCCTTGATTCCTATATTACTCTAGTCAATTCACCCTATAAAACCCTTGAACATCTGCCATTAACAACTAGCCATTCTTGAGCTCCAGCTTCAAGAAACTAACTGGCTAACCAACCATCTTATCCGACATGCCCCACCATACTCTGGTTGTGACAAAGCCCAAGGACAACCCCATGTGGAAGAAGGAAGATTAGAGGAGGGTTCCAAGGCAATTCACCGCCTTGCATGGCGACACACCACCATGTTGAGCTTCATCCACTACCGCCCGTCGAGCAGCAATCGAGATTCATACAACCTCAGTCCTAGTGAGTTCCTTAATCCTTTTACCATTTTATTATCGATCTTCGTGCCCACATTAGCTTTTAGCTAAACACATCATTATGAACCTTAAATCATCTAGTTTGATGCCAACCTTGCACATTCCTTCATATTCAATTCAAATCAATTCGATTCCCTTTCCCTTCGTCATATAACCTGTGCTTTACATTTTCTGGATGGTTTGTGTTAGGTTTACAATATCTTGAGTTTGTTTGCCGATTTACGTGCAAATCGGGCACCAAGATCTTCCTTTGCAGGTCCATCTTTCACGAGGAGCAATGATATATCATCAAGAGCCTTAGAATCCAAAGAATTATCAAATATTCATCGTATGCAATTGCTTCTAGAATAGTCGGAACCTCAACCTTCATCAGTGAATAACCGTCAGCTTCAGCCACCTTCGGATCTCTTAAATCGCAGGAAAGTTCAAAGGGAGAAGGTGTCTCCCTCGTGACCCTACAGGAGATCAAAGAACGAAGCAGGTCTTCGTGGATAATTCGTGGAAGGATCACCTATCGCCAACTAAGCGGAGGAGCTGAAGCACATTAAGATCCTCCAAAGAGTACAATATGTCGATACATATCCCATGTCGACAGCTCAGATCACAAGCCAATTTCTATTCTCAGTCGCTCAAATAATTGAATTCTACTCATGAGTCAAAATCTCTAATATTCTGGAAAGATGGTCTGCCACCAAATTTTTGGCTCCAAAATTATCACGGATTTCCAAATAAAATTCCTAGAGTATAGATTCATCGGATTAAACAAGGCTTGGTATCCTTCTTGTTTTGTAGGTACTTGATGGTAGAGTGATCTGTGTAAGTGATGATCTTGGATCCCAATAAATATGATTTGAACTTATCCGAGGAAAACATTAGGGCTAGCAACTCTTTCTATGTGACAATGTACTTTTTGGGCCTCATCAAGTGTTCTGCTAGCGTAATGAATTGTAAATGGGAGCACATCTCATCTTTCTCCAAGAACAACACCAATTACTTAATCGAAGGCATCCATCATGATCACAAAAGTAAGAGACATATTGCATGACTGCAGGAAATGAGAATGTGTGATGAGGTCCATCAGCAGATTGAAGGACTGGAGAATCTGGTCATCGACCACAATATCGGCCTCCTTTCCAAGAAGCTCATTTAGCAATCAAGCAATATTTCTGAAGTCTTTGGTGAATCTTTTGTAAAATTCTACATGCCCCAGAAATGACATGACTTGCTTCAAATTTGTTAGTGGCTCAAGTTTAGAAATCATGTCCACCTTAACTGAGTTAACCTCCATGCCACTCTAGGAGATCATGTGGCCTAGTACAATTCCTTCAGTCACCAAAAAGTGACTCTTTTCCCATGAAAGCATAAGATTCTCCTCACATCATCTCATCAAAATCGGTCTACGTATCCCAAGCATTGATCAAAACTTTCCTATAGACCAACAATACACTCATGAATAATTTGAAGAAATGGTCAACCATATCTAAAAAAATAGCAAACATGCACCTTTGGAGTGTAGCTAGTACATTGCATAATCCAAAGGGCATTTTCTAAAGGCGTATGTACCAAATGAACAAGTGAAAGTAGCATTGTCTTGGTCTTCTGACATGATGGTGACTTGATTGTATCTAGAGTATCCATAAGATCAGAAATGTTCCTTCAAGGCTAGTCTTTTGACAATATGGTCGATAATGGGAAGTAGAAAATGGTCCTTCTTGGTTGGAAGATTTAGATTTATGTAGTCCACACAGACATGCCAAGAAGTCGGTAATCTAGTGAGAATCTTCTCTCCATTATCATTGTTAACATTGTCGATCATAGATTTCTTCGCATGATGTGCATCAGACTCACCCAATTGGAGTCAGAGATGGGATAGACGAATCCCACATCACACCATTCTATAATTTGTTTCATGATAGCCTCCTAGAGGTTTGAGTTTAGTTTGCGTTGGAATTCCCCGGAGGTCTCATTGTCTTCTTCAAGATGATGTGATGTGAATAGAGTTACTGATTTATCCCATGGAGATCCATGATGTTCCAGCCTATGACCTCACGTTTTCTTTCAAGAACCTCAAGAAGACGAGATTCTTATTCTTCGGCCAAAAGGAATTGATAATGACCGGGTACATGTCTGATTCACCAACAAGGAAGGCATAGTACATGTTGAAGGGTAAGGGTTTGAGCTTTGGTGGGGAAGGAATTAACTTGGTGGCAACATCATCAACTGTAAGAAGAGTCGGATCTTTCATCGGTTTGTTGTCCACCATCGTGCCTTTAGAATCTGAATTCAAAACATCACATACATAGGCAAGGAAATCATCATGCTCAGATGGGGATGGTTGTTCAATTATTTCCACGAATTTATCAACAAAGATCTAATCTTCAAAGATATTTGTGAACTTGACTGTGTTATCCCAATACTTCCTCAAAGGAGAAGAATTCTTGTGTTTCCTTGTCGTCCAAAAAATGTTTTGGCCCCTAATCTCAGCTAAAATTTCACAGTCTTATTGTTCATGTGGTTCAAGATCTCTCATCACATATACCACTTATGTAGGCTCTGATTTTGAGACCGTCTCTATCTGCTCTTTGTCACTATTGGAGTAAAAGGTGATTTCTCCAGTTCCATAATACACTACTTCTTCAGTTGCTCATAGGAACGACTGATTAAGGATGATCGAAGTGTGGAGCAGAGGTGTGGAGGTGTCCATATCTAGGACAATCAAATCAATAGGGAATTGCATCCCTTGGACAATGGCAATCACGTCCTCCAACATTCCCCTAGGTCGCTTGATTGGTATGTTTTTAAATTGTAAAATCATTTTTGTATACTTGATCATCCCTACTCTAAATTTAACTATTTGGGAAAAAGGTAACAATTTGATAGACGATCCACCATCGAGCAATGTGTACTCTAACTCTTGATTGAAAATTTGGCATCTCACTAGAGGAACTCCCTTGTCTTTCTTTTTATTCGAGAGACTATTGATGGCATTTATAGTGGCCATGGTTAGAATGTGCATCTCTTGTTTCCTACAGTTTTTTTGCAGTTTGGACGCTTTGTTGTACATTATTCTTTCAGCTCCTTTTTTTACAACATGCATGTACTCCATGGACTTGAGTAACGACAATTCAAGCATAATGTTTTGCTATATTTCAAATATGCCAGGATCAGATAAAGCAATTTTTATTTTTTATGTTTTTTATTTAATTACACAAGGAAGATGAATATATACATAACAAAAAATACTTTGTAAATCTTTGTCCATATCTTTGTGTATAGGTAGATTGCAAAAATGTGCAAAATTATCTACATCTTGTTGACCAAAATGCACAACAGGTTCAGCACCATCTACTAGGTTCAATGCCATTGCTTGCTTCTTCATTGATGGCATTTATTTGCCTTTACCGCTACTTTCTTTTTTAGTTTTATGGCTTTCTTCATTTCTGTATGTTTTTGTGGTTCGTGCTGCATCATTAAAAAAACTTCATTGGCACGTTCTATTGGCCTAGAGGAGGACTCTTCATAATATGTTTTTTTCTTCCCCTTATTTGTCATAGTCGCATGAGGTGTCCTACCACTCATATGATTTACAACATTAGATAAAGCAATATTATTTTCACCTTAATTGGGTCGAGCACCATAGGCTACCCGCTTCTTGTGATAGAAGTTGTTCGGGTTAGATTTGACCTGATCCAGGATGATAGTTTTCGTCGATATTCAGTCATCCATGTCTGGCTCATTTCACCCATGTTCTTGATGAGCTAGTACAAACAATCAAGAGTCATGTTCATCGATGCTACCTCAGATGATTCAGCTTGATGTGGCCACTGAGTCTGCTGATATGTGGGGAGGTAGTTGTTGGTAACCCTGAAAGTATTGAGGAGAAGGGGGAAGAGAAGGATATTATTGTTACTGTGGAGAGGAGTACTAACACTTATACTGAATAACCAGCTGCTGAGAATTCTGATGACGGTATCGGAACTGCTGGTAGTTCTGTCTCTAGGTATAATCATGATATGGAGGCTGCTGGTGATGGCATGGGTTAGAAGTTCTGACCTCTCTTCTGCTGATGATATGGCCGGCTGGTGGTGTTTTGCCCCTGGAATTGTCTGTGAGGATGTGTTATTTACTGATCATTTTTCTAGATGCTATTCACCTCCTGAATGTCTAATGGATGTGGGAAACACTGCTTGATATACTAGAGTTGCGACTATGGTTGTTGTTAAACAACCATCTGTGTCTACATCTATAACTGCTTGGGTGCTTGCATGTAATATATGTGTTGGACCTGAGGCTGGATGGGACTTGGTTGAGGCTGATGTTGCATTGGAGGTTCCTTCAACTCAACAGGATTGTCAGGGGTGGCTGCCACATAGTTGCAGGCACTGATAGTTTTCACCAACTCCGGTTGCTTGGTGATTGTATCGAGCTTCTCCAAACCCTTCATTCTTTATTCGATCACAACGAGCTTCTCTAAATCATGTGATCACTTATCTATGACAGCTACCTTGGACAAGTAATTTCCAATGTTTTTGAGATCTAAATTCTCGCACTTGTCCTCTTCATGAGTATTCTCCATATTGACATTTTTGCAGATGAACTGTAGAGTGTGGCCTCTTCTTCAGCCAGCTGATTAAAGATTCACCAAATTGTGTCCTCATACTTATTAAATTTTGAACCTGCATAGGCGACATTAACCAGACGTTGACTTTTCACAGTAAGACCCTAAAAATGTGTTGGACCAAGTTGGTTTTTGAGCTATGAACATGGGGACATTTCTCTAACAAATCACTGAACCTCTCCCAAGTCTTATGAATCAAATCTTTTGGTCCATGGAAGATGTTGTCAATCTTAGAGTGCATCAGATTGAGATGAAAAAGTAGGTAGCATTTATACCGAAAAGCAGACATCAACTCCATCCACATCTTCACCACTTTCCCCAAGTGGTTGATCCAGTAGAGTGCTTTGCAATGAAGGCTAAAAGGGAAAGTGGTCATCACGAATAAACCCAATGGGATGTTGGGGTAGTGTGCCATGTTGTACATGTGTCCAAACTATTGTAGATAGATGTATGGCTCTTCATTTGGGTTCTTGTGGGAACGGAGGAGGAGATATATGAGTTGTGACTTCAGTTCAAAGTGTCAGTGGATCAGAGGAATCAAGATCCATTTGATGATTCGATCAACCCCTATGTTGTATGTATGCTTTGGTGTGGGCTTGGATCGACCTCTCCTTCCTTTGCTCTCTCACCTCTACAAGGTCCATCTACAGAATGGTTGTCTTCATCATCACCATGGATATCATCATCTCCTCCTCCATGAGTCTGTCTCTCTTAATACTTCCTCCTCAGGTCATTCAATATTTCTTGAAAGGTGACCTAGGCCAGTGTTTGATTAGTCAATTGCCGCTATATAGCCTAGGTGGATTCCAATAGATGATTCTTCTCTTCATTCTGGTTCTTTCCCTTCTCGGTATTATACTCGATGCTAGGAAGTTGTGGTCCCTTTCCTCTACCTACAAGGACCATCTCATAATATGATTGTGAATGGTTAGCCACCATATTGGGGCCTTGATATGCAATAAGGAAAATACATAAATGTGTTTGCATGCCAACACAAATGTAGAGAATAATTCATGATTTGGATCAATCCTGAATTTATTAATGACAGAGAAGTGTAAGGAGTAAAATCAATCTCCATCCAAAAAGTGAAAAACATGGGAAGATGGTTTTCTTGGTCTGTGGGAGGTACAAGAAGCTGGGAGATTGAGGATGTTTTGCCAAACTCGAACCAATCACTTAGGGATAACGTCGAATTCTTGGAGATGTTGAACCTGTGGAATCGATGTAGGCATCGGTAGAGTCCTAGACTAAGCCATCCAGAAGTCAACATCTAGAAGGTCAAGAGGAAGATAGAGGAAGAATGAAAGATACGGTGATGAATAAGTAGTAAAAGGAGTGTAAAATAGTAGAATGCTCAAAGTGAGCGAAGGTTAAAGAGAGATGAATAGAAAGAACAACAAAATGATGCAAGTGCATGTGAATGATCTTTGAATCCTAATCTAGATCCAAACAAACACCAACAAAATTGGGTTCAACATCTCAACATATGTGAAGTCATTAAAGTTCAGCTATTTTTATCTTTTAAATTTTAGTTTTGTTGTTCCAAGAAAAAAATATAATACATTCTTATCCGCTAGCCCTAGAAGAGAGTGAGTATTGCCTAAAAAGTATACTATACTTGTTCCACCTCCTTTGTCTCATATGATATGCACTTTTTGAGATACGCGATATCAAGCCTAGGGAGATACTCATCCAAAGAAGAAGAGAGGAAGTCGATAGGTGAAATGGCTATTTCCCTCAAAAATGAGGTCCTTGGACATAAGAAGATGAGAGAGACACACCTGTGAGTGTGTGGCCTGTGCTTAATACACCAGACCAAGTTGGATGCTCTACACAAGGTGAGAGCACCGTCGTCGATAAGGCCCTACTCGCCTATGTATGATAGAAGCACCGATAATTCGTTTGTCCTAGATGATAGTCGAGGCAACCATAGATCAGGTTTTTGGCTCTATTCCTTATGGGTCGTGCTACTTCAAATGTACCTGAATGCAATGAGGGATATATGAACCCTAAATAATGATGTCCATTACAGATTTTAATTACGGTAAAAAATTATTTAGTAGTCCCATTGTTTTAATATAGATTTTCACCTTTTTGAGTATTTTTCAATAAATATCACCTAATGATTTTCTGGATTTTCTTTAGATCCTAGGTGATGAAGATCAGTGGGAAATAGAGAGAAAGCAATGCAAGGAAGCACTAGGATGGAAATCTCAACCTTCTGTCAAAATGATGGATTCTCAGATAGAAGACATACAGTGCTTCCCAACACTCTATATGAGGGATGCATAACAGAAAATTTAAACCTAATCTAAATAATATTCAAGACGGTGAAATCATCCTAAGGAGGAATTGCTATTATCTTGAAGAACAAAATTGTATTTGATTTAGATCCAAACATATAAGAACATTCAAATATTAAGTGTGTTAACCCAGCATACTCGATCAAGAAACCTTAAAAATGCTATGGGCTCAATCAAAAAAATAAATGAAAATAAAGGTGGAAAGCACAAATCATGAGAAACAATATAAAAATAAGGGAGAAATAAGGAGGATAAATTTGTAGAAGGTGAAGAAAATGTGAAAAAACTGATGAGACATCAAGTGAGTAATCACATGGTAAAATAAGCTCGAGAGTTTAAGTGTTCGCCTGTATTGTTGCATATTACTAACAAAAAATAAAATGAGTATCTCTCTAACAAAAATAAAGGAAAAATCATGTAATAATAGTTGCTTTCTCTCTATCTATCTCTTTTACTCTCTCCAATTGGCTTAAAGGAAGAAGAGCGAATCTCCTCGCGGCTCGTGTGTACCAACGTCCTAATAAGTTTCCATCGCAACATAGTGCCTCACAAGAAAATCAATAGAGAAAATATATTAGCACAGATAAACAATTATCTCTATCAAAGAAAAATAAAATAGAAAATAATGGAGGAAATATGCAAACAAAATCTATCATAAGTGTTGCTCCATGACATCGATACCATTTCAAGAATACCTATATTTTAGAGGCATCCTAAGATCTTGTCTTAGATGGTCTGTAGTACCCGATAAGTTGGGTCCTACAATCGTTGTGTCGATCGCTCTCTCAACTCTCAGATTTCAATAATCTAGTGCATCAACAATTAACCCACGATAATGATCAAGAAATAAACAAAGTGTGCTAAAATTTAATATGCTATATAGAATAGTACATATAGTACACAAGTGTAGGGGTCGACTCGCAAAGGAGCAACAGGGATAGCCACAATAATATACAATCTAAAACGAAAATCAATAATTAATTTTGTTTATTTTATAGGGACTTTTAAAATTTAATTGGTTTTAAATATTTTTTATTTTTTGGATTTGAATTTTGAAATATTATTTTTTTGTTTTAAATTTTTTACTTTTCTTATAATATTTTATGATAATTAGTTTTCCTTTTTTAATATATATGTAATATGTATAAATCTAAAAGCATATATAGATAACATGTAGAATATAATAAATATATAGGATATAAATATATAATATATAGATAAAATCAAACAAATACCCTTATGTACAGTCCTTTTTATTTTTTACGTGTTCTTGAATATTTATAAGGATTTATAAATAATAATAATTATAAGTAGTATATAGTAGTAATATGTATAAGTTATATTGATAATATTATATTTATAAATGTAATTATATAGTCAAAATTTGTAAAATAAGATGGTTTGTCTTTTTTATATCTTTCTCAATTTTTGAAAATTTTCCTATATGTTTTGCTACATTTTGTATTTTTAATTAATTGAAAAAAGGTTAATATAAGGATTTAAATCACTAGGTCATATTATTTTGGAATTTAAAAATAGTAAGTACATCATAATTTTCCAAAACTATTTTCAATACATAATATAAAATATATGCAATCAGAAACATGAATGAATAGCTTGTGATTTTTATATTATTTTAATATTTTTTATAAGTTTTTTGGGGTTTTGCATTTTTAGTGTTTTTCCTTTTGTAATTTTTAGTGATTTTTAGCATGGAGGTGCAAAATTTAGTAATAAAGATACTCTATATTTGGAATTTTTCAAAAAAATATAAATTTATAATCAAAAAGGAGAAATATGCATTGTTTTTATATTTAAAAATAAGAAAATTATTTTTATGGCCTCATGAAAAATATATGTGATTTTATAGAGTCCCAAACACTAAAAATGATTTTCCTGTAATTTAGATGCAAAATGCAATATTTAATAATCAAATTACATGAAATAAAATTAAATATCCATGTATGGACCTAAATGCAATTAAAATAAACTTTCAATGCATTTAGAAACACTTCACAAAAGTACGAGGGCATACATGTAAAATTACCAATTATTTCTATATTAAATGCACTAGAAGGGGTATATTTGCAATATTCAAATAGTTCAAGGCCTTACTCGCAATTTAAGCACAAAATATTACACTAAATATTAAATTTCTATGACTGAATAATAACACAAACCCATAGGGGTCCTCTGTAAATGTCCCGCCCCTTACCTATATGTGGGCGAGAGGTGACATGGACTAGACTTATTTGCAAATAAAGTGAATGCATGGTTTACAATGCAAATATTACCAAAAGTATTGAAATGATAGATAATTTTTTAAGGACTAAAAAGTAAATACAAAATAAAAGGGTGGCAGCACAAAATACCCCTTGAATGATGCGATCCAATGACTAAATGTTCTTCTCTTAGACATGGGGTCATTGAAGGACGCTTGATGTTGGTTCGTCGACGGATGCATGGGATTATATCTCCACTCTTTATATGAAGGTGATGGTGCCTTCAATCCAATGATGGTTGCTGCACTTGGGAGTCGAACTTGATCAGCGGCTCGGAGCCCACCAGGAAGAATAGGGAAGAACACTTTATTGAGTGAACTTCAATCCGAGCTCCTGGTCGACTCCAAGTACCTGGGAGGCATGTCAATCGTGTAAAAGGGACCTGATGCTCCTCCACATAGATTGGCTACTAATAAGAGTCCGGGACCTTTCATTGGGTCCTAGAGATCCTGGGAAGTTGGAGTTGTTGGGATGCCATTGTCTTAACAAAAATTGACCCAAATTGGGTCCTAAGGTGGAAAACGTTGCAGAGTTAGACTTGCACTAGAAAAAGAAGGATCCTAGTCCTGGGTTGGAGTAAGAATGAGTAAGATGAGGTGTAATAAAGGGTTCTGTGGAGCAACAGAAGAGCGAACCCTGATCTCCTAATCAGGGCTCGATCAGAGTGAATTGGGGTGCATGGGGTGTAGTGAATGTGATAGGGAAGGAGATGCGATAGTCAGTGGTCGGAATAGAGGGTGAGACGATGACAAAATGTGGTCAGAGTAAAAGCTCTGATGAACTACAAGTTGATATTACAAAAACCAAGACAAATTTGAGTAGGATTAAAACCAAAACTACGCTACTTCTGGGAATGAAAAGCGCAAGAAACTTATCTTTACCTATAGAACAAGGAGCCAAGGTGGAGCTTTGTCTGAGCTACTCCGATGAGCTCGGATCACCGCTTCCGAACCTCTTCTTCCGTGCCAAAAGCTACGGTGAAGTTGCTGTTGTCAACAACATTATCAAGCATGAGGGAAAATGGGGATTTCAATGGTAGAGTGAGATCAAGTTTGGATGGATCTTGGAGTAGGTTATCTGTAAATGGGATGGTTTGATCGAGGGTGTAACTCATTGCATGGATCCATCGATTTAGGAATTATGTTGTGTGAATGAACGATGATCAAGGAGCAAAAATGAAGAAGGAATCATCCCTAGAAATTGCAAGATGCGAGCAGGGAAAGACAAAGAAGAATGGGTGGTCAGTGGTTTTGACACGTTATCAAAGCAAGAAAACTATTTATTATTTTATGTCGTACTTTATTATTATATTTTATAATAAATGTTAACTTTTATTAAATGTTAAAGTGTGGTCAGTGGTTTTGAGATAATTTATTAAATGTTAACTTTTACATGTATAAATATAGCTATATTAACTTACATATTTAGTATTTTATTTTTAATTTGTATTTTTGATTTTATTATTTTATATACATAATTTATATATTTATAAAGTTATTCAAAAAAATCTATACATATTTTTATTTTATTTTACTGAAGTTATTTGTCTTCTTAAATATATATGTATATTTACTATAAATGTATTACATGTATACTTTACGTATATATATATAAGAATATATTTTATTTTATTTTATTTCTTGTTGTTTTATTTTAGTTTAATTATGCACGTGTATTTTAAATAATATTGAATAAAATTATAAAAATATAAGATCCAAACATATTGAATATTCTATGCAGGTATATTGCATAATGAGGGTCCAAAAGCCAACTTTTGCATCTTAACTCTAAACTGAACAAAACCATGTTCATTAAATACTTCATTCAATTTTATGCACAATAGTTTAAGTTCGATGAATATGAGCCAGTACGAAGAAGATACAGGTTTGTAAAGTTTTCTTTGCGGCTTTTATCTTGTGTGTCCTAAGCACATTGTGCATTATTTTGAGTGAAATAAATTTTGTATTTTTCATTGTATTTTTATTTACAAGTTTCATGTTCAAAGTTTTTGATTTTAGGTATAAGTAATAAAAGATAAAATGGGTTCTAAAAAGCATTTTTGGAGAATAAAAATTAGGGTATATTATGTGTTTTTTGTCCCTTATCTCCCTCTACTTTATTCTTTGTTGAGCAAGTCAATTCTTGACATAGTCTTGAGGTTTAGGGATACTCAGTATCTTTGACACTTCCTTATTTTTTTTCTTTTATTTATACTTTTATCTTGGCATAAGTACATTATTTTTTACAATATTTCTAGCTCTATAGTTGACTGTTACTTTGTAGAAATTAATGTTATATACATGTATTTAACTAGAGATTTAAGGCAAATATGAAAGAATAAAGGTGATGTGATGGAGATTCATCAAGGATACCGTGTCCTTAGATAATGCTTCAAAAGAGGATAGTTTACTAGCTCAAGAGGAAAATGTCCTTTGGTAAATATCGTTGTACTTAGTATTAAAAATTGTGTATGATGACTCCAAAAAAATAGAAATGCAAAAATGAATGAAAAATAAATTCCCTACGGATTTATATATTCAATAAGCAAGCGTGTGCTTCAACATCAAAGATACATGTGAGACTGTAGCTAGATGACTTGACTACATTGGTCAAGCATCCAGAATATGTATTTACACCAGCTACCATCCATTCTCTTCTCCACCTCCACTTCTTGAGCCGATTGCACTTGAATTTAGAAGGGAATGACCCGCTCCTCGAGGAAGGAGTTATTGGATTGGGGAATTAGGGATACCATGTTGGATAAGACTAACTCTTTACTGCTTCAACTGATAGGAGTTACATATCACTTACACTGTACATGGTACATAGACTCATAGTCTTAAGGGTCTGTGTATGATATAGACTTATTCTGACCTGGCTTTTGAGACACTTGGATAGAGTTTCATGGTACTTGAATGATGTTGAGGTTCTAGTTTGATTCCCAATATGGATCCGACCAAAATTAAATTCCAAAAGGTCTGACTAAGCACCGAACTTTGAATTTATGAAGATAAGTTTAAAAGTTAAAATCAATGCAACTTCTTTTTTATTTTCATTCTTTTCTTTTTATGCACACAAAGTGTTTGCTAGGCATTAGCAAAGGCTGGTATATGGGGGTGATGGGTCTCCATTTCATCACCTTTATTCTTTCATTTTTGCCTTAAATCCCTAGCTAAATGCAATTGATTTATACAAAATAACACCCCAAAGTTGATACATGAATATTGTATATTTAAAAATAAAATAATAAAGAAAAGAAAAGAAAAAGAAATGAAGTGTCAAAAACACTGAATGACCCTAGAACTTGAGACTAAGTCAATATTGACTTGTTCGACCAAGAATAAAGTAAAGGGAGATAGGGCAGATAAATTGCACACAAAGATAGAAAACCCTAATTTTACTTATAATTGAATTTGTGCTCTATTTTATTTTTCATTTTCTACACATAAAATAATAGAGCCTGCAACATGAACATTGAACATAAAAATACCAAAAAATTCAAGATTTATTACACACATAAATAATGCACAATGCACACAGGATAAACATATCAAAAAGTTGCAAACAAATCTTTACAAACTTGTATCTCCTCCATAGACTCAAAATAAACCAAGCTCACCTTTGTTCATAAAATTAAATTATCTATCTAATGAAGAGGTTTCATTTAAAATGGAGTAACGATGAAAAAGTTGGCTTTTGGATCCCTTTTGTACTATATACGTGTATAATTTATTCAATATATTTATTCTTTACATTTTTATCTTTCTTATATTTTTGAATACTTGTAAATCACATTTGACATATTTATAATATAAACATAAAATAAAATGATTCATTATGCATTTTAATAAATATTTTATCATAAAATATATATGTATACTATACCTATAAGATACATACCCTTATTTATTTAAGTAACTAAATAAACTAAGAAAAATAAATTAAAATCATGTAAATATATGTTTAAATATAAATTAAATATATAAATATAATAAAATACATAATTCAAGAATAAAAGTAAAATACCTCAAATGTAGGTATTTATACAAATATATACATGTAAAAATTAATATCTAATAATTGAGCTTGTAAATATAAATAAAGATCATAATAAAATACTATAAATAAATATTTTTGTGTTTGAATTTCATTTAATGAAATCTTTTCTTATTTTAATTGATTTTACAAGGCAATTTTCCCTTGTTTTTTTTCTGGTTGGTCCACATGGGTCAACCAACACCCTCCGATTGTTGACCTTCGATCAAAAATCCTTTTCTCCACCGTCCGACCTGTCAGACTCACATGCACCCATCTTTCTCCCATATTTTGACCATGAACCAAGGCTTGAAATGCCTTGGTTCCTTCACCAACATTGCTCTCCTTGCTTCCCTCCATCACACTAGCCAACTATCACTCACTAACCCTTCATCCATATCACGCAAACGACCCTCGAACATCGCTCCATCTATTGTGTATAAATACAAAACCAATCCAATATTTTTGGTTTTGATCCTGAATTACACTTGTAACCCCAATAGGAATTAGTTGAGTATAGTTCTTAGTGATAGGAGGAGCACATCGATCCTTGTCGGTGTGGAGAAGATGCGGATTTTGGAGGTCTACCATCGCCAGAATCTTCTTAAGGTGAAGGTCCCCTGCATCCCTATTTCCTACTGGTTTGAGATATTTTCTTCATCTTTTTTTTAGAATTTCATTCCCACATAGATTTGGTGTTAGTTTAATTGATAATTCCATAGATTGGTGTAATTTAGGATCTTTGTGCATTGGAGCCTAAAGCTCCATCATAAAATCACCGTTAATCCTTCGTTATTTCGACTTGCCTCCATCTCCCCTTCATACCATATCACATTCTCCAAATTTTGACCAACTTTCGCCCTTGATTCTGTAAGAATCAAGGTCCATCGAGCTTCCTCCTCCACCATTGGAGCTCATTCTCCCTTTCATCCTCAGCATATTTGCAGCTTCAAAATAGGTCGAGGAAACACCCCTTGAGCTAACAAAATTTTGTGTACATGTCAGGAGCCTGGGGAGCCTCCAAGATTAAGGAATCGAAAGAGCCCAAGTCCCAATCAATGGGACCTGGAAGCTGAAGAGAGGTAGTTGTAGGTGCGACAACTTCCCATGAAGGTTTTACGCTCATCTGAGAAGAGAATGGCGGCTAGAGCTCAGAGATACCCATGATCGAAATATCACATGCATCAAGTTCTTTAGAGTTCCTCCTCCATCCACCATTTTCATTCGATCACCAAGATGAACCATAACTAATATGGGCTGCTTATTTTAGGCGAAATGATATGTAAGAAGGAGTGTGTGATCAACCCACATGGAAACATCTCATCCATTCAATCACGCACACCATGGGTAATTATTTAAGTAACACCTCCTTTTTGTATTTACATACTATAAATATTTGTGTAAATTTCAAAATTTTTGTAATATTTGGATAGGAACCCCATATTTCCAAATATTTACAAACAAGTCGTTGCCCCTTTTGTGTTGCGCCATGTAAGGCATTGTGATTTTTGCATTGATGCCATGCTGGATTTTATTTCTTTATGTTTGAACTTTAAATTGTAATATAAGTGTCAACATTTTGGAGAAAATTGCAAGCAAAACCTTAACTTTTTTATTACAAATATACCCCTGTAAATTATATATTATTTCTCTACTCTCCTATTTTTATTAAATATATTAACTGTTTATTTAATGTTGGTAAAAATATGGTAGATGCTTCTTGATATGTCCATGCATGCACATAGGATGGAGCATGGGTCGGACTCGGGTTGGGCCCAATTGAGCCCAACCCAGGCCCATTTAGGACTGGGGATGACCCGCTCCTCGAGGAAGGAGTTATTGGATTGGGGAATTAGGGATACCATGTTGGATAAGACTAACTCTTTACTGCTTCAACTGATAGGAGTTACATATCACTTACACTGTACATGGTACATAGACTCATAGTCTTAAGGGTCTGTATATGATATAGACTTATTCTGACCTGGCTTTTGAGACACTTGGATAGAGTTTCATGGTACTTGAATGATGTTGAGGTTCTAGTTTGATTCCCAATATGGATCCGACCAAAATTAAATTCCAAAAGGTCTGACTAAGCACCGAACTTTGAATTTATGAAGATAAGTTTAAAAGTTAAAATCAATGCAACTTCTTTTTTATTTTCATTCTTTTCTTTTTATGCACACAAAGTGTTTGCTAGGCACTAGCAAATGCTGGTATATGGGGGTGATGGGTCTCCATTTCATCACCTTTATTCTTTCATTTTTGCCTTAAATCCCTAGCTAAATGCAATTGATTTATACAAAATAACACCCCAAAGTTGATACATGAATATTGTATATTTAAAAATAAAATAATAAAGAAAAGAAAAGAAAAAGAAATGAAGTGTCAAAAACACTGAATGACCCTAGAACTTGAGACTAAGTCAATATTGACTTGTTCGACCAAGAATAAAGTAAAGGGAGATAGGGCAGATAAATTGCACACAAAGATAGAAAACCCTAATTTTACTTATAATTGAATTTGTGCTCTATTTTATTTTTAATAGGCCCGCTCATTTTTCAGGAACTAGGACCAAGCCCGAGCCCAGCCCGATACAAGATGGGTCGGGCCTAGGTCGGGCCGACCCACAAATCCCACAAAAGTTGGGCTATAAGCTATCTTACATATTTACAACTTCAATTTTCGGAAGATTGGATTTGGATGTTTTTTTAGCATTTGTAATATTTTATTACAAGAACAATATAATTTTGTAACTCCAATTTTTGGATCTCCTCTCATGTGGGAGGAGTTGTGGGGGATATGAAGGAATAGATTAGGTAGAATTTTTTAAATGAGAGGTCGGGCATGGCTAGGTTCATGGGTCGGGCCTAGATTCGGGCCTTAAATCGGGATGGCCCGTGGGCTTTGATGAATCTCCATTTCATCACCTTTATTCTATCATTTTGGCCTCAAAAACCCCGGCAAATGCATGTAAACAGCATTAATTTGGACATAATAGCATTCATTATTCATTTGTATTTATTATACATTAAATAAGGTTTTTAATGCCAAAATTATAGAATAAAGAGAAGAAAAGAAAAAGGAATAAAATATTGCAAATATTTTATGACCCTAACCCCGAGACCAAGTCCAGAATGGAATTGGTCGACAAGGAATAAAGTAGGGGGAGATAAGGGCCAATTATACAATAAATATCTCATTTATTCATTCATCCATTTATGCATTTTTGACACCTATTTTGTACATAACTATTTATTCCTCAAATAAAGAAACTTTGTTCATGAAAGTTGTAGATAATAATGTAAATAAAAATACAAAATTGAGTTTGTGTAAAAATAACACTCAGTGTACATTTTATACACAGAATAAAAAGCCAAAATCTCAACTTCACAGACCCATATCTTGCAAATAAAAACTCCAAATCACCCAAACTCACCTTTAATTGTATATAGCATTTCATAAACTATTTTATAAAATTGATCTCATAATTTTTGGAGTCCATCTGTGAAAGTTAGGTTTTTGGCCCTCCTTGTATATAGACCTGATTAAAATATTCATTTTATTCAATCTTTAGTATTTCTATAAATTTGCATTTTTATAATCTTGTAAATAATGTATATAATACATGTACATATTGAAATTTGAATAAAACCAAAAAGAATTTGTAAAAATAAAATAAGTCTATGAATATATAGACAAAATACCTATACTACCTGTATGTGCATAAATAAAAGGAAAAGCATTCTTTTATTCTTTATTCTTTTATATTTTTATAATAATGTATATATTATATGTGTCTTATTAAAAATACAAATCCTTAATAAAAACACATAAAATTAATTAAATAAATACAATGTGTATAATATATAGGTAAAGTACCTATATATATACTTAGAAATACATAGACCTATTTATTTAAAAATACAAATAAACTTATAAAAATCAAACAAAAATACCTTTATACTCACAAAAATAAGTTATAAATTTATAAAATAAGCCAAGAAAATAATAAAAGAAAATAAATAAATTAAAAATAAAATATCCAAAAATACATGTAAATACATACATATACACATTACTAAAATAAAACTACAATAAAACACCTCGAAAAATTCAATAAAAATCAGGAATAAATACTACATGAAATAATACACATTTTTTATTTTATAAGCAAAAATTAATAAAATCATTTCGGATGTCAAATAAATCAATCTTCCTTCAGACTTGCTATTTTGTCCCGTAGCGGCTTACGTGGCCCAATGAGACGCCGGCCAACGTTGACCCCCTGGTCAACTGTCCCATCCCACGCCTGGCAGCTCTGAACAGTCCACTCCCCCGATTTCCTCCCTTTTTCCCGGGCACACCATCCATCAATCGACAACGCTTCCTTCACAAGATTTGTTCCCTAATCTTCCATGATGCCCGCCGAAATCACAGATCAACCAAATGCTCTCTAGATCATGAAATAATCGCCGGTCAATAAGGCTACTCGCCAATGTTTATAAATAAAAAGCTCCGCTTCCTTCCTCGAATTTGGCCACTTTCATTCCAACCTAACGCCTAGATCTTGTGCCTGGATTGTTCCTCGTGACAGGGGGAGTAGCCCAGCATCGAGACTCGGCCGGAGGGAGGAGAATTTTAACGCGGCGGAGCTCCGGCGTCCGCCCTGCTCCCTGGAGGCCCCCAGGTATAAGAGCTGTCCTTTTAATGCGTTCTTAGTCAGTTTTCAATGTTAGCATTTCATTTCAGTAGTTAGCTTAGTTGTTAGTTGATCACATTAGCGTAAAAATCAAAAATCGAAGTTCGCCGGAGCTCCGCTCCGACGACTTCTTCATTGTAAACCTCACTGTATCCGACCGCCCCGATCATCCCATCTCGTTCCTCGTCGCCTTCTCCATCTCTCACACCCATCAGATCAACCCAAGACCCTTGGTCTTGGCGAATCCGGGTTCCAACTCCGCCGTTCGCCGGAGCCCTTCCGCCCACCTCCATCTTGCACCGCAGCTTCATAACCCCGGGTCGAGGAGATAGCCCTCTCGCCCGCGGTTCTTTCTGTGCAGGTACCACGAGGAATCGAGCCCTTCTGGGCTTGCTTTGACCAGGAAGAGGTTCCTGGGGGCCCCTTTCTTCTCCGACCTCGCTCCACCGACTCAGGCCCCCAGGAGCCATGAGACCACCGTCAGACGATGTGGAAACCTCCCAGCTACGATCAGAACGCTCCAGATGCGCGGGAGGTGCCCGGAGGAGCCCGAGCTACCCGATCGAAGCTCGCCGAGGGCGAGTTCCTTCCCAGTTCTTCCAGGTGCCTTCTGCACCGTTGGATCGAGCGGGGTGGCCCAGTTTGCATGCCAGCCGTACGATGAAGAAGCACACCCACCGTCAGATCAGCTGGGATGTTCTAATCCCAGCCCTTCATCGCCGAAACGAAGTCCGCCGTCCGATGATCGCCACGTGTATAAGTGGCGCTCCCAGCGCCGCAGGATGCAAGGCCTTCTTTAGGGGTAAATTTCATACCCTACCCCTTACTTTTTGTATTTAGAGCTTACACCCAAAAATAAATGTTTACGTTGTAAATAAGTAGTAAAAATTGTAGTGGACCCCCCTGATGTTTCCATATTTACATGTTAGTCCCTCCGTGCCTCACGTGCAGCAACCACGTGAGGCGCGTGACATTTTGCATCTAAACCCTGCCGAGTTCTTGTATTTATGAAATGGTCCTGAAAATAAAAGTTAAAGTGTATTTTTTTGGTGTAATTTTTGCATGTATGCCCCTGCCAACTATTTTATTTGCAAAAATACCCCTGCCAGGCCATTTAATTTTTGAAGGCTTTGTCTATTTATTTCATGCTTCATATTTAATCGAAAAATCTTGCAAAAATAGACTTAAGCTCCTGTTTGGTCATGCTTGAACGCCATATTTTTAGTTTTGCATTTTGTTGCCTTTTTGCATTTATTAAAAATCAAAAACTTGTCTTTAAGTCCCTGTCTAACTCATAAAATCCCAAAAAAATATGAAAATGCCCTGAAAAATTCCAAAAAAATTATATGTGGTGTATTTCGTCCTATATTAGTGTCAGACCAAAAATCCCTAAAAATCTCAAAAAGAAAACCTTAAAAATTCGAAAATACCCAAAAACTTCAAAAAAATATAAAAAAATCAAAGAAAAATCAGAAAAATAAAAACTCAGGCCCTACTTATGCTATATTTTATTATTGTTATTAGAAAATTAAAGGGGAACATTTTTGAGGCTGTTAGCTATTTTTAATCTCTAATTTTTTGTGACGGCCAGTACCTAGTCCACTGTTTGCTTTGATTTAGCTATTTTAAAATGCTAAAAGTACTTGCAAAAATACCCAAAAATTATAAAAACAGTAAAAAACCATGAAAATTCCAAAAAGATCTTTTTCCTGAATTTTTGACTATTTTTTTAGTATTTTTGTGAATATTATAACACCCCTTTTAGGTATATACATCTATATCTATATATATCCAAAAAAAGAAAATATATATATATATGTATATATATATTATATATATACTTAGTAATATGAATTCTCTTTAATCTTAATATGATATAAAAAAAAAGAAAAAAAATAATGTATATATATATTATATTATATTTAGATACACATATATATATATATATTACATGTATTATAAGCTCTATGCTTAACCTCTATGTATATATATATAATGAATTTGTATTATATGAATATATATATCTATATGTATACATGATACTTAAGTATTATATTTTAATAATAATAAAAAAAATATATAAAAAAACCCACACAAGGATGACTAAGATTGGCACGTAGGCTATGGTATTTTGTGTTGCTCTCTGTGGTTCGACCTCTACATATTTGTCACTATACATTTTATGGTAGAGTAAAATAAAGATTAATTCACATTTGTTTTGAGCTTGATTGTTGTATTCTTTGGATTGTGGGTTAATTGCTGATTGGCAGCGGTCTTCCATGAGTGGTCGCCTCGGCGACAACACTTCTATTTTTTTATGGTGGCCCTCGTGGGAACTCCGCCCTGTTACCAGATGGCGCCGTTGCCGGGGAGCAATGAGCATAGCCAAATTGATTTTTGTCATTCTTGTATAAAAATGTAAATTCATGATTCATTCTTTGTGTGAGCAGCTAGTGTTTTAATGTCATTAATCACCATGCTTTACTTCTTTATTTATTGTGATTATTTTTCTCTGCTCTATCTAATTGACTAAGTACGCTAATGCAATCTTTTTGTGACTTTGATGCAAGGGACTCCCACGCGAGGATGGCTTCCTAGGAGGCCAAGGCAGCCGAGCTTGGAGGAGGATGGTTTTCTCTTCTCATGACCATCTGGAGAGTGCACCAAAGAAGCAAAGAGAGGGGCATTAGATAGGCTAGATACTTAGGGAAATTATTTTTGTAATTCATGGTGAGAGAGAGACTATTTTGGCATGTAATAATTAACAGGACTCTACTCTTCACAATGAGGTCCAGTGCCTGGGTGTCTGTTCACCTGGGGGCCTCATCGCTGTTTTCCGCGATTTCTACCGCCTTCTTTTCTTTGTTTGCCGCTGATTTGTGCTTTTCGCCTTTATTTTACTTTGTTTTGTGTGCTTGGAGCCCCTAGATATAGGTTGCTTGACTCGGTAGCTAGGTCCAAACATTAATAAGAATGCATGTTCCTATAGTCTACTTCGTATGGATCTAGTCAAAACTTAAACAGCTAAGTCATTTATCTCTTAACCCATGTGCCGCGAGCGAGCCCCATCAAGCGCTACTCCTGAACTCGAGTGTGTCGAGAAGAGGAGGGGTGAGCCAAGACCGGACCCTAGGGTTAAAGATAAATGACCAGCTTGTGGTTCTTCACGTTAATAGCAGCTAATGTTTAGGGCGATTTTTGACGAATGCACACCGCCATGTAGATAGGTTTAAAGATTCTGTTTTGCATACCACATGGAGAGAGCTGGGATGCACTGTAAGTCTTCTAACTCAGCATGCATCATTCGGTTCAATGGTGAGATTTCCATCATGGAACCACTTGCACGGCTTTTTCCGCTATCTCCCTCTGATTTTGAGCACCTAGGACTTAAATGAAAACCTACAAAAACGTTAGGCGCTGGTATGAAAACAGATCCAAAAAAAGTGAAAACCCAAAAATTAAAACAAGGGGACTGCTAAATAAACTTTGACCTTAATTAAAATCTGTAATGGACTATCCTTGTACCGGGTTCATAAAGCCCTCATTGTTTTCAGGTACTTTGGAGGGGGACCAAAACCCTACTCCCTTGAGCGAGTGCGACCCCTAAGGATTAGAGCCCAAAACCCAGTCTACAACTGCCTTGTGTATCGCCTGGATTTCCGAAGTAATGGCGCTTCTATCGTACGTAGGCGAGTAGGACTTGGTCACCAATGGTGACTCTCTGTTGTGAGAGCATCGACCCTGTCCGAAGTATTGAGCATAGGCCACGCCTTCACGGGGGTGTCTGTCTCATCGTCCTGCGTCCGAGTAGGTTCTTGCACGCTCACGGGTGATTCTGTTGCGAGCGAGAACCGAAGTATTGGTTTCGCCTATCGGCTTCCTCTCTCTTTTCTTTGGCTGAGTAGGGATCCAGGAAGGGTTACAAGGACTCCAAAAAGTACAGACTACAGGTTACACAGGAGGAGGACAAGTACGGGATACTCTTCCGGCAGTACTCTCTCTCCTATAGGGTAGCGTACTAAGGACTTGTTATAAGATATGCCTGAGAATCACAACTCTAAAAATGAAAAGATAATAAATAGCCGAGCTTTCACGGCTTCACATGGCGTGAGTTGGTGAACCCAATTTTGTCTTGTGTTTGTATGGATCTAGATTAAGGTTCAAAGATCAAAGTCCCGCGCCTTTGCGCCAATTCTGTTATGTCTTCCTTTGACCACCCCGCTCAACCGAGCCTTTCTACTGTTTTACACTCCTTTTTGTTCCTCGTTGACCATCGTATCGTTCTTCCAAAATCCGATATTCTCTTGTGCTCCGCGAAGTTGATCCATGGATGGTTTCGTCGGGACCATGCCGACACCCACATCGATTCCATGGACTCAACTCCGCCAATAACTTCGAGGTGATTCATGAGAACTTGATCCGGACTTTGCGGATTGATCTCTAGACTCCTCGTTTTCTACCTTTCTCTTGACCACCCAATAAACTGGGATCACCTTTGTCCCACTTTCACCGTTGTGAATAGAAGGCGATTACAGTCTACATCCTTCTCTATTCACAACATGCTGGGGTTGACCTGGATTCCAGCTTCATCTCGGCAGCTGAACATTGATTACAAGCAGTCTGATCAGGACTATCTCCTTATGCAGATAGAAGACAGTACAAGCCCTGGAGACTACGCCGGAGTTCATCTCTTCCGACTCAGACCCTGACATGGCTCCCGGAGGAAAGGGCAAGGGTCAGCAGCCACCCACACCAGAGGGACAGGCGCCAGATCAGAATCAGGTCAATGCACAATTACTGGCATCTATCCAGGCCATCCAACAGCAGCTGACCGAACAGGCCCTCACTCAGACAGCTTTTCAGGATATGTTGAATGATATGATGAACGATGATGATGGAGGCAGAGGCAGAGGCAGAGGAGGCAGGGGAGGAGAAGGTGAAGGTGGAGGAGGTGGTGATGACCACAATGATGATCTTGAATTACCACCACCGAAACCTACCCTCAAACAAACATACAATCCGGGAGACAGCCAGATGACCGAATGGATCCTCATTCCACCGGTACACGCTCACTTCGAGCTGAAACCCCAATTCATAGCCCTTCTCCCTGCATTCCATGGCAACACCAATGAAGAGCCATACATTCACCTGCAGCAATTCTCCCGCATTTGTCGCACCACCCACTATCCGAATGTCCCCCTGGACATTGTAAAGATGACGGCTTTCCCCTTCAGCCTACAGGACAAGGCCCTTTATTGGGTCAATCATATGGGGAAGGTTGTGACGACCTGGGAGGAGCTAAAGTCCGCCTTCTTGCACAAGTATTACCCTCTGGGTCGACTCAACCAGATGCGGGCCCGTATCAGTAATTTCTCCCAAGGACCCCATGAGTCGATACATGAAGCATGGGAGAGATTCACTGATCTGCAGGAGAAGTGTCCCCATCATGATATTCCGAAGACCAGCTTGGTTCAGCATTTCTTTGGGGGACTGAACATTGAAAGTCTAAGGCTCGTAGACGCAGCATGTGGGGGCTCACACTTCAATAAGGATGAAGATGTCGTCTGGCAGATCTTTGAAGAAATGGCCGAAGGAGAGGCTGCCCTCTCTTCATCCAAGGCTTATCAGAAGCAACCCCAGATCCTTCAAAAGCAAGTGCACATGGCAGCATCTAAGGAATCAGAGAGAGATGAAAGCTCCAACCTCAGCATCATCGGGGGACATCTCTCTAAAGTTGACATTATCGAGAAGCGATCAAAAGATCTCGAAAAACTCGCCTTAATCGAGAAGAGGACCCAGAGTTTGGACAAACTGGATCACATCACCAAGCAGCTAGAACTGCTGGTAGGTACCATCAATTCTGTTCAGTCGGCAGCACCGCTCGAAGCTCCAGCTGAGAGAAAAGACGAGCAACCACCGCTACACCAGCCTCAGCCAAGCCAGCAACCACCGACAGTTCAGCACGTGTACTACGTGCAGGCACCTGATCAGAGCCAGCCGCAACAGCAGATGGTTGTGTACCAACCAGAGTTTATCTCAGACACCGATTCAGTGTTCCCGCCACCACCCCTGGTCCAGGAAGTTAATGGGGTTTGGACTAATGATGCACAGCCGACCCGTCCTCAGGGACAACTCCAGGGTCAGCCATTTGCCAACCGGCAGTACCACCAACCTCAGGGTGGTCGTTTTGGGCACCCCTCTCAGCAACACCAGCAGCCTCCTCAATTCGCACATCAATGGAGGCAGAATTTTCCGTATCAGCAGCAGCAGCAGTATCGCCATCCGCAGCCGTATCACCAATACATGACTGCCCAGCCTCAATCATACCAGCAGTATCCCTCTCCGTCCTACCAACAACTTCAACTTCCTGCTCCACCACAGCAACACCATCAGCAGCCTCCCCATCCATCTAACCAACAGCAGCGTGGTATGCACGCTGCATCTTCTGATGTGCCCCCAGCTAATCCCACCATGGAGTGTCTAGCCCAGCTTGTCCAAGGGCTAGCGGAGATGACCAAGCGGCTTGATGACCTGACCGCCACTCGCACTACCATTCCGGCGCAGGTCGAAGCCAACCCCAACAATTTCAAGAAGAAGGAGCAGGTAGAATGTGATGTCCAGTCCGCGTGTGATAATGATATTACTGCTTTTTCTAATGCTGTTACTCTCAGGAGCGGTAGGGCCTTGCCTCCGCCTGCTACCAGATATGGGGTGAATAAAGAAACAGGTGGATCATCATCTTCCGCATCAGCCGTGCCAGCTCTAGGGGCGGGTGAGGAGGAAGAGGAAGGAGAAGCCAGTCCAGCCGTCGTGCATTGCCAGAAGCAATTCCAGCCAAAAATACAAAAAAATCCGCAAAAACAAAAACACCAAAAAGAAGCCTGTAGCAGAAGTGAAGCCGCGCCAGCCTTGGAGGAGCCGCCAGCAGCAGCCGATCCTGTGCCAGCCGATGGAGCCAATGCTACCCTTTTTGATCGCCCAGCAGCACCAGCAGAGTTAGATCCAGCTTGTACGCCTTTTTGTAGTCCGGATGTACAACATTCTGTGGGCGATAATCTTGATGTAAATAAGAACTCTAATTTTCCTGCCAGTAATGTGAATATTCCTTTTCCGCATGCAATACAAAAATCCAAAAAAATGACAAAAAGAAAAACTGCATTGTCTGATCCAGGTGTTGTAGACATTTTGGATAAATTGACTGTTGAGATTCCCTTGTTAAAGGCCGTGGAATACATGCCAGCTGTGAAGAAAGGATTGAAAGAGGCATGTACTGACAGGCGTCGCCCAGCGCAAGACAACAGACGCCGAGAGGTAGAAAAACACGTTTTGTCCATGGCCACAGTTGCAGCTATCACCAACCTCCCCCAGAAAAAGCAAGACTCAGGAGCACCTCTGATCAGTTGTGTGATTTTTGATCAGGTCTTCGAGCGTACTCTTCTTGACAGTGGTTCTTCCATCAACCTTCTGCCCTCATCCATAATGCAAGAATTCGGGCTGGGACCGCTCAAGCAGACACGAATGATCCTTCAGTTCGCTGACCGATCCGTTAAGCGGCCCCGCGGTTTGTTGGAAGACGTGATAGTTACCGTGCAGGAGATGAAATTCCCAGCTGATTTTGTAGTCCTTGACATGGACTCTCCTGCACCACTGCTCCAGACTCCTATCATCCTCGGCAGACCATTTCTCCGTACTTCTGGTGCCGTGGTTGATTACGGGTCTGGCAAGATCACCTTCAGCTCGAACACCAAACAAATCACGCTCACCATGAACAAGGAACAGAACGCCACAACTGATGAAAGTCAAGCAGCATCAGAAGCAGACTGTGATTTTATTGCGGAGATCAGAGACTCGGAGTTGTCACTGGACGATCCATGGACCCAAGAAATCCTCGCTCTTGAGGAGGACTTGGAAAGCACAGTCATCATAAGCTCCGATGATCCATGGGAGACAGATTCTCAGATACAAGCGCATCTTCTTGAGCATTCACTCCAGACCGAACATAATCAGCTCACCGCAGAACCGTTCGGTACATCACTTGGATCTCAACAGAATGTTGAGGATGGTACTAGTCTCAAAGTACATCCCACCACCAGCATGGTATCAGAAGTGACCGGTAAAGGGGACAGACTGAAACCAGAACTCAAGCCACTTCCTGCAGGCCTGAAGTATGCTTTCCTTACGGGTGAAGAACACATGTATCCAGTCATCATCAGCAGCAGGCTGAATCTGGATCAAGAACCTCGACTCCTCGAGATTCTAGAAAAGAACCGCAAGGCACTTGGTTGGAGCGTATCAGACCTCCGAGGGATAAATCCAGCTCTGTGCTCACACCATATCTATTTAGAAGACGATGCCAAGCCGTCCCGCGAATTCCAGAGAAGGCTAAACCCTAACCTTCGGGACGTGGTCATGAAGGAAATCACAAAGTGGTGTGATGCAGGCTTCATTTATCCCATCTCCGATTCAAAGTGGGTAAGCCCCCTGCATGTAGTTCCCAAGAAATCCGGGCTTACTGTGGTCACAAATGAAAAAGGAGAGGAGATTTCAACTCGGGTACCGACATCCTGGCGGGTGTGTGTTGACTACCGCCGCCTAAATGCAGCAACCAAGAAGGACCACTTTCCCTTGCCATTTATTGATCAAGTATTGGAGAGATTAGCAGGCAATGAGTTCTTCTGCTTCCTGGACGGGTACTCCGGGTACAACCAAGTGGCGATCGCCCCTGAGGATCAAGAGAAGACTACCTTCACTTGCCCGTTCGGCACCTACGCCTTCAAGAGGATGCCCTTTGGATTATGCAATGCACCCGCAACCTTCCAAAGATGCATGCTAGCAGTCTTCGCCGAAATGGTAGGCAGTTTTCTCGAGGTGTTCATGGATGATTTCTCCGTCTATGGTGACAGTTTCGATTCTTGCCTCGAGCACCTAGACAGAGTGCTTCAGAAATGCCGGGAAGTCAATTTAGTGCTCTCATGGGAAAAGAGCCACTTTATGGTCACAGAGGGTATTGTGTTGGGCCATGTCGTTTCCAAACGTGGCATGGAAGTCGACCCAGCCAAGGTGGATGTCATTTCAAACCTGCAGCCACCTCAGTCAGTAAAGAATGTGAGGTCATTCCTGGGGCATGTGGGATTTTACAGACGATTTATCAAGGACTTCAGCCGCATTGCCGGACCTCTGACAGAACTTTTGTGCAAGGAGAAAGAATTTATTGTTGATCAGCCAGTCCTCCTTGCCTTCAATCAATTGAAGGAGCTTATCACTCAGGCTCCAATCTTACAGCCTCCAGACTGGACTCTTCCATTTGAAATAATGACCGATGCGTCCGATTTTGCCGTCGGAGCTGTTCTAGGGCAGAGGAAAGATAAGGCGCCCTATGCCATTCACTATGCCAGCAGAACATTAGATGAAGCTCAAAGGAATTATACAGTAACAGAGAAAGAACTGCTGGCTGTGGTTTTCGCCTTAGAGAAGTTCAGATCCTATCTGTTGGGGTCAAAGGTCACAATTTTCACAGACCACTCTGCTATTCGATACCTACAGCAGAAGAAGGATGCCAAGCCCAGACTGATTCGTTGGATCCTTCTCCTCCAGGAATTCGATCTGGAAATTAAGGACAAACCTGGAGTTCAGAACGTGGTAGCAGATCACCTCTCCAGAATAGAGCAGCATGACTCTCCTTTGAGCAACGCACCTATCACAGAGACCTTCCCTGACGAAGCTATCTTAGCCGTGGATGCTCTCCCTTGGTATGCTGACATTGTAAATTACCTCGCCTCTGGGGTAATACCTTTGGATTGGACGAAGAATCAGAAGAACAAATTCATGTCGACCATCCGCTTTTACCAGTGGGAAGATCCCCTTCTATTCAGGGAAGGAGCAGATTGTATTTGGCGCAGGTGCATTCCTCAGACGGAGCAATCTAGTGTCCTCGAGCATTGTCATTCACTCGAATCTGGTGGGCACCATTCTGGAGATCGTACGGCAGCGAAAGTATTGCAGTGTGGCCTCTGGTGGCCCACTTTGTTTAAGGATGCAGCAGAATTTGTTAAAAGATGTCTTGATTGTCAGCGACTGAAAGGAACACTCACTGCCAAAGACTCAATGCCTCTGAAAATCATTCAGATAGCAGATGTTTTCGATGCATGGGGCATTGACTTCATGGGACCTTTCCCTAACAGTCAAGGTTTTGAGCACATCCTTCTTGCCGTAGATTACGTGAGTCGTTGGGTTGAAGCTATCCCCGCCCGAGCCACCGACAGCAAAACAGTTTGCCAGTTTCTGAAGAAGAACATCATTTCGCGGTTTGGGATACCGAAGATTCTCATATCCGACGGGGGTAGTCATTTCATCAACAAAGAGGTCAAGAAGTTAACGAAGGAGTACGGCATCGATCACCGCGTCGCATCTCCTTATCATCCGCAGACCAATGGCATGGCGGAGTTATCCAATAGAGAAATCAAGACCATATTGCAGAAACTTGTTAGGCCAAACAGAAAAGACTGGTCTCAACTCTTGGACTCAGCTCTTTGGGCTTACCGTACGGCCTACAAGTCTCCCTTGGGCATGTCGCCCTACCGTCTTGTATATGGAAAACCATGTCATCTGCCCGTGGAATTACTTCACAAATCCCTTTGGGCAATTAGTAATTGTAACTTGGATTCACGAAAAGGTGGTCAGAAGAGAAAGGACGATCTGAACAGGCTCTTGGAATTCCGAGACTGCGCATACGATAACACCTTGATGTACAAAGAGAAGGTGAAACGCTGGCATGACCGGCACATCAGACGAAAAACCTTCGATGTTGGGCAGAAAGTGTGGTTGTTTGATGCAAAGTTGCGGATATTCCCAGGTAAATTAAAAAGTAAGTGGACAGGGCCATTTCGAGTATGTGAAGTACGTGACAATGGAAGCATTGCTATATCAGAATTGTCCCCTGACGCACAGCCCTTCGTCGTCAACGGCCAACTACTGAAGCCTTACTTGGAACCAGATTCATTCTTGGCCGTCGTTGACTCTATTCAGTTAGTGCACCCCGAGGATATCTCTACACCTCCTGCAGCACCAAAAGATTCAGACGATGTACTCCAACCATTATTGCTCTGATTTTCTTCTTTTCTTCTTTTCTTCTTTTCCTTATCTATTTTCTTTTTCTATCTAAAACGTGCCGCCTTTGTAGACAGTTTTCTATACTTAGGACGTACTTGGTCCTAAGTATAGGGGGGTGAGCACCTAGGGTTCTTGATTTCTGTTCGATCCTCTCCATTGTCTCCTCTTCTTGTCTATACTTAGGAGTATCTTACCCTAAGTATAGGGGGAGACAATCTGAGTACGATCAGTGTATTCTCACCCTTGACCCTCCCCGCTTTGTAAACAGTCTGCTATACAAAGGATTCTTTGATCCTAAGTATAGGGGGACGGTCAACTTCTCATTCATTCATTTCGTTCGTATTTATTCTTTAGATCTGTCTATACGCAGTACGAGTTATGTCTTTGCTTTTTCCTTTCGATCTATGAGGACATAGCTCAAGCTAAGTATAGGGGGGTCGTATATACTGTGTATATACTAAAAGCCATAACTCATACTGAAAAATAAAATATCACTACAACACAAAATAAAATGTAAAAAGTAGCTTTATAATAATAAAAGATGATTGTGAGTTCCTCAGACTCATTGTAATTATACTGACTAGTAAGTCAGAAAAGTGTTTTACGAAACGTTTTTTGAAAAATCTTGTGAAAGTTGTTTGAAAATAGCGTGAACAAGTATTCAACGATTGAAAAGATTAGTTTGTGTGTAAAACCTATTCTCTTTGAGTGAAAGCAAAATATGTGGAAATTAGTGTGCAAATGATTGTGAAAAGTTGATTGTCAAAAATTGTTTTGAAAAATCTATCTGTGTTGTGTAAAACATTTGTAAAAGGGTTTTCAAATGCGTGTACATGTTACAAAAATTATTTTGGACTAGAGTTTTCGAAAACCCTTGTGAAAATGTTTCTCGAGTAAGTCTGAGGAATTTGCACAAAAATCTTTCATTTGTAAATGAGGACTAAGCCAAATAAAGTTTATAAGAACAGAACCATACTATACGTCAAATACAATTTTTTCTTCTTTTGTACCTACTGATTAATAAATCAGAGACCTATACAGTATGATTTGAAAAATAGTGTGACCAGTTTTGAAAAATTTGATGCGAAATGATTTCAAACTGTGTGAAAATTGTTTTGATCGCAAAAATTTTTCTTTGTGTGAAAGAAAGGATTTGAAAAACCTGTGTGCAAATGTTGTGAAAAATTTTTGTCCAAATTATTGTGAAAAATGTACATATAGTGTGAAAATTCTTTGCAAAAATATTTTCAAATGTGTGTAACTGATTGCAAAAATTATCGTGTACTATAGTTTGCAAAACTATTTTCAAAATTAAGATCACTATTATAAATACCTGTAAATCAGAAATAAATCACGTAAAATTCTTTCTCAACAACCTGAATAAACCATTCCATTAACATATCTACAGTCTGTATAAATTCATATATTTTGTAAATAAAGCAGTACGCCCGTGTAAATAAGGGTATATACTTTTTGTATGTGTCAAGCTCTTATTTTATGTGCAAAATTTCTTTGTGTAAAAACATTCTCTGCTTCTTTTTAAATCCTCTGTGAAAAACTGCATCATTCATTGTGCATAAGCAAAAGCATACCATTCATATTCTTTTTGAGTGAGCTTAATGATTGAATCAGTCTAATAAAGTCTCAGAGTGGAGCTCGGTTGGACCTTACTGCACCTAACTGCACTGGAACCTTATGGGAACTAGGTTTAAGGTACTTCAGGTCCAGTCAGACTTAATTCTTTGAGAAAGCAGGGCTGGGTTCAAGACACCTCAGTGGACTAACTAGAACTTTTCGAAACACACGCATGGCTCTTGTCGGCCGTGACCTAACTTGGACACTGGCACCTTTCACATAGCTCTCCATGGATGAGGTGGTGAGGAGGCAGTTTCCTTTGGCTTGGGGTAGCATATGAGGGTAGTACTTCTAGGCGGAACCTCTCTTCTTCTTATAGTGAAGGAAGTGCACCTCAACTTGGTCTAGTGGTGATGAAGGCTAAAGACAGAAGCCGAGGGTTGCAATAAAGCTTCAAAAGAGGGATAGTCTACTGGCTCAAGAAGAAATTTCTTGTATATATGCTGCACCATGTAGATATGTTATACAGATGCAATTAAAAAAAAAAAGAAAAAAAAAAGAAAAAAAAAGAAAAAAGAAAGAAAAAAAGAAAAAAAAATTGCAAAAAGGAACTCCAAAAAAGTGGTGGGTCGGATTGAAAATTTAATAACCCCACTGGAGTGTATATAGTTCAATAAAGCAAAAGCTTATGGTATCCATGTTACATCTCATGAAGCTTGCAGCGGGAGACTTAGCTACACTGGCTGAGCTTCCAAAAGTCTATACTTCTTCCCCCTCTTCTTGAGCCGGTTGCACTTGAACTTAGAAGGGAATACCCCGCTTCTCGAGGAAAGAGTTGCTAGACCGAGGCCTTAGAGTTACCAAGTTGGGGGAGGTTGTTTCTTTGTCACTTCTGAGGTGGGGAGCTACATATCACTTACACTGTGCAAGTCAGCTTCATAGTCATAAGAGTTTGCGTATGATGTAGACTAGTTCTGACCCGGCTATTGAGGTGGGTTGAACCGAGTTCTGTGATTACCGAAGGCTATTGTACTTTAGAGCTGGTTCCCGACTAGGTTCCACACACCTTCACACCCAAGGTCTGACAGGAGCTCCAAATTCAGATTTTGTAAGGACATGCATTGCACTGAAAGCACTCCAATTCACTCTATCTTTCTTGCATTTTCCTTTTCCTTTTCTTTATTCATTTTGCGCTTATTGCATAAGTGTTTGCTAGGGACTAGCAAAGGCAAGTATAGGGGGGTGATGAATCTCCATTTCATCACCTTTATTCTATCATTTTGGCCTCAAAAACCCCGGCAAATGCATGTAAACAGCATTAATTTGGACATAATAGCATTCATTATTCATTTGTATTTATTATACATTAAATAAGGTTTTTAATGCCAAAATTATAGAATAAAGAGAAGAAAAGAAAAAGGAATAAAATATTGCAAATATTTTATGACCCTAACCCCGAGACCAAGTCCAGAATGGAATTGGTCGACAAGGAATAAAGTAGGGGGAGATAAGGGCCAATTATACAATAAATATCTCATTTATTCATTCATCCATTTATGCATTTTTGACACCTATTTTGTACATAACTATTTATTCCTCAAATAAAGAAACTTTGTTCATGAAAGTTGTAGATAATAATGTAAATAAAAATACAAAATTGAGTTTGTGTAAAAATAACACTCAGTGTACATTTTATACACAGAATAAAAAGCCAAAATCTCAACTTCACAGACCCATATCTTGCAAATAAAAACTCCAAATCACCCAAACTCACCTTTAATTGTATATAGCATTTCATAAACTATTTTATAAAATTGATCTCATAATTTTTGGAGTCCATCTGTGAAAGTTAGGTTTTTGGCCCTCCTTGTATATAGACCTGATTAAAATATTCATTTTATTCAATCTTTAGTATTTCTATAAATTTGCATTTTTATAATCTTGTAAATAATGTATATAATACATGTACATATTGAAATTTGAATAAAACCAAAAAGAATTTGTAAAAATAAAATAAGTCTATGAATATATAGACAAAATACCTATACTACCTGTATGTGCATAAATAAAAGGAAAAGCATTCTTTTATTCTTTATTCTTTTATATTTTTATAATAATGTATATATTATATGTGTCTTATTAAAAATACAAATCCTTAATAAAAACACATAAAATTAATTAAATAAATACAATGTGTATAATATATAGGTAAAGTACCTATATATATACTTAGAAATACATAGACCTATTTATTTAAAAATACAAATAAACTTATAAAAATCAAACAAAAATACCTTTATACTCACAAAAATAAGTTATAAATTTATAAAATAAGCCAAGAAAATAATAAAAGAAAATAAATAAATTAAAAATAAAATATCCAAAAATACATGTAAATACATACATATACACATTACTAAAATAAAACTACAATAAAACACCTCGAAAAATTCAATAAAAATCAGGAATAAATACTACATGAAATAATACACATTTTTTATTTTATAAGCAAAAATTAATAAAATCATTTCGGATGTCAAATAAATCAATCTTCCTTCAGACTTGCTATTTTGTCCCGTAGCGGCTTACGTGGCCCAATGAGACGCCGGCCAACGTTGACCCCCTGGTCAACTGTCCCATCCCACGCCTGGCAGCTCTGAACAGTCCACTCCCCCGATTTCCTCCCTTTTTCCCGGGCACACCATCCATCAATCGACAATGCTTCCTTCACAAGATTTGTTCCCTAATCTTCCATGATGCCCGCCGAAATCACAGATCAACCAAATGCTCTCTAGATCATGAAATAATCGCCGGTCAATAAGGCTACTCGCCAATGTTTATAAATAAAAAGCTCCGCTTCCTTCCTCGAATTTGGCCACTTTCATTCCAACCTAACGCCTAGATCTTGTGCCTGGATTGTTCCTCGTGACAGGGGGAGTAGCCCAGCATCGAGACTCGGCCGGAGGGAGGAGAATTTTGACGCGGCGGAGCTCCGGCGTCCGCCCTGCTCCCTGGAGGCCCCCAGGTATAAGAGCTGTCCTTTTAATGCGTTCTTAGTCAGTTTTCAATGTTAGCATTTCATTTCAGTAGTTAGCTTAGTTGTTAGTTGATCACATTAGCGTAAAAATCAAAAATCGAAGTTCGCCGGAGCTCCGCTCCGGCGACTTCTTCATTGTAAACCTCACTGTATCCGACCGCCCCGATCATCCCATCTCGTTCCTCGTCGCCTTCTCCATCTCTCACACCCATCAGATCAACCCAAGACCCTTGGTCTTGGCGAATCCGGGTTCCAACTCCGCCGTTCGCCGGAGCCCTTCCGCCCACCTCCATCTTGCACCGCAGCTTCATAACCCCGGGTCGAGGAGATAGCCCTCTCGCCCGCGGTTCTTTCTGTGCAGGTACCACGAGGAATCGAGCCCTTCTGGGCTTGCTTTGACCAGGAAGAGGTTCCTGGGGGCCCCTTTCTTCTCCGACCTCGCTCCACCGACTCAGGCCCCCAGGAGCCATGAGACCACCGTCAGACGATGTGGAAACCTCCCAGCTACGATCAGAACGCTCCAGATGCGCGGGAGGTGCCCGGAGGAGCCCGAGCTACCCGATCGAAGCTCGCCGAGGGCGAGTTCCTTCCCAGTTCTTCCAGGTGCCTTCTGCACCGTTGGATCGAGCGGGGTGGCCCAGTTTGCATGCCAGCCGTACGATGAAGAAGCACACCCACCGTCAGATCAGCTGGGATGTTCTAATCCCAGCCCTTCATCGCCGAAACGAAGTCCGCCGTCCGATGATCGCCACGTGTATAAGTGGCGCTCCCAGCGCCGCAGGATGCAAGGCCTTCTTTAGGGGTAAATTTCATACCCTACCCCTTACTTTTTGTATTTAGAGCTTACACCCAAAAATAAATGTTTACGTTGTAAATAAGTAGTAAAAATTGCAGTGGACCCCCCTGATGTTTCCATATTTACATGTTAGTCCCTCCGTGCCTCACGTGCAGCAACCACGTGAGGCGCGTGACATTTTGCATCTAAACCCTGCCGAGTTCTTGTATTTATGAAATGGTCCTGAAAATAAAAGTTAAAGTGTATTTTTTTGGTGTAATTTTTGCATGTATGCCCCTGCCAACTATTTTATTTGCAAAAATACCCCTGCCAGGCCATTTAATTTTTGAAGGCTTTGTCTATTTATTTCATGCTTCATATTTAATCGAAAAATCTTGCAAAAATAGACTTAAGCTCCTGTTTGGTCATGCTTGAACGCCATATTTTTAGTTTTGCATTTTGTTGCCTTTTTGTATTTATTAAAAATCAAAAACTTGTCTTTAAGTCCCTGTCTAACTCATAAAATCCCAAAAAAATATGAAAATGCCCTGAAAAATTCCAAAAAAATTATATGTGGTGTATTTCGTCCTATATTAGTGTCAGACCAAAAATCCCTAAAAATCTCAAAAAGAAAACCTTAAAAATTCGAAAATACCCAAAAACTTCAAAAAAATATAAAAAAATCAAAGAAAAATCAGAAAAATATAAACTCAGGCCCTACTTATGCTATATTTTATTATTGTTATTAGAAAATTAAAGGGGAACATTTTTGAGGCTATTAGCTATTTTTAATCTCTATTTTTTTGTGACGGCCAGTACCTAGTCCACTGTTTGCTTTGATTTAGCTATTTTAAAATGCTAAAAGTACTTGCAAAAATACCCAAAAATTATAAAAACAGTAAAAAACCATGAAAATTCCAAAAAGATCTTTTTCCTGAATTTTTGACTATTTTTTTAGTATTTTTGTGAATATTATAACACCCCTTTTAGGTATATACATCTATATCTATATATATCCAAAAAAAAGAAAATATATATATATATGTATATATATATTATATATATACTTAGTAATATGAATTCTCTTTAATCTTAATATGATATAAAAAAAAAGAAAAAAAAATAATGTATATATATATTATATTATATTTAGATACACATATATATATATATTACATGTATTATAAGCTCTATGCTTAACCTCTATGTATATATATATAATGAATTTGTATTATATGAATATATATATCTATATGTATACATGATACTTAAGTATTATATTTTAATAATAATAAAAAAAATATAAAAAAAAACCCACACAAGGATGACTAAGATTGGCACGTAGGCTATGGTATTTTGTGTTGCTCTCTGTGGTTCGACCTCTACATATTTGTCACTATACATTTTATGGTAGAGTAAAATAAAGATTAATTCACATTTGTTTTGAGCTTGATTGTTGTATTCTTTGGATTGTGGGTTAATTGTTGATTGGCAGCGGTCTTCCATGAGTGGTCGCCTCGGCGACAACACTTCTATTTTTTTATGGTGGCCCTCGTGGGAACTCCGCCCTGTTATCAGGCTTCGGGGTCGGGCACGCTCAAGCCCGAGCCCGAGAAGATTTGATAAATGGGCCAAAATAGCGGCCCAAGCCCGCCCATTTAGAATGTGGGCTTGGGCTTGGGTAGGTCTTAAGTGGGCTGGGCAGCGGGCTGGGTAGGGCAGGCCTGGACCCATGCTCCACCCTACGCGCATATTTTTATTTAGGAATTTATTGCATTTTTCCCATTTCTAAAAAAACAAATAGAATCATATTATACCATGTTTGAATATAAAAATACAAAAACAAATTTTTTTGAATTTAAGATATATTTAAAATTATAATAATATATATACACTATATATAATATATACTACATAATTACTATATATTATTATTACTGCTAAAATATATATTATTTAAAACCTAAAATAAAAAATTGGATTGTTCTTTTATATATTTATGTCAATATGTATATCTATTATATATTCTATATATTATTTATAATATTTATATTATTACTTTATGTATTATATCTTAAAAATAAAAAGAAATTTAAATTTTGTAAAATTAAAGAGTATAAAAATGAAAAAAAAAGATAAAAGAAAAAATCTATAAAATTAGATATAATAAAAACCCATAAAGAATCAAAAGGCAGGAAAAATATAAAGTTAGTTATTGTTGATTTTTGTTAGTTATCAATAGTTATACCTATCCCCCATGCTCTGAGTGGTTCAACCCCCTATACTTACATGTTATGCACATCCTTTTGTAGGGTATAATAAATTTCGTCTCACATTTTTATTCATTATTTTATCATATCCTGGGATGATTGCTTGTCTAAGCGATTTGTTGAGTTTCGAGAGCAAAGAGTGGCACCGATACAATTGTCGCATTTGGCTTGTCGGACACTACATGCCCTCCAAGACCGAACATTAGAAACCTTGACAATTATGCAAAACATACAGTGACAGAGAAATAGATGCTGGCAGTAGTTTTTGCATTAGACAAGTTCATATCTTATCTTCTTAGTTCCAAGATCACAGTTTTCACAGATCACTCATCTTTGAGATACTTGATGAAAAAAGGATGCTAAAGTACATCTTCTTCGATGACTGCTCTTACATTAGGAATTTGATTTGGATGTTCATGACAAACACAGAGTAAAGAATGTGGTAGCTGATTGCCTCTCTGTTTACCGTTAGAGCACCCTAAACAGGAGTACTCCCCAGATATTATAGAGAGATTTCGAAATGAAAGCATCTTTCCAATCATAAAGCTTCTGGGTATGATGATATAGTGAACTTTATAGTTACACGAAAGAGTCCACAGGAGTAGCCGAAGGATCGAGTGGGGAGGTTGGTTTATGAGGAACGATACTAACAATAGGAGATCCGATCATTTTCCTTGATGGATCAGAGTGTGTTTACATGCAATGTATTCCTCAAGAGGAATACAATAGTTTCCTCACCTTGTGCCATTTTTTATAGCTAGGAGGACATCATTCCAAGAAGAGTACATCATAGAAGGTACTTATGAGCGGTTTTTTGTGGCCAACTCTAATGAGAGATTATTGCTTCTCTATGAAGAGTTGTCCAGTTTGTTAGAAAGCAAGAGGGATGATGAATGCAAGAGATGCAATACTGATGAGACAAATGATCATTTGTAAAACTTTTTATGCATGGGGCATCAATTTCATAGACCCATTTCCTTATTGCAGTGGCTTTGAGTATATACTTCTGGTTGTCGATTATGTTAGTAGGTGGGAGGAGGCTTTACTTGCATGAATCACTGATAGCAAGACAATTTACAACTTCCTTAGGGAAAACATCATTGTAATGTTCGGAATTCCATGACTACTCATTTCTAATGGGAGTAGCCATTTATCAATAAAAATGCAGAGAAGCTAGTAAAGGAGTATGTTATAGATCACAGAGTACCTTCTCCATACCACATACAGACGAACGACATGGCTGATGTTTCAAATAGGGAGGTGTTGCGCACGGAATCTTGAGGACAGAAATATTGATGATAAACAAGTTGTCGTTGCTATCCCCAAAATCCTGTGACAAATAAATAATAATTTCTTTTTTTTTTTGCTACTTATTAACCTGTATAGCGGACAGGGTCGAACTCAGAGAGGCTACAATTCCCGAGGGTTATTCAATTAATCGAAAATCAATTAAGAGAAAACAGGAATCTCAAAGGACAACTATCCTTGGTTTTTGTGATTTTTTTATCTTTTATTTTTTATTTATTGTTTTTAAATTTTTAGTGATTTTTTTTTTGCAATTTGTTTTTTTCAAAAAATAACACGAAGTAATATTCACAAGATCAAAAATACGCACACCAACTCTTTTTGTAATTTTTCAATTTATCAAAAATACTCAGAAAAATACAAAGAAGATATTTTTGGGTATTAAAAGTTTTGAAATATTTTTTTCAAAATTTTGTAGAATTTTAAGATGTTTTATATTTTTCTAAAAATCAACAGTGAGAAAATGCGAAAATGTGTACAGCCAAGAGTAATTTGCAACTTAAAAATATTTTATGTGCCCAAAACTCCTAACAATTATTTTTAACACAAACTATAGGCAATTATCTATAAACAGGAACTGAAATCACAATTTTTGATTTTTTTTAGAATTTTGTATGATTTTTACAATATTTCTGATGTTTTTCAATTTTTTGGAGTTTATGAACAATTAATGCGTGGAAATTGGTCAGAAATTAGGAGACAATGAAATACAACTACTCTATTTTTTGGAATTTTTAGAACAATATTTGAATTTTTATGAATTTCAGAATTTCAAGAAGACAAAATGACACTGTTTTTTATTTTTTAAAAAAATAATAAATGAAGGCAAAATGCAATGAAAATTTTATGCTAAAAGATAATCACATCAGGAAAATAGCACAATTCTTGCAAGATTTTAGATCACAAATAACCTTTATTTCAATGAAAAGCACATGCAAATTTAATGTCTTGCTCAATAGGACTGTTCTATAATTATTTATTGTTCTCGTACAAATAAGTAATAAGAAATAATAAATACAGGGGAGAACTTGTAATTTACCCAATTGAAAGTCTGGCCAGGGCGTTTCTACAAATTTGAGATCTTCAGGGGTGTTCACATAATTTTCTTAGATCCTTTGTTTTGAAACTTCAAAACCCTAGGAGGGTTCTCTTCTTTCCTTATTTTCACGAAAAAGGGGGCCGTTGGGATCGGTCGCCGCCCCTTCTTCTTTGGTGGGCTGCGGCGATGGAAGGGCGGCGGGGGGAGTCTGCTGGAGGCGCGGCGTGGAGGGGCGGTCGACGCGTGGCTCTGGACGGCGCCTCCGTGCGGACGGAGGGCGCGATGGAGACCTCACACAGTTGTGCGCGCGCGGAGGTCGATGCGGTGACCCTTGGCAGTGGTGGGCGTAAGGCTAGCATTCAAGGGAGCTCGGGGCCGTAGACAAGGGCAAAAGCTACTGCATGAGGACCGGAGGGGCAGCCCTGGGCGACCGAGTCTGGATGGGGAGGTCTTCGTGGCGAACCTTGGCGCTCGGTGTCGGAGGTCGGCGAGGGCGAGGCGCGACGCCGCATGACGCGGCTGAAGGAGCACCGCAGCAAGGTGGCTCGGCGGTTGCTGGAGGTCGGGCTGGTCGCCGCCCAATGGTGGAGGCGCGGGCGGTGGGGCAGACGTACAGTTGAGGGAGCTATGCTCTTTTTTATTATTTTTATTATTTTTAGTTTTTTTGTTTGTAATGTAAATAGTGAATAATAAATAAAAAACTTTTTTTATAAATCCGAAAATAGAAATAAAAAATTAGGCTACAGAAATTCTTTAATTTATTTTTTTATATCAGTGATCCTGTAAAACAAATGTTAGAGACAACGAAACAATTATATCGATTATATATATATATACACAAATCAGAATATGAACGAGGATCTGGCGAAAGTGGAAGGATCAAATCCGACTCTCTGACCACCGTGCGTGGTCAGTGTTGATAGATCATGGGAGGTAGAATTTGAAGGCGGAGAGATCGAGAAGATGAGATGAAAAATCGAGTCGATGGTGGATAAAAAAATGTGACGGATTTTTTAATGATCTAGAAAAACAAAATGACGATGAATAAAAAAATTTCGACGAAGTAAACAATGATTAACCAAGATAAAAGTACGAAGAAAAATGTGGATCTCACCTTAAGAGCGGAAAAGGACCATGATCGCCTCGACAAGGCCGACTCGCTATCACCGGACGGCTCGGAGGCTAGGCACAATTTTCAACAAAATTTTCTCTCGGAGATGGGGCTCCTCTCTCTAAAGATTGATCTAGTTGGAATGAGAGAGAAGGGGCCATATAAATAGTATTGATAGAATGGAATTTAATTTTTGAATTTTTTTTGGATAAAGAGATAAGAGATGAAAATTGAAATGATATTTTGAATTTTTTTGGTTGAAGAGATAAGAGAGATGACATGGGATAAAGTAAAAGAGATAAAATTATTTACAAATTTATCTTTTTTTAATTTTTGCTCACTTTGTTTATTTGAATTAAAAAATGTTAATTTTTTATTTTTTCGTGATGGTTAATTATAGCAACTATATACATATATTATATACATATATGACATTATATACAAGGGTAAATGAGGAAATTAGTTTTTTTGTGTTTTATTTTTTTTATTTTTATTATTTTTATTATTTGAAATAATTAGTAAAAATGTTAACAATTATATACAAATACAATATGTACAAATACATGTGAAAACTACACAAACCACCGCAGAAAACCGACTTTTCAACCGTAACTCCAAAAATTATGAAATCACAGCCATTTTGAAGATAATTTAATTTATAATTCAGTAGTGATATTGGTTCAATTTGAATTGATATGGAACCAGAATTGATATTTCAATTAGTTCTTAGTGGCTTTTTCCAAGTGTGGCTACTTTTATTCTGTACCTGATTTAATTGTGTAATCATTTTTATTAATTAGGACACATTTTTATTTACAACTTTGCTTTTGTAAGTTATTCGATTTGAGCTCAATTAATGCACGACTAAATTAGTGTCAGTTTTATACAGATATACACAAAATAAATGCGAAGTATCTACAAGAACAAACACATTTTTTTGATTTTCTGCCTAAGGCCCTTATCTCCCCCTACTTTATTCCTGGTTGATCAGGTCAAGTCTTGACCTTCTCTCCGGGTTCGGGTCAGCCTCTATACAGTCTTCCTTTTATTAATTTATTTTCTTTATTTTTCCTTTCTTTCTTTATTTATTTATTTTAGGTAAAAATTAGTAAGAAGTGTACAATATTTACACATAGATGCAAGTTAGTAAGAATATGAAGTTAGTGTTATATGCAGGTGTTTTATAAGGGATTTTTAGCTAAAATTAATGAATAAAGATGAGGAATCGCAGATTCATCATCCCCCTATGCTTTACCATTGCTAGTCCCTTAGCAAACACTTATTTGAAAGAATAAGTGATGAAAAAAAGAGAAAATAAAGAAAGTAGGACAATATTCAGTATTAAACGTATCTTCATAAAATTGTAGTTTGGAACTCTGTTGGACCTTTGGATTATTAGTGTGTCGGGACTTCTGTGAGACTTAGAATTTTAAAATTGATAGCCTTCAAGTTCTACACATCATTGTCACAGTTTCGGCTCAGAAGTCATCTTAGATCAATCCTCTTCCCAACGCATACCCTATGAATATTGAACAATCGACTCATGTATGTGAAAGTTTTTAGCTCTTCCCATCCAGAATGCCGGACTACCATGCAAATCTCCTCTCCAATAATTCGTCCCCGGGGAGTCAGGTATTTCCTTCTAAGGTCTGTCGTGTTCTGTTCACAATCTAATTGGGGGAAAGGTTAGAAGAATGAGAAAAGAACTAGAGGGTGGCCAGTATAGTCACCTCTCCTTGTGAAGCTGGCCAGTGTAGCCAAGTCTCTACCAAGATCTGTAGATTCTCTTGAAGCTTGGACTTTTTGGTCAAATTTTTATTTGGTAGTGACTTCTTTGTATTTGGATTTTTGATGGTTCTGCTTGGATCTTGTTGTGCCCCTACGGATATAGAATCTTTTTGTTTCCGTACATGTTTTTGGATCTTAGAAAAAATTGTGCCCAGTTGTCCATCCCTTTTCCGATGCTTTATTTCAACCCGTACTCCGATCTTTAGATTTCCACACTACCAGAAAAGAAACTCACACAGTCTTCCAACATCCCGTCTGAGTTGAGCTAAGTGCATAGTGCGGGAGTACAAATTAATTCCCTACTCCAGAGTTGTACCCAGAACGAAGAGACCAGGTTAGACACTAAGAGTCAAACGTTGCACATTGTCATGTGGAACTCAAAGAATTAAGTCAATGACCTGAAGCTTCTAAAATCCTATTTCTCGGTGAATTTCCTCTGCGAATTAGGTGGATTAAGGTCCAACTAAGCTCCATTCTTCAATTTTATTTCAGACATAGTTTTAATAGCAATACTATCCAAAAAAATGCACATGCAAATGCAACATATGAACAATGCAGAGAGTTTTTTTGTTTTGATGCCCATGTGAAAATAACATTTTTTTACAATTTTCTAATTTTGAACTTTTTATGGATTTTTGGAGGAAAATGCAGATGTCAAAGAAAGTTTTTTGTCATTATGCAAATTTTTATAGATTTTTGGTTTTGCAGTTTTTTTAAGGAAAAAGGGTTAGTAAATATATACAAGTATATACAAGAGATTTTTTTATTTTATTTGTTTGTTTTTATTTTTGTTTTTATTTTTATTTTTTTGTTTTTTGTTTTGTTTTGTTTTTTTACACACGTGGATTTTAGGATATTGTACACATAATCCCCCAAAAAAACATATTTAAGAGTACGAGTTATGTCTAAAGTATATATAGAATAGTTACGACACTCCCCTATACTTAGCTCGAACTATGTCCTCATAGTGATCAGAGAGCGACAGAGGAATACATAACTTGTGCTAAGGATAGAAAGGTGAAAAGACTCCTATGTCTCAACGACTCAAAAATAGAAAAAAAGAAGAGAAGTTGGTGATCCCCCCATATACTTAGGATCAAGTAATCCTAAGTATAGTAGACTGTATGAATGGGAAAAACGATGAAGAGAATGTACAGACTCAAAAATACAAAGACCCGATATGAACAACATCACCCCCCCTATATTTAGGGTAGAGTATACCTAAGTATAGGCAACAACAACAAAAGTGATGAACATGACAAATATGAACAAAACAAATCATTCACCCCCCTATACTTAGGATAAAGCACATCCTGAGTATAACATGTATACACACACATGGAAAAGGGGTGAATGATAAAACAGGAGAAGAAAGAGTGAAACGAAAGGATATACAAGAGGAGTGGATGTACAAAGGTCAAAAAGGTCGAAAACGAACATTCTTGTGGGACCGTAGAGGTATGGATTTGACAAGGTGTAGGTCGATATTGGGATCATCATTAGACATAAACTGAGTAGGATCGACCAAGAATGTATCATCAGCGGTTTCAGATTGTGCTGGCCTAAACCGATTATTGGAAGTAGTGTAGTCATGTCCTGCTTGGGAAGTCTCGCAAACATCAAAGTAAAATGGCTCGAAATCATTATCAGAAAAAGTAGGATCAATTTCATCATGGTGAGCCTCTACCGGATCATCATCTTTATCAAAAGGCCCAAATTCCTTTATAAAAGCAATCAAATCAAATTTGGCCTGATTGGTCTCATCTGAATCATGGTGAATACGAATGGACTCATCAGTGAAAGTAGTCGAATCATGTCTGTCTTCTCTAGACTTAGAGTCTGCCTTCCGCTCTAGGGTGTCTATCGTGTAAATCCCGCAGATGTCATTAATGCATCGCCACATACCAGAAAAGGGAACTCCAAGGTCTATGCTTTCTGAGTCCTCCTCTTTGAAGAGTAATTCTCGGGTCTCATTATCATAAATCATACAACAAAAATCTCTGGTAGTATCATTATGGTCAAAGTCCTTGGGGTTGGCTAACACAGGCGGGCTCTCATGGGATGCGGATCTCTGGACAGTAGTGGGTGTAGAGATTAAGATATCGCTCCCTACATCAGAACAGAAGCGAATCTCTCCTTAACCATAATCAATAACGGCTCCCGCAGAGGCGAGGAAGGGTCGTCCCAGGATGATTGGAGGGTGTTCCACAGGGGTGGAGATCTCCATGGGCATTACAACAAAATCCGAAGTGCAATTCATGCCCTGAATAAGAATGAGAGTGTTTTCTAAAATACCCTTCGGTCTCTTGATAGATCCATCAGCAAATTGAACTATCATCCTAGTTTTCATGAGAGGCCCAAGATGAAGAGACTGTACCATAGAGAAGGGTATTATATTGATTGACGAATCGCCGTCAAGGAGAGTGTTATCACAAGAACAGTCAGATATGGAGCAACTCACAAGAGGTGTGGTCGTGTTACCTTTCTTAAAATACGGATGGTGAGAGATGGCATAGGCAGTGGCCATGGTCAAGATTTGACGCTCAGATCTTCTCCTTCGCTTTCTCTTCTTGTATTGAGGAGTAGCGAAATCTGTCATGGCCTGTTGAAGTGGGGATTTAATAATCTCATGAAGGGTAGCCACCACTTCGGGTTTAGTCAACATTTTTTTGAGTTTTTGGACCTCATGCATACAAGAGGAGGAGGTCAGAATCAGCATTTACATGAGGATTTCCAAGAGCAGTCTGTACAGTGGAATCCTCGGGGTCAGGGTTGGGACATGGCTGTGTGGGTAAATGATCAGGCATTTGGGTCCTCTCCTCACAAAATGAATCAACAACATGTCTCCCGAATTCTTTTTGGATATTTGAAATTTTTTCATTTTTTTATATTTTGGATTATTTTGAACTCTCATGATTATCCTCAAATGAATCAATATCCTCAAATAGTGGAGCAACGTTTTGGCTCTCATTTATATTAAATACTTTGGGTATCCTCGAATTCATATGCTCCATCATCTGGTTCCAATTCTCAAGTATGGAAACCATGAAAGGTGACTCCAAAATCCCAGTATCGGGTGGGTTGAATGAGGGTGGGTGAAAATCAAAGTCCTCCGACTCCTGAAATAATGGGGTAGGCGGATATGCATAAAAATTAGGAGGAAAGTCATCCTGGAAAAAGGGAAGGTGGATCAACTGGAGGGTACGAGGTATCAGCGAAGATTGGATTAAAACCAGTCCGCCATCTTCGAAACAAAAAATGAGAGAGCACGAGGGTCATGTCAAAAGATATAGAGAAAAAGGCGCAAATGCACAATAGGATCTAGTATGCACAAAAGCAATCAAACACAATACAAACCACCAATTCACCAACTCAACGCAATGTGAAGACCGTGAAGGTTCAGTCTCTTAATCTTATCCATTTTAGCGTTAGGTGATAATCACAAAGTTGTTCAAACACTTAAGTTGAATCATGGGATTTGGGCACTAACCTTAATGTGTACGCGAGCAAGTTAAAACGAATACAATGAGGGGGTTACTCTCCCCAAAACAATGATTTTTCCTTGTGTTTATTTTAGGGTCAAGTTTTCTTTAGCAGTCCCAAATTTTAGGCAGTTGACACTTGGTTAAAATATTTTCAAAGAATTGCCTACCGAGTGTCCAATTTCCTTTTTAACTTATGTGAGTGAAAACAAGGAAGGAGATCGGAAATGCCAATGCGCGATTACAAATGATGATGCATGCATGGGTTAGAGATGCGTACCTTATCGCCACACTCTACATGTAAGTCAACCCCGCAGAATTTAAATACAGAAAAAAAACTAGCCTATATGATGCTAGTGAACTGTCCTAGATGATAACTTCTATTAACGGGCAAGAACAAGTTAATTTGACTAACTCCAAATTATGCTCTACTCTATAGGCACAGAAATTCTTATTTAGGGTATTTGGATCTAATTAATTACATGGCTTAAGCAAATTAATTAAAACAACCAATAGGTGGCTCACGAAATCTGCGGGAAACAAAGAAACGTAAAGCGATGAAAACAACGTGAGGTCCTCCAAGTGCACCGGCACTTGGCGAAACAGACTCCGCAACAAATGAATGTCCGTTTTACAAAGTTCAAATGCTAGAAATCTCTCTCTCTCTCTCTCTTTCGTCTCTTTCAATTCTTCTTCTCCTCTTCTCACGCTATCCTACGGCTTGGTGAAGAATTAAGCAACCTCCACGTCACTTGGGTGCTTCGGCTCTCCTAGGATCGGCTCCTTCGCTCTGCGGACCCTCGTAAGAAAAAGAAAAGATAATGTGTAAGAAATACAATTTGTCAAATATGAGAGAAAAAATGAAATGAATGCAGTGGATACAAACAATGAAGTGAATGGAAAGAATGTAAACAGATATTTACAACCAAGAATAGTTGGTCAAAAGAGAAACCTAACTACCCTCGCAGTGCCTCCTCGGCAACGACCCATTTTATAGCGCACGGGATCTCGAGGACAGAAATATTGATTATAAACAAGTTGTCGTTGCTATCCCCAAAATCTCGTGACAAACAAGTAATATTTTTTTTGTTTTTGCTACTTATTAACCTGTATAATGGACATGATCGAACTTAGGGAGGCTACAATTCCTGAGGGTTATTCAATTAATCAAAAATCAATCAAGAGAAAACAAGAATCTCAAAGGACAACTATCCTCAGTTTTTGTGATTTTTTACCTTTTATTTTTTTGATTTTCTGAATTTTAAATTTTTAATGATTTTGATTCTGCAATTTTTTTATTTTTCAAAAAAATAACACGAAGCAATATTCACAAGATCAAAAATACGCGCACCATCTCTTTTGTAATTTTTTCAATATATCAAAAATATTCATAAAAATACAAATAAAATATTTTTAGGTTTTAAAAGTTTTGAAATGTATTTTAAAATTTTTGTGGAATTTTCAGATGTGTTTGTATTTTTCTAAAAATCAAACAATAAGAAAATGCGAAAATGTGCACATCCTGGAGTAATTTGCAACTTAAAATTATTTTAAGTGCCCAAAACTCATGATAATTATTTTTAACACAAACTATAAGCAATTATCTACAAAAAGGAAATGAAATCACAATTTTTGGATTTTTGTAGAATTTTCAGTTATTTTTACAAGATTTTTGATGTTTTCAATTTTTTTGGTTTTTATGAATAATTAATGCGTGAAAATTGGTCAGACATTAAGAGACAATGAAATACAAATACTCTATTTTTTGGAATTTTTGGAATAATATTTAAATTTTTATGAATTTTGGAATTTCAAAAAGACAAAATAACACACTTTTTGATTTTTTAAAAATAATTAGTGTAGGCAAAATGCAATGAAAATTTTATGCTAGGAAGATAATCACATAAGGAACATAACATAATTTTTGCATGAATTTTATGTCATAAATAACCTTTATTTCAATGAAAAGCACATGCAAATTTAATTGCTAGGTAAATAGGACTGTTCTGCACTTATTTATTGTTCTCGTACAACTAGGTAATAAGAAATAATAAATACGGGGGAGAACTTGTAATTTACCCAATTGAAAGTCTGGCGGGGACGTTTATAGAAATTTGATTTCTTTAGGGGTGTTCACGTAATTTTCTCAGATCCTTTATTTTGAAACTTCAAAACCCTAGAAGGGTTCTCTTCTTTCCTTGTTTTCATGAAAAAAGGGGTCATTGGGATCGACCGTCGCCCCTTCTTCTTCCGCGGGCGACGTCGATGGAAAGGCGGCGAGGGGAGTCTGCTGGAGGATTGAGGCGTGGAGGGACGGCCGACGTGTGGCTCTGGACGGTGCCTCCGTGCGGATGGATCACGCGGCGGAGACCTCGCACGGTTGTGCATGCACGGAGGTCGATGCAACGACCCTTAGCGGCGGTGGGCAAAAGGATGGCGTTCAGGGGAGCTCAGGGCTGCGGACAAGGGAGGAGACTAGTACGGGAACTGGAGGGGTGGCCTTGGGCGACCGCATCTGGAAGGGGAGGTCTTGGCGGCGACCCTGGGCACTGGGCATCGGAGGTCGGCGAGGGCCAAGCACGGCGCTGCATGGCACGGATGAAGGTGCGACATCGAAGAAGCACCGCAGCGAGGTGGCTCGACCGTTGTTGGAGGTCGGGCTGGCTGCCGCCCAAGGGTGGAGGTGCGGGCGGTGGGGCAGCCAGGCGGTTGAGGGAGCGACGCTATTTCTTTTATTATTTTTTTGTAATTTTTTTTGTAATGTAAACAGTGAATAATAAATAAATTTTTTTGTAAATATGAAAATAGAAATAAAAAATGGGCTATAGATTTTTTTATTTTTTAGTGATCCTGCAAAACAAACGTTATAGACATCGAAACAATTATATGGATTTTTAATATTTTTTTATTTATTTACAAATCGGAATATGAACGAGGATCCGACTAAAGTGGAAGGATCGAATCCGACTCACTGATCACCGTGCGTGGTCGAAGTTGATAGATCGTGGGAGGTAGAATTTGAAGGTGGAGAGATCCAGAAGTTGAGATGAAAAATCGAGTCGGTGGCAGATCAAAAAACATGACGGATTTTTTTAATGATCTAGAAAAACAAAATGACGATGAATAAAAAAAATTCGACAAAGTAAACAACGATTAACCTAGATAAGAGTACGAAGAAAAATGTGGATCTCGTCGTAAGAGCGGAAAAGGACCGTGATCGCCTCGACAAGGCCGACTCGCTGTCACCGGACATCTCGGAGGCTAGGCACAATTCTCGACGAAATTTTCCCTCGGAGATCGGGCTCCTCTCTTTAAAGACTGATCTAGTTGGACTGAGGAAGAAGGAGCCATATAAATAGAATAGATAGAATGAAAATTGATTTTTGATTTTTTTGGATAAAGAGATAAGAGATGAAAATTGAAATGAATTTTTGAATTTTTTTGGTGGAAGAGATAAGAGAGATGACGTGAGATAAAGCAAAAGATATAAAATTATTTATAAAATTATCTAATTTCTTTTTTGAATTTTTGTCACTTTATTTATTTGAATTAAAAAATGTTATTTTTTTTATTTTTTCATGATGGTTAATTAAAAATAGCAACTATATACATATACTATATACATATATGACATTATATACAAGGGTAAATGAGGAAGTTAGTTTTTTTGTGTTTTATTTTTTTATTTTTATTTTTATTTTAAATAATTAGTAAAAATAGTTACAAATACATACAAATACAATATGCACAAAATACATGTGAAAATTGCAAAAACCACCCCAAGAAAACAGACTTTTCAACCGTAACTCCAAAAATTATGAAATCACAGCCATTTTGAAGATAATTTAATTTCGAATCCAATGGTAGTGATATTGGTTAAATTGAGTTCATATGGAGCTGGAATTGGTCTTTCAATTAGTGCTTAGTGGCTTTTTCCAAGTGTGGTTACTTCTATTATGTACCTGATTTAATTGTGCAATCATTTTTATTAATTAGGACACATTTTTATTTACAACTTTGGTTTTGTAAGTTAGTGAGGTCAATTATTGCACAAATAAATTAGTGTTAGTTTTATACAGACATACACAAAATAAGTGGGAAGTATTTACAAGAACACACACATTTTTTGATTTTCTGCTTAAGGACCCTTATCTCCCCTTACTTTATTCCTGGTATATCAGATCAATTCTTGACCTTCTTTCGGGGTTGGGGTCAGCCTGTATATAGTCTTCCTTTTTTATTTTCGTCTCTTCATTTTTCCTTTCTTTATTTCTTTATTTATTTTAGGTTAAAATTAGTAAGAAGTGTACAATATCTACACACAGATGCAAGTTAGTAAGAATATGGAGTTAGTGCTATATGCATGTCTTTTATAAGGGATTTTAAGCTAAAATAAATGAATAAAGATGACGAATCGCAGACTCATCAGGAGGTGAAATCCATACTTCAGAAATTGGTACGACCTGATAGGAAGAATTGATCACAGCTTCTAGACCATGTTCTTTGGGCATATCGTGCCACATATAAAACCACGTAGATACTTCTCCATTTCGTCTCGTTTATGGAAAGCCATGACATTTTCCTGTAGAGATCATGCACAAATCGGAATGAGTAATCGAAGAGATGTCACTTGATTTGTAAAAAAGCTGGAATTAAGAGGAAGATAGATTTCAATGAGCTAGTTGAGATTAGAAACCAAGAATATGAGAACACTTTCATCAATAGAAGAAAGATGAAGAGATGGACTTACATACATATTTGTCACAAGACCTTTGTTCCTGGCTAGAAAGTTTGTCTATGTAATGTAGTATTGAAAATCATTCTTGGCCAACTAAAGAGAAAATAGGAAGGTCCATACATAGTCAGAATGATGCATGACAATCGAAGCATAGCCATATGAGATTTGCCACCTGGTGCAGAGCCATTCATGGTAAATGAGCATATGCTAAAGCCTTTTGTGGAGTCTACCGATCATTTATCCTGAGTTGAGGTGATATACTTTGTATAGTACTTGTGACTACTCTTCCTTTTTATTTGTTCAGTACAGAGACCTTGATACCTTTAGTTTCTAGAGCACATACTACTTATACATTCCTCTCCGATCCCAATAGTCTCCATTTTTGCTCGTCTTTATACTTAGAATACTAGATCATAAGTATAGGGGGACTGATTATTTTCATTGGTTTTCCATTTTGTTTTTCTTTCTATTTAATTTTCCTATTTGTACATTCTTTTGCACCTATCACTGGTCTCCAATTTTTGCCACACACTTTTCTATACTTAGGAAACAAGATCCTAAGTATAGAGGGGATCGAGTGATTCTGTTGAATCTACTTCCTTTCTCTATTATTTCATTTGTTTTTTTCTTGCCCTCAGTCACCTCATTTTTTGTTTTCCACTATACTTACGATGACCAGATCATAAGTATAGGGGGGTGATTGTCTTACATTTTTCATTCTTTTAACCAATTTTACATAGCACGGGTTATGTCTTCTTTTTTCTCCTTTTAGTACTATGAGAACATAACACAAGCAAATTACAGGGGGTGGGTATATATATATTCTATATGTGTATATGTATATACTTTTATCCCTAACTCGTTCTTTTATGCATTTTCTATATATGTATATAATTCATAAAAGTGGGTGTGGATAAAATCTATTTAAAAGATAGTTATAAATACTTATAAAAGCCTTGGTAATAAAAAAATCTATGTAAACGTCTTATTTAAAATCCTTATTTAAAATTGGTCTTAAAATGATGTATTTAAAAACTATATAATACTTATTCTATGATCCTATTTAGTAAAATGTGCACAAATAATTTAATATTTTAAATATTTATATTTAAAATTTGTAAACTACATTATTTATTTAATCAAAATAAAATATTGGTGACATATCTTTAAAATTTTGTAAAATTTGGTTATCTATAAAAAATGATAAATATACAAAATTCATAGACAATACAAAGTCTTAAAATCTATAAAAATAGTAAAATTTTTAAAATACATAAAAATAACAAAAATCAGAAAATTTATCTCACAAAAACATCATTGCATTTGCATTTTCCAGAATAAGTTTGATTTCTTGAACTAAGGATTGAAAATAGTTCAAAGGTGGAGCTTGATCATCGCCTTTGACCTTAATTCTAAGGAACCTAGTTAGGAACTGGAATTTAAACTTTTGAAGTCTTTGACTTTAATCTTTGGGTTCCATAGGACCATATTACAAATTCAACTTAAACTTGCTTAAGCAATACACTTGTGAAAAACCCTTTATTCACCCTTTTAATATAACCGGATTAACGATTAAATTTAATGTGTTTGTTGCAGTTAGGAAAAATTGGATTTATCAAAAACCACAATAATTAGCATATAAATTAATATCGAGCGACAAATTTTATTTATACTTGAGCAAGCCTAAGGTCAAACTCAAGCAGGAATCTTACTCCTTAGATTAATTTAAAGTCGATATAAATGTTAGGTTTTCAGGAGAATATTTTTTATCATTTTTAAGCAACTAAATAAATGCAATGCAATCCTGCAGAAATTCAAAGGTTAAAATGTGAATATGATGAAATTAATTCCAAAAATTCTCAAACTTTACCATAATGTCAACTATGATGAAATAAAACTACCCTAATGTTTCTAGAATTTTTCGACTCTAAATGAACTAACTGCGAATAAATACGAATGCATGGTGGTTTTCGCAAATTTAATTTTAATAAATACCAAATTATATTATATTCAGAGATAAAAAATATCCTAGATACTTCTATGTGGGATGAATCTAGGAAAATTACTAAACCTCATAAACTATTAATTTTTGACTTGTTACAAATCAATTACTCATACTAACTAATTTGTTTAGACATCATTATGTGTGCAAATGTGATGATTTTTGGGAATGAAGTCGAACTATCAAACTCTACCTACCATGAATTTTTGCTAATTTTTAGAGCATTGATTGATTCAAAATCAATTTCATAATGAGTATTGTGTAAATTATGAAATATGTCACCAAAATAATTCTATTAAATAAACCAATGCTCGCAGAAATATAACTATTTTTCACAATGATAAGACATGAGTTCTTCTACAATATGCAATTTTTAGAATAACTAAAGATGCAAAATGGATGTTTAAATATATATATATATATATATGCAAACACAAGGGTATGAATGCAATATAGAAATAAAGTGATTAAAAATAAAGATGTCGATGAGACTAAAATGAAATTATCTATACCAACGATGGTATTTATGCAAATTTTCCAAGAAGACACGTACACCTCTTGAGATTCTAGACTGGCGGAAGCGAAACCATGATTTCTAGAACTTCCAGGGGCCCGAGCAAAATATTCCCAGACCTCACGTGTTGTCTACGTGAGATGCGAGGCACGGATGGCAGCTTCAGGTAAAAGCTGAGTTACAAGCCTCTATGTGTCTAACTACGGATGCTTCGGGTGGACCGAGACTAGTGGCTTGGTGGGCGACACCACACGATTACCACCATCTGATGGTACCTGGTCGTGTTTAGCTTCTCATTTGACTAAAGGTGGTATGCGACGTATCTGACGAGGCTGGTGGGGGAGGTGGGTGTGTCTGCAGAGGTTGGCGGTGGTTGCACACTCGTGGAGAAGATGATTAAGGTGGGAAGATAAGCGTAACCACAGTGGTGGGGCTATTGAAGTAGGCATAACGAGGGAATTCTATGTGAGGCCAACACACTGCCGACGGATGTTGGTCAAGTGAGGAGGTCGATGAAGAGGCTGAGCCACAGAGTTGTCGAAGAGGGAAGAGCCAGAACAATCGGGGATGCTCGGGTCGAAGACTTTGTGTTCAACAGAGGTGAAGTTCTGATTTGGATCGCGGGCAATAAAGGTCATAGAAAATAACAACGAAATTTCTTAGAGAATAAGAACAAAACAAAGATGAATGTTAGGAGTTTTTTACCTGGGAGGTTGCTGGATGAGGTCATCGAAGATGTAGGGGGATGCATTTTTTGTATGATCTACGCTAAGTTTGTTTCTAAGTATCTCGCAAACTATCTCATGTACAAGATTCTCTCCATCGGAGAGGGACTCATTGGTGCTAGTTGGGTGTTGTCTCCATGGCCCGATGGTTTCTTCATGAATACAATCTGCTTGTGATGAAGTGTACTCGGTGCTTGATTCGAAATCTAGCCTTTGCCACCTTGTCTGCTTCATCTCTAGTTACTCATCTCCGCCCGAGTTTGGAACTGAATTTTCCCAATTTTATAATCAAGTAAGGCTCGTGTTGTTCTAATGATCTGGGAATTTCTCCAATTTGGAGGAGTCTCCATATAAAGGACTGTAAAGTCTACCATGTAATCCCAATCCTCAACTTTGATGATAATTTTCCTCAATTCTCCCTTGGAACTCTTGGTTGATTTATCTGCGAACTAGAGTTTGGCTTTGGATTTCGTAAGAGGTCCTAGATTTAGCTTCTCATAGAGGGTTGTGGGCATCAAATTAATTGAAGATCCATTATCTCTGAGAGTGCGTGCAAATGCAGTGTCATCTACATGACTCATCACATAATGAGCACTCATGTCCCTTCGTTTCCTTGGAAAAACATTCTTGATGGTGCAAGTAGTGGCTACTAATAAAACTTGCTTTTCAACACGGCTTCTGGCTCTCCTACTGATCCTAGTACGTATTCATCTCACCTTAAGGTACTTCTGAAATGCATGTGTGATATATAAAATTTAACAAAGTGGATTGTGACCTTGATATATTTGTTGCAAAACATGGCCATCTCTAGGTCTTCTTTTTGGATTTCTTCTTTCCTCCCTTAAGGGCACGGGGGAAAGGGAATATTGATGACTACTCAGATTCTGAAACTGAAATATTCTCATTCAATCGGGAAACTGAGTTATGTACAGGACTGGGACTCTGATAATGTCTCTCACTCGGTCTGGAAAGAAATTCATGAAGTGAAACAGGTGATGCATCTACCGCTACTACTGGTGCATACTCCTCAAATGGAGGTGCGGGCTCTTCACCAGCCTCGCTTGATTCATTGCTGGTGCTCCTTTCCTTCTTCTTGACATGGTGTTTTGAGGACATGGAAATCATACTATTCTGCTGATGTCGGTGATGGTGGTGGTGATGCTTCCCTTCTGCTTCCAAGTTCTCCTCAGGTAGAGACTTGGTAGAATCTTCCTTATATCCCTGTGCCCCATCATGTATGGTCACGGTCCATCTACTCCTGAGGGACATATGGTTAGTATTATCGTACGAAAGGATATCATGTTCAGATGGAGAATAATTTGAATAATATACCTGATCTCATGGTCGGTGCTAACCCTGATTTAGGCTATTGGGGTTGGACGGAACCTATGCGGGAATTGGGGTCTTTGGTGCCATTGACTGGTTGCGGTGGCATGAGACATGGTTCATATCTGTTCTTATATCAATGTAATCGTTATGTATCTGATGAATCCTATAAGTCAAAGTCTAGATGGCTAAGGTTATGAACTCCAATTCACTAGTAGGTAGGATCTGCTGATGCTGCCTAGAAGATGAGTGATTTAGCTGACTATATTGTCCTTGCCGATACTGATGTGGTTGGGACTGTGAGGTGTAAGGTGGTGGAGGGTCGTGTTGTCCAGAGTTGAATGTACGTTGTTGCTGGCGCTGTTGAGACTGGTATCCTTGTCCTGGTCGAGACTGTACAAAGCACAGTGTGGGGACGGAATTGATTTCCTAGTAACCTTGGGAAGGTCGGTGTGGCTAACCATTCCCTATCCCCGACTGTCTACTGACGAGGTCATGGCCATATCACAGCCCATTGATCTTAATCACCATTGGAGGCTCCTCGTAGACTGACTCTATCGTGGGGGTGTGTTCCGCTCCTGCTGAGTGTATTGTAACTCTTCAACCCATCTACGCTGAGGCCCCTGTACTTGTTCCAGTACTAGATGAACTCGATGTACAGGTACATGTGGTGCAAATGGGGTAGGTAGTCGTATCTTGGCTACCTTCTCAGTCAATTTATCTACTTGTTTCGTAAATCATGAAAGCGCCTCAAGGTCCATGACCCTTTTGTGGATCTGTTCTACCATGGTGAGCTTATCGGCTATTATCCCCATGCTAAGGATTAGGTAATCTATCAGATCCGCTACAATCCTCCTAGATGTCTCACTAGATGGGATTTAGGGAGACACCTGATAGGCCCTCGTGGCCTGAGATCTGCCTATTTCTGCCATATGCTCTAGGATCTTTCATACAACATCTTCGTTCTTATTCAGATAGTTACCTCCTCATGCTGCACTTACTATCCCCTGCATTTTCGGGGTCATTCCACAGAATAAGGTTTGGACTAAGATCGTCTTGGTAATGCTTGGCAAGGGCATTTTCGTATCAAATCAATGAATCTATCCCTGGCTTCAAAATGACATGTGAACATAGACTTGCAGACTCAAAGAATTAAGTCACTTAACCTGAAAAATCTTAAGTCCAGATCTTATAAGGTTCCTATGAAATTAAATAGATTAAGTTCAAATCAAATCCATCCTCGACATTTATTCATAACTTGGTTCAAAACCCACTAACTTTTCACTTTGCATATGCTAGATATGCATATGAGATATAGATGACATGCTATGTAGATGAATGAAGTGCAAGACACTTTTTTTTAAATGCACGGATGATATGCAAGAGTATATAGAAGCATTTACTTTCCTTTTTTGGTATGCAACAATTTTTACAAGAATTTTACAACTTTTTATACAAGTATTATACATTTTATATAATATACATACTAGTAATTACAACTTTTTTTCAAACTTTTACCCTCCCCGTAATTATTGCATAATACATACAAAAATGCACGAAAGTATGAGCTATGTTTAAAGTATATATGTAATTTATACATTGTTAGCAATGTGATCCCCGGGCGAACCATTCCTACAATAAATGTTATTGTAATAAATGATTTATCAATAAAAGTATTGATTATTTTCACTCCCTTTTTGAGATTGAATAAATGAATGCACTATAAGGTCCCTCTGTACAATAAGGGTTACGTACCATGGCCAACTTGATGATCATACAGCTGTTGATTCACTGAATGAATCATAGAGGCTGATGCTTGGATGAATATCTAAGGAGTTATATAGAGGACTCATCAAGCATTGTCAAATGATTGTTAAGTGATGATCTCCAACTTGAGTAGGAGATGGCAATCCCGTCTCAAATGGCTGATATCTGATCAACCTCTTGATCCAGGTCCTCTGCATGGGAATATCGATTCAGAGGTATCAGATTAGTTGAGTCAATGAGTTGACTTAATGAGATCGAGATAACCAAAGACGTATGATGAATATCGTCACATCACAGGCAAAGATCCTCTGACCAGAGAAAGATGTATTGCTATATGTCTGAGTATGTACATTTGGCAGACCAATAGGTTGATGACCTAACCAAGGTGTATATACCGGCGAGCTGGTGTGCATGTAAGGGAATATGAGTAATATGATCTCTCAAAGGGATCATACAGGTTCACTTGTGAACCGGGAGACATGAGCTCACTCATGAGGTTTTGGGACTGACCAAATTCCATGCATGGTCATCATGCTTTAGAAGCATGATGTGAATTTGAAGGTAAGATATATGCTTTGTGAAAGCATATGATCTGTACCATATCCCAAGAACCAAGATTGAGAAACTTAGTGATCAAACCCTGAAGATGACAGTGTAAAAGTGATCTATATCTTCGGGATGATCATGAGTCTTCCAGTATGCAGGATGTACAGGTATTGGGATATCTGAGGGTGATGTGATCATAAACGATTGTATAACCATGATGCTTCCATTCCGAGGGAGTTATCAAACAGGTTTGGATTTTAGTGATTCCTTTCATTAGAGAAGTGACTTAATCTTAGTCCATGTACTGGACATTGATCTAAATATGATTCAGATGCAATGAGAAGATTAGGTTTACGGTCTTGATTTAATCAAGCATTTGTGGGAGGTCCATGGGATCTGGATTGGAGATATGATCTCAATATCCAAGTCACTATACATGGAACAATACAATCACCATGTCCTTACCTCCAAGTACCTGCGGAGAAATCGCATTATTCTTGAAGAGTTCAAGAATAATTCCATAGATCTAAGCAATGAAGAAATAATGATTAGATATGATTTAATCATCTTAATGTGTGTAGAAATTATCCAACATAATTAAATGTGATTTAGTTATTATGGATAGGAATAATGTGGATAGAGATATCCAATTATTCATAATATATTATAAATGTTATTTATAATGTATTAGAGAGAGCTAAATATAATTTATATTTGTTGATTAATTATTATGTGTATTGGATACACATTGTGTAATTAATTGATAATGTAAATTATATGTTGTTTTGGGTTGCGAATATGATTCACAATTTTTTAATGACAAGATTGCAATATTCTCAAAATTCATTGTGAATTATTTTTGAGGAATATATCACAAAAAATTTGTTGGAAATAAATAATGATAGATTTCCATGGAGATATGCAATCTCATGAAATCTCATGAGATTGCCTCCATTGGGAAACAAGTAGGCGGCACACCCATGTCCTATTTGGAATGGGTAGCCGTCCACCATATATATACATGGGAGATGTAATCTCCATGTATATTCTCTCCTTATTTGTTGGTGTAATTTAGGATTGATTTATATTTGATTTTGTCAAATATATTTTAATTTAAATTATATCATAATTTGTTGGTTTCACCAACAACAATCTTGACCATTGGATTAGACATAAATCAATCTCATCCATTGATTTTATATATCCCAAGGATTGAGATCCATGGATCGCAAAACCCTATAAATAGAGAGGCATACCATGCTCTCTAAGTCTATGCAATATTGGAGCAAAACTCTCTCTCTCTCTTTTCTTCTCACACGCCAACCTCTCTCTCTCTATTTCATGGTGGTCGTCACCAACCCTAGAGTAGAGAGACTCATCGCCACCTTCGCCACCGAGCCACCGCTTCGGCGTTCTTCGGTTCTCCGTCTTCTTGGAGTACTACACTCATGAAGGAGACGTTCTATCTCATACGATGAGATTAGGAGCAACCGTGCTTGGATCATCTTGTTGGATTGCGAGGACTACGCGGTTCATCCCCGCGCTCGCAAGCAATCTCTCCGACGATCGGACTTGAGACGGGAGGTCTCTTCTCTTAGAGACTCGATCAAGCATGCTTCAAGAGGTATTCCTTTATACTTTTGGAAACGATCTGATAATCGTTCTTGGATCATGTGGTTTTCATCGCATAAAAAATTTTTAAATTCTGCTATACAGAACAACTAGTACGACTAGTCGTTCTGCGTCGTATCTGATACGACGATCATGCTTCCATGATGCGCTTGAGGATAATTCCATATCCTTCAAGTGGTATTAGAGACTTAGGTCGACGGTTTTGAATGTGATTCGCAAATCGAGGATGACGTGGGTTCGTTAAGGTCGCGAAAGTTTTTTGTCGCATTTGATTTTCGCAGATATGTTTAGTAAATAATTTCGGCCATGTTTAAAATGTTTAAGCACGAATTATTTACTTGTATTTTGTTCCTCATTAGATAAGGAAACCATAGGATCTGAGTTTGTGTAAATCCGATTCCGTATGCTCGAGACATGGTTGTTTTAATGAACATGTATGCACTGTTGCGGGAACTGTAGATCTTAACATGATTAAAGAGTTAATTACTGTTTTGATCGCCTCAAAATGCGTGAAACAAGTTAACAATCTTTGAAAATTGAGTTCTGTCCTAAATCAAGTTAGCAATCTTTGAAAATTGAGTTTGTCTAATTTGGATTTAAATTGATTGAGATACTTTAAGTTTAGTGAGTAGGGGTCACTACTAAAATTGCAGTCCTAATCAAGAACCAAGTGATTGTCAATTGGTGAAATTAATTGTTAATTTCATGAAATAATTATGGAAAAAATTTGCGAAATATTGGAAGATGATTATTTCCTTAATTGACTTGGACTCAACCAATTAATTGATTAGATTTGATCTAGATCATAATTGGAAACACAATCATCAAACTTGATACTTGAATAGGATTGGGAATTTGTGTAGCAAATTTCCTTATAATCAAAAATATTTTGATTATTACTAAATGGTATAATTTCAGTTGAAGAACCGATGATCAGTACAAATTGATATATTTGGCATTATCCTTTCCTGAGGTGGATATGGTGTCTAGTTGGAGAGCATTGGGGTTGCGGGTTGCAACGTATGTGGTTCGTCCCACTCTCGTCGGTAATGGCCATGACAGCGGGTAGGGACTCGATAATGCCGGAGAAAATCAAGGTGTATTTTCTAATAATTAAAATTCAAATTAATAAGTACTTTGAGATATTATCATATATATATATATATTCAAGTAAAATAATCAAGTTTGTTGATTGAATTGGATTGATAATTAATTAAATATGATTAAATTGATTATGACCAATTGAGACACTCTATTGTGAATAGAGTTGTTATTTCCCTTGGAAGAATTAATTATATCGATATGATTCATGATAATTAATTAAAAAAATGAATATGAGATGGAGGATCACATAAGTGACATCCATGGTCTCCCGTCAAGGCGAAGGGTTCCGTTGCGAGGGATTGCATGTGGGAGACGCCTATCCGAAGTGACAGCTCCTATATGCAAGCGCATCTGGATCGGGCTTGTCGCTTCTCGAAAGAGTAAGGACGTATGCGTAGTGACCCCAATATCGGGTCCACATATTATTGGGGCGATATTGGATTGCGCATAGCGAGTTGTATTCCTATTGACGGTTGGTTCAATTAATGACGGGCCAACATCACCTTAGGGGTGGTGGGCCCGGGTATTAAAGACCGAATTGGGAGATGCAAGTTGGACTTGCAAGGCGGAATGTGTTCCCTCTTCTCTTTATTGGAGTCATAGGTTCTCATATTATTGGGATATGACAAAGATAAGGAGGAGATCCCAGTTCTTGCTTGAGATATAACGATAAGTATATCTCTTACTTTGAAAGTGATTAAGGGAATGAACTTTCAAGGTTGACAGAGCAAGAACAATTTGATTTAAAATACCTTAATCAAATATCATAAATATGAATATATTATTATATGTTCTAATATAGTGCATTCTTAATTTTAGAAAATGAAGTCCTTGAACCCACTAAACAGGCTTCTTGAGGTCAACCACATGACCGGTCCAAATTACTCAGATTGGATCCGTAATTTGGAGCTTGTTCTCTCTGCAGAGCGCATTAGTTATGTACTCTCCGAGGACAAGCATGAGAGCCCTAAATCCAAGGAAGAAAAAGAATACAATGACAAGTATGATGAAGATCTTGTCTTGGCTAGATGTTATATCATGGGTTCTCTCTCCATTGTTCTACAGAAGCAACATGTGGGATGAGCTCATGCCAGGAGATAATGCATAATCTTAAAGATATGTTTGGTGACATCAACCGTACCCAGTGTTACAATATTATGAAAGAGCTCGTTCATTGCAAGATGCAGGAAGGAACTTCGGTTCGAGAGCACGTACTCAAAATGTTTGGGTACTTGTCTGAACTAGAGACTCTTGGGGCCAACATGGATGCAGACATGCAAGCTGACTTCATTATGCTATCCTTGCCCAAGTCTTTCAATAATTTTGTGGTTTCATTCTACATGAACAAGTTGGACTTGTCGAACGGTGGTCTTCTTACTGCATTAAAGTCTGCAGAAGACGTAATGAAGAAAGATGGTCCCACTAGCAGTGCAATGATTGCACAGGTCAAAGGGAAGCACGGTCAGAAGCATAGTTCTCGGAAGGGCCCGACCCATAAGAGAAAGAAGAAGAGCCAAGGCATTGGTTCATCTTCTAGTGCATACACACTGATAGCGTCGAAGAAATCCGACATTTGTCACCACTGCAAAAAGCCGAGGCACTAGATGCGTAACTGCCCAGAATACCTGAAGTCGTCAGACAATGGTAAAGCCCCAATAGGTATGAAATCTACTTTCATCATCGAAACTAGCTTTCTCGTTGGACGAGAAGGAAGTTGCGTTGTAGATTCTGGTGCTTTTGTTCATGTATGCAATTTGCAGCATTTGTTTCAGGAAACTAGAAATCTAAAGGAAGGGGAGATAGTCATCCAGATGAGATCCGATGCAAGTATTGTAGCAGTCACCGTCGGGATGTGTCGACTATCATTATCTATTGGTAGAGTCCTAGTACTTAAAGAGTGTCTTTATGTACCTGAAGTTAGAAGGAATTTAATATTTGTATCTAAGCTAGTTAGAAGTGGATATTCATTCTTGTTTTGTAATAAATTAGTCATAAATCATTATGATAAATATATTGCAGAGGGTATTTTAACTTCTAGAGGACTCTATGAATTGTACATTAATGAGCATGTCATAAAAGTTACAACCACTAATAAAAATACTAAGATTTCCAAGGAGAATAAAAATCATTCGAATATGATTTGGCATCAAAGGCTTGGTCATTTGTCTATTGATAGGATCAACATATTGATAAAGGATGGACCTTTAGATTTTCTATAGGTTCAATCTGTACCTACCTGTGAACATTGTATTCGAGGTAAAATGACTAGGATGCCTTTCCGTAAAAAGGCTACAAGATGAGAAGGTATTATTGACCAAATACATACCGATGTATGTGGTCCCTTCAGTACCGCGACTCGAAATGGATATCAATATCATTTGACGTTTATCGATGACCATTCGCGATACGGGTTTATCTTCCTATTACGTCATAAATTCTGAAACCTTTGAAAAGTTCAAAGAGTTCAAGGCTTTGGTTGAGAACCAAACCGATAGGAAGATTAAGCGGATTCGATCTGATCGAGGTGGCGAGTACCTCTCAGATGAATTCAAGGAATACCTTAAGGAGAATGGAATTGTTTCCAATCTCACTCCTCCTAGAATTCCCCAACTTAATGGTGTTGCTGCAAGAAGCAACAGGACCATCACGGCCATGGTCCGTTCAATGATGAGCAAAGCACATTTACCTATTAGTTTATGGGGATATGCAGTAGAGACTGCAATATATATCCTGAATAAGATTCCTAGCAAATCTGTCCCTAAGACTCCTCATGAGCTCTGGTATGGAACCAAACCTAGTCTTAATCACTTGAGGGTTTGGGGTCGCATGTTCCATGCGAAGAACGTGGATGCAAGTAAGCTAGAATCTCACACTCGTGAGTGTTACTTCATTGGGTTTGTTAAAGATGGTATTGGATACCAGCTCTATGACCCTGATACCCAAAAGGTTTGTCTCTAGAGATGTGAAGTTTCTGGAGGATGATTTCCTTAAAGGTCAAGACAAAAATGAAGTAGAGGAACTCATTGAATCCCCTGAGGATTCTGAGCTTCCTAGACCAGAAACTGAAGAGATAAATAAAGATGAAACATACATACCTCTTCGAAGGAGTTCGAGGGTGGTTGCACCACCTGAAAGGTATGGATTACATGTGTCAAGTGAGACTAACATTGATCCTACTTCATTTGATGAAGCACTCGCGGATCAAGACATGGATAGATGGATGCTAGCAATGAAGTCAGATATTGACTCCATGCATAAGAATGGTGTATGGACCCTAGAGAATCCACCTAAATGTGTAAAACCCATTGAGTGTAAATGGATCTTCAAGAGAAAAAGGGAACCTGATGGGAAAGTAGAGACTTTCAAGGCATGGCTCGTAGCCAAGGGCTACACACAGAGAGAAGGCATCGATTATGATGAGACGTTCTCTCCTATGGCTATGCTTAAATCCATCAGGACACTGCTAGCTATAGCTGCTTATCTTGACTACGACATCTGGCAGATGGACGTCAAGACGGCTTTCCTCAATGGATACATCGAGAAGGATATCTACATGGAGCAGGCCCAGGGCTTCATAACTGAGGATGGCAAAGTATGCAAACTGAAGAAATCCATCTATCGGATCAAGCAAGCTTCTCGTAGCTGGAACATCGGATTTGACGAAACCATAAAGAGTTATGATTTTGTGCAGAATCTTGATGAACCTTGTGTATACAAGAAGCTTAGTGGGAGCGCCATTGTGTTCATCGTACTTTACGTAGATGACATCCTTATCATTGGGAATGATACATGGATGACGACCAGTGTGAAGATTTGGCTATCCCATACCTTTGAGATGAAAGATCTTGGAGAAGACTCTTACATCTTAGGCCTGAAGTTGTTCAGAAACCGAGAAAAGAGTATTTTGGGATTGTCACAACATGTATACATTAAAAAGATTCTTGAACGATTCCGTATGGATAGTTCTAAGAAAGGATTACTACCCTTAAGACATGGTATCCACCTGTCTAAAGGAATGGCTCCTCCAACTGTTGAGGAAAAGAAGGTCATGGCTGGATGTCCTTATGCATCAGTTGTAGGAAGCTTAATGTATGCCATGATGTGTACTAGGCCAGATATCTGCCATGCAGTGGGAGTGGTAAGTCGTTACCAATCCTGCTATTGAGAACAACACTGGAATGTAGTAAAGAACATATTCAAATATCTAAGACGGACACAAGATTCCATCTTGGTCTATGGAGATGGTGATCTCCAAGTCTTGGGATATACAGATTCTGACTTCCAGTCGGATGTAGATGATCGAAAGTCGACATCGGGGTTTGTGTTCTTGTTGAATGGTGGTGTTGTGAGCTAGAGAAGCAAGAAGCAGGACACTACTGCAAATTCAACAACAGAAGTCGAATACATTGCCGCATCGGATGTTGCAAAGGAGGCAGTGTGGTTGCGCAAGTTCATCTTGGAGCTTGGCATAGTTTCCTCTGATACTCCCATCCCGTTACTCTGCGGTAACACGGGAGCCATTACCCAGGCAAAGGAACCCGGATGGCATGAGAAGAGCAAGCAGGTGGAAAGGAAATACCACATCATTCGGGAGATTTAAAAGCGTGGTGACATAATCATCACCAAGGTGGCCTCTGTCGACAACGTTGTTGATCCTCTTACCAAACCTCTTACACAGAAGGTTTTCGACCAGCATGTACTGAGTATGGGTTTAAGGATTGTACCTGAATGGTTCTGAGGGCTAGTGGGAGATTGTTAGCAATGTGAGCCCCGGGCGAACCATTCCTACAATAAATGTTATTGTAATAAATGATTTATCAATAAAAGTTATTGATTATGTTCACTCCCTTTCAGAGATTAAATGAATGAATGCACTATAAGGTCCCTCTATAAAATAAGGGTTATGTACCATGGCCAACTTGATGATTATACAGCTGTTGATTCACTGAATGAATAATAGAGGCTGATGCTTGGATGAATATCTAAGGAGTTAGATAGAGGACTAATCGAGCATCGTCAAATGATTGTTAAGTGATGATCTCCAGCCTGAGTAGGAGATGGCAATCCTTTCTCAAATGGCTGATATCTGATTGACCAGTTGATGCAGTTCCTCTGCATGGGAATAGTGATTCGGAGGTGTCAGATTAGTTGAGACAATGGGTTGACTTAACGAGATCGAGATAACCAAAAACCTATGTTGAATGCTGTCACAACATAGACATGCATCCTCTAACCAGAGACAGATGTGTTGCTATGTCTGAGTATGTACATTTGGCAGACCAATAGGTTGATGACCTAACTAAGGTCTATACACCGACGAGTTGGTGTGAATGTAAGGGCATATGAGTAATACGATCTCTCAAAGGGATCATACAGGTTCACTTATGCACCTGGAGACATGAGCTCACTCATGAGGTATTGGGACTGATCAAATTCCATGCATGGTCGTCATGCTTTGGAAACATGACATGAATTTGAAGGTAAGATATATACTTTGGGAAAGCATATGATCTATACCAATTCCCAGTTACCAAGATTGAGAAACTTAATGATCAAATCTTGAAGATGACAGTATAAAAGTGATCTTTATCTTTAGAATGATCATAGGTCTTCCAGTATGCTGGATGTACAGGTATTGGGAATACCTGAGGGTGATGTGATCATAAATGATTTTATAACCATGACGCTTCCATTCTGAGGGTGTGATGAAACAGGTTTGGATTTTAGTGACTCCTCTCATTAGAGAAGTGACTTAATCTTAGTCCATGTACTGGACATTGTTCAGAATATGATTCAGAGGCAATGAGAAGATTATGTCCGCGGTCTTGATTTAATCAAGCATCTGTGGGAGGTCCATGGGATCTGTATTTGAGATATGATCTCAACATCCAAGTCACTTTACGTGGAACAATACAATCGGCGTGTCCATATCTCCAAGTATCTGCAGAGAAATCGTATTATTCTTGAAGGGTTCAAGAATAATTTCATAGATCTAAGCAATGAAGAAACACCGATTAAATGTGATTTAATCATCTTAATGTGTGTAGAAATTATCCAACATAATTAAATGTGATTTAATTATTATGGATAAGAATAATGTGGATAAAGATATCCAATTATTCATAATATATTATAAATGTTATTTATACTGTATTGGAGAGAGCTAATTATAATTTATATTTGTTGGTTAATTATTATGTGTATTGGATACACATTGTGTAATTAATTGATAATGTAAATTATATGTTGTTTTGGGTTGTGAAGATGATTCACAATTTTTCAATGGCAAGATTGCAATATTCTCAAAATTAATTGTGAATTATTTTTGAAGAATATATCACAACAAATTTGTTGGAAATAAATAATGGGAGATTTCCATGGAGATATGCAATCTCATGAAATCTCATGAGATTGCCTCCAGTGGGAAACAAGTGGGCGTCACCCAAGTCCTATTTGGAATGGGTGGCCGTCCACCATGTATATACAAGGGAGATGTAATCTCCATGTATACTCTCTCCTTATTTGTTGGTGTAATTTGGGATTGATTTATATTTGATTTTATCAAATATATTTTAATCTAAATTAGATCATAATTTGTTGGTTTCACCAACAACAATCTTGACCATTGGATTAGACATAAATCAATCTCATCCACTGAATTTATATGTCCCATGGATCCCAAAACCCTATAAATAGAGAGGCATACCATGCTCTCTAAGGCTATGAAATATTGGAGCAAAACTCTCTCTCTCTCTCTCTCTCTCTCTCTCTTTTCTTCTCACACGCCAACCTCTCTCTCTCTATTTCTTGGTGGTCGTCACCAACCCTAGAGTAGAGAGACTCGTCGTCGCCTTCGCCACCGAGTCGCCGCTTCGACGTTCTTCGGTTCTCCGTCTTCTTGGAGTACTATGCTCACAAAGGAGATATTCGATCTCGTACGACGAGATCAGGAGCAACCGTGCTTGGATCATCTTGTTGGATTGCGAGGACTATGCGGTTCATCCCCGCGCTCGCAAGCAATCTCTCTGACGATCGGACTTGAGACGAGAGGTCTCTTCTCTTAGAGACTCGATCAATCACGCTTCAAGAGGTATTCCTTTATAGTTGTTGTGGTTATAGATGAAACGATCCGAGAATCGTTCTTGGATCATGTGGTTTTCATCACATGAAAATTTTTTAAATTCCGCTGCACAGAACAACTAGTACGACTAGTCGTTCTGCGTCGTATGTGACGCCCCTCCCCAGCGATCCATATACTCAGCAAATACACATCCACACATACGATTCTACATTCGAAATGCCAAGCTATACCAAACTTGCAGGAGAAAAGTAAAGAAAGAAACACTGCATTTTTTTTCATTCCATTTTCATTCCATTCATGCATCATGTCCTCAAAAAGATTACACAATGCCACAGAAATGTAGCTACAAGTATGGATACATCATCTAGTCTCTCAAAAATAACTACATGTACAAAAACTCAAAGAGGAGGACCACATTGTACCACAAAAGAGCGTTGCAAACAAGTCAACTACAACCGCTTACTACTGCGGTTGCTGCTCCTGTAGACCTGTCGAATTCACGCAAATAGGTTTATGAGCAAAGCGCCCAATACGAATATAAAATAACAACTAGAAAGGTAAACAACAAGTGTACAATAAGGCAGTTATGAGAACCTACAACTATAAACAACTTCCCCGTTACTATTATCCAATAACAAATGTCACCTCACAAAGAACTAGCATCCCACGTAAAGAGACTTGTAACAACTTGACTTATAATTCCAATCCACATATGAATATGTGTTGTACATAAATTATAACTTCTAAGAGGGTTGGACCACATAAAAAAATAATATAAGTCAACATTCTATCAATCGGGTTCACGACAGAAGGGCAGGATTTGATTCAACACATTTGATCCTGGATAATCGGTATTAACCACATAGTTTTACAGCTTTTTATTTAATAAGACACGGTGTCTTTCCTCACAAAGGTGAATCCGGGTACTTATACGTGGGGCCAACACCTATAAGTACCTAGATGTCACGTCGGTAAGGAAAGATGAGCTTGGACTGTAGTTTAATGCTGCTTAGGGTCACAACTCACACCCCCTGTTAGTAATACACATCTCAAGAGGATCACATAGAGCCCGTAGGCCTCATCGCCAGGCGGAGAACACACAGAACAAAAGCGCAGCACAAAGCACAAGGCGCAAACCCACTCGACGCCATAACGGAAAAATCACTAAGACGCCAAAAGAAGCACAAAGCACACAATGAGCTAAAGCAGCATTAATCTCTCGACCGGGTTATTTACGGTTGTCCAAAACTCTATCCAAGTTTCCAAGGAGGCATGCTTCTCCTTGGAGGTTTATCTCTCTTCATTAATAAGTTTAATACTTGAAATAATTTATCTAAGATCACTTAGGCACTAAGACAACTTGAGTCGAATGCTTGTATTCTCTCGGTCATTCACTAACTTCATTACATTATATATAAAATCGAGTCACTAAGTCAAGATAACTCACATAATTAATTCAAGCCACTAGATCTTGATGGGGAAAGTAGTCTTGTTTGGCATACCATCTGGAGCATAATGATCCGCTTACTAATCAAACAGAAAGGCCAACCTATGGTATGTATATGCATGAAATATACAGATTGATATGATAGCATCAATATGACAGTCAACCCTGACATGACAAAAGAAAAATTGTACATTGGATCAAAGTAGGAAAAGTAAAATGCAATACAGAAAAACCCCATTGGGACATTGTATAATAGATCACAATTGGGATGGGAGACCTGATCTGTGATTAGAAAAATACCAGTGCTGCAAAAATATAATCATTAATTGAAGTATAGAGAATATATTGTAGATGCGCCAGAACAACGGTACAACGTATCTCAACTTGGTCATAACAAGATAAAAGTGGGTTGTTACAACAGGAAGAGATTCCTAGATTTACAAGAACAGTTAGCATTTTTATTATAAATTTAGATGGCAACTAACAAAAGTATAATGATTAATAAACTTAAATGAAAAGAAAACAATATCAGGCCAACCTTCTAGTACATAAGACACACAGGTAATGCCCGAACAACTCCTAACTTGAACTACTAAATATACCAAAACAGGTTGGTAACAATTAAAAGTAATTGTTTATGCTACAATGTAACCTGTCAATATTTCATTACACAGCAATCCGAAACCAGCAGAGATTTTGATCTAATTCATGGGAAATCAAAAGATCTTAGATTATTTTTTTTCTTAATGATTCTTAATATAAGGTAATTGGAGCATCCACACACACATCATATCTTCCGTTTTCTTCCCATGAGAGATGTTGTGGATTTAACCTCTGTTATGAATGTCATCTTTTGTTAATCCCTATTGATTTAACTTCTTTTTTTTTATCTGTATGACTCTCCATGAAGATGCACTTCTCAGATCAGGTTCACTGTCTACCTCAAGGAAAGTAAGACAACGAGAAGAGAAGATATAAGGCTCTCCACTTCAAGGGACTAGAATTATAAGGTTACCAAGACCTTATTTGTGGCTAAGGCTCCTAAGGATTTACCTAACTAGTGGTTACGAGGGTTAAACAATAAATACCTTTTGAGAAAGGTTGAACCTTTACTAATAGAATAGAGGGGGGAAAAACAAGTACAAATAGAATCATGTTATGGCCACAAAAGCCTGTAGGCTTCAGCCATAGAAATGGTTCTTGAAGTCCGCTCCTAGGAAATCCACACCTGCCCCAATTTGCCGTTTAATGACCAATTGTAAGAATGGAAAAATAAGATCCTTCAGTTAGCTATTATATATAAAAGGACCCAGGATATGCTTAATTTTGAAATCTGATTATGTAGAAATCTAGAATTCGTAAGAGTGATTGGAAGCCCACTATCTTAATATATGGGAACACATATCACAAGCATTCAGAACCCTCTCATAAACAGTCACAACAATGCAAAAACAAGGTAGATGATCGAACATAAAGAAATCATCCATGTTTCCCAACCATATTCATTTCGATACAAACCCTTACTCATAGTCCACAAGCCCTGAATAGTGGTTATGTACTTGATTGATCTACAAATCTCAATCCTTCTGCATGCGAGATCAACATCGACATCGATATGATTCAAATACGATTTATGACAAAACCAGAAAATCAACCCATATGCGATGAAATGCGGAAGGCGGCAGCAAAGAGGGGGGATCCATACCTTATCGAGGTGAGTAACGAGTCCCCAACGGCGAGATCTTCGTGTGGGCAACTTCGGCTTCGCGACTGGACACTCAGGCGACCTCAGGCGGCTCCGGCGAGCTCCGGGGAGGACCTCCGGCAGCCCGAGAGGTAGGGAATAGGGTTTGGTCGACCTAGCCCTAACCAAGTCCTATTTTATATCCGTATTTGGTAAGTCGGATCCGGGTTCGAATCCGGACTCGATTACTGACCTACAATAATAAAATGACCATAATTCCCTCATCCGATATCGGATTTCGACGTTCTTGGTACCTTTGGAAAGATCTCGACGAGCACTACACGATGAACTTCTCACTTGATTTTTTTGAACACTGTGTAAGTACAGTTTTTGCAATTAAGCCCAGACTTTAGAAATTTTTGCAATTTAGTCCCTGTAAGGGTTTTGGGGTTTTACATCATAAAAATCTCAAAGGAAGTCTCGTCCTCGAGACTTGGTGTGTGATCCTACTAGTCTTGTACTCGTGTGATCCATAAAAATCTCAAAGAAAAGGATGAAACCCATAAAAAACTCAAAAAGAGTCAAACTCGGGGTTTCGGACTTCTATACTAGTGAGCAAACGAGGTAACTTATCCATGATATATGTCCGTAGGTTCCCAATACAAAACAAGAGTATGACAAAAGGTGAAACAAATTTTGAAATAAAATTCCTTATATGGAAACATACCTTGGACAGCTGAAACTGAGGCAGGGGCCTGCTCCTGGGTGACGACATTCAACTGCCCTCGTTGTGCTGGTAAAGAAGTGGATCCTCCTGCACTATGTGTCTGTTGTGACGGAGGATGCTGGCAACCTCCACCTCTACGATGAAAACTTGACTCATGTGTATATGATAATTGTTGGGCCTCACAGTCTGCTGAGCTGTACCAGAACCACTAGCACGTTGGGGGCAATGTGCTATGAAATGACCAGGCTGACGACAATGGAAGCAAACTCACGGTGAGAATAATCCTCCTGAAGTCATACTGTCTCGTTGCGATTGGCGGCCCTGTGGGTGTAATGGAGGTTGGGAAGATGCTGCACCACGACTAGCTAAAGTGTGTCCCAAGGTGTGAGATGAAGTGGAGCCAGTGGCAGCTGGAGTTGCCGCAAATGGGTGGAAACAGTGACTTCTGCGAGGACGGAGTGAATCTCGATGCGATGTTCTGTTGTACTGTTCAGTATGGGACTATGTTTGTCCTACAGCCTGTCTCCTCTGAGTAGCCTCCCACCTTGTTACCTTTGATGTCACCTTTTTGATAGAGGTGAGGTCCAAGGTAGACAAACGGTCTTGTACTTCTTCTCTCATGCCACGAATGAATTTTTGCAAATTCTCTCGTGGGTAGGCTGTAGTGACAGGAGAGTGGCGTGCAAGTTCCGTATAGCAGATCAGATACTCTTGAGCGGTCATGGAACCCTGTTTCATCTCTGCAAACTCTCTCCTCCGCTCTTCCACCCAATGGTCTGGATAGAACTCTATGCGAAACTCGTCCACAATACCTCCCAAATAATCGGCTCTGTTAGGTGCTCCATGATGGCATTCCACCATCTCTCAGCATATCCAGCCAATGAAAATTCTGCAAAAGTAAGCCAACTATCTGCTGAAGCATGGATAATCCGTAACACCTTCGACACATGTTCCATCCACAACTCCGCGTCAACAGGTGTAGTGGTGCCAAGGAATTGTGGTACATGGGATCTCTGGTAGGCAGCGTAAGTAGTATGATGCTCCTGCAAAGCATCTAGATCCTCATCTTGTTCTGGATCTAGGGATGGCATCGGATGTATGCTGGACTCCTCCCTTGAAGGTCTGTAGGAGGGGTCAGACTGCTCTTGGAGTCTGCTCTAGCTGCTCCTGGCGTTGTTGGATGCCCTGAACGGCCTGAACCAGTAGGGCCAACTGCTGCGCCACATCAGGGTCAACTCATGGCGGCATGGTCCTGCACGAGTACCATAACATTAATATTTTTGTACCTTTGAGAGACATGTGGACATATAACTAAATCTACTAGTCTCCTGGGATTCGTGTAGGCTTAAGATCCATACACTATCCGTATTTCGAATACCACATAAGAATCATATTTGTGAAGTATATTGGAGTATCATTGCTCTGATACCATGATGTGACGCCCCTCCCCAGCGATCCAGATACTCAGCAAATACGCATCCACACATACGATTCTACATTCGAAATACCAAGCTATACCAAACTTGCAGGAGAAAAGTAAAGAAAGAAACACTGCATTTTTTTTCATTTCATTTTCATTCTATTTTCATTCCATTCATGCATCATGTCCTCAAAAAGATTATACAATGCCACAGAAATGTAGCTACAAGTATGGATACATCATCTAGTCTCTCAAAAATAACTACATGTACAAAAACTCAAAGAGGAGGACCACATTGTACCACAAAAGAGCGTTGCAAACAAGTCAACTACAACCGCTTACTACTGCGGCTGCTGCTCCTGTAGACCTGCCGAATTCACGCAAATAGGTTTATGAGCAAAGCGCCCAATACGAATATAAAATAACAACTAGAAAGGTAAACAACAAGTGTACAATAAGGCAGTTATGAGAACCCACAACTATAAACAACTTCCCCGTTACTATTATCCAATAACAAATGTCACCTCACAAAGAACTAGCATCCCCCGTAAAGTGACTTGTAACAACTTGACTTATAGTTCCAATCCACATATGAATATGTGTTGTACATAAATTATAACTTCTAAGAGGGTGGCACCACATAAAAAAAATAATATAAGTCAACATTCTATCAATCGGGTTCACGACAGAAGGGCAGGATTTGATTCAACACATTTGATCCTGGATAATCGGTATTAACCACATAGTTTTACAGCTTTTTATTTAATAAGACTCGGTGTCTTTCCTCACAAAGGTGAATCCGGGCACTTATACGTGGGGCCAACACCTATAAGTACCTAGATGTCATGTCGGTAAGGAAAGATGAGCTTGGACTGTAGTTTAATGCTGCTTAGGGTCACAACTCACACCCCCTGTTAGTAATACACATCTCAAGAGGATCACATAGAGCCCGTAGGCCTCATCGCCAGGCGGAGAACACACAGAACAAAAGCGCAACACAAAGCACAAGGCGCAAACCCACTCGACGCCATGGCGGAAAAATCACTAAGACGCCAAAAGAAGCACAAAGCACACAGTGAGCTAAAGCAGCATTAATCTCTCGACCGGGTTATTTACGGTTGTCCAAAACTCTATCCAAGTTTCCAAGGAAGCATGTTTCTCCTTGGAGGTTTATCTCTCTTCATTAATAAGTTTAATACTTGAAATGATTTATCTGAGATCACTTAGGCACTAAGACAACTTGAGTCGAATGCTTGTATTCTCTCGGTCATTCACTAACTTCATTACATTATATATAAAATCGAGTCACTAAGTCAAGATAACTCACATAATTAATTCAAGCCACTAGATCTTGATGGGGAAAGTAGTCTTGTTTGGCATACCATCTGGAGCATAATGATCCGCTTACTAATCAAACAGAAAGGAAAACCTATGGTATGTACATGCATGACATATACAGATTGATATGATAGCATCAATATGACAGTCAACCCTGACATGACAAAAGAAAAATTGTACATTGGATCAAAGTAGGAAAAGTAAAATGCAATACAGAAAAACCCCATTGGGACATTGTATAATAGATCACAATTGGGATGGGAGACCTGATCTGTGATTAGAAAAATACCAGTGCTGCAAAAATATAATCATTAATTGAAGTATAGAGAATATATTGTAGATGCGCCAGAACAACGGTACAACGTATCTCAACTTGGTCATAACAAGATAAAAGTGGGTTCTTACAACAGGAAGAGATTCCTCGATTTACAAGAACAGTTAGCATTTTTATTATAAATTTAGATGGCAACTAACAAAAGTATAATGATTAATAAACTTAAATGAAAAGAAAACAATATCTGGCCAACCTTCTAGTACATAAGACACACAGGTAATGCCCGAACAACTCCTAACTTGAACTACTAAATATACCAAAACAGGTTGGTAACAATTAAAAGTAATTGTTTATGCTACAATGTAACCTGTCAATATTTCATTACACAGCAATCCGAAACCAGCAGAGATTTTGATCTAATTCATGGGAAATCAAAAGATCTTAGATTATTTTTTTCTTAATGATTCTTAATATAAGGTAATTGGAGCATCCACACACACATCATATCTTCCTTTTTCTTCCCATGAGAGATGTTGTGGATTTAACCTCTGTTATGAATGTCATCTTTTGTTAATCCCTATTGATTTAACTTCTTTTTTTTATCTGTATGACTCTCCATGAAGATGCACATATCAGATCAGGTTCACTGTCTACCTCAAGGAAAGTAAGACAACGAGAAGAGAAGATATAAGGCTCTCCACTTCAAGGGACTAGAATTATAAGGTTACCAAGACCTTATTTGTGGCTAAGGCTCCCAAGGATTTACCTAACTAGTGGTTACGAGGGTTAAACAACAAATACCTTTTGAGAAAGGTTGAACCTTTACTAATAGAATAGAGGGGGGAAAAACAAGTACAAATAGAATCATGTTATGGCCACAAAAGCCTGTAGGCTTCAGCCATAGAAATGGTTCTTGAAGTCCGCTCCTAGGAAATCCACACCTGCCCCAATTTGCCGTTTAATGACCAATTGTAAGAATGGAAAAATAAGATCCTTCAGTTAGCTATTATATATAAAAGGACCCAGGATATGCTTAATTTTGAAATCTGATTATGTAGAAATCTAGAATTCGTAAGAGTGATTGGAAGCCCACTATCTTAATATATGGGAACACATATCACAAGCATTCAGAACCCTCTCATAAACAGTCACAACAATGCAAAAACAAGGTAGATGATCGAACATAAAGAAATCATCCATGTTTCCCAACCATATTCATTTCGATACAAACCCTTACTCATAGTCCACAAGCCCTGAATAGTGGTTATGTACTTAATTGATCTACAAATCTCAATCCTTCTGCATGCGAGATCAACATCGACATCGATATGATTCAAATACGATTTATGACAAAACCAGAAAATCAACCCATATGCGATGAAATGCGGAAGGCGGCAGCAAAGAGGGGGGATCCATACCTTATCGAGGTGAGTAACGAGTCCCCAACGGCGAGATCTTCGTGTGGGCAACTTCGGCTTCGCGACTGGACACTCTGGCGACCTCGGGCGGCTCCGGCGAGCTCCGGGGAGAACCTCCAGCAGCCTGAGAGGTAGGGAATAGGGTTTGGTCGACCTAGCCCTAACCAAGTCCTATTTTATATCCGTATTTGGTAAGTCGGATCCGGGTTCGAATCCGGACCCGATTACTGACCTACAATCGTAAAATGACCATAATTCCCTCATCCGATATCGGATTTCGACGTTCTTGGTACCTTTGGAAAGATCTCGACGAGCACTGTGTAAGTACAGTTTTTGCAATTAAGCCCAGACTTTAGAAATTTTTGCAATTTAGTCCCTGTAAGGGTTTTGGGGTTTTACATCGTATCCGATACGACGATCACGCTTCCGTGATGCGCTTGAGGATAATTCCATATCCTTCATACATGCCCTCCTATACTTAGCGTGTGCTAGGTCCTCAAAGCTAGAGAAGTGAGGAAAAAGACATAGCTCGGTCTAAGAATAGGAGCGCTAAAATAAAAAATGTATAAAAGTCGTTCAACCCCTCGTATAGTTAGGCTCTTGCAGCCTATGTGTAGAAGAAGATAAAAAATGGGGCAGATGAGGTGCAAGAGGGTAAATGGATGAGTATACACTGGGCGGGCATCGGTCCTCCCTATACTTAGGCTCTGGTCAGCCTAAGTATAGGACATCTAATCACGTCCACCTTGGCAGGGTCAATCTCCATTCCCCTCTTGGAGATGACATGCCCCAACACAATGACCTCCGTCACCGTGAAGTGACTTTTCTCCCAGGAGTGCACTAAATTGACCTCACAACATCTTTTGAGGACTTGGTCCATATTTCTAAGACAGAAATCAAAGGAATCACCATGGACCGAGAAGTCATCCATGAAGACTTCCAGGAATTCACCGACCATGTTGGCGAATACTACAATCATGCACCTTTGAAATGTATTGTGGGCATTGCCTAACCCAAAGGGCATGCACCAGAAAGCATAGATACCAAAGGGGCTTGTGAATGCGGTTTTCTCCTAGTCCTCGGGAGTGATAGATACTTGGCTGTAGCCAGAGAATCTGTCTAGGAAGCAAAATAATTCCTTTCCCTCTAGTCTTTCTAAGATCTGATCGATAAATGGCAGGGGATATTGATCCTTCTTCATTGTGACATTAAAGCATCTGTAATACACATAAACATGCCACGACATGGGTACTCGTGTCACGATCTCCTCTCCATGCTCATTGGTGGTTGTTTGAATACCAAACTTCATCGGGACAACATGAATAGGTGCAACCCACTTGGAATCAAATATGGATAAATAAAACCCGTGTCGCACCATTTCTCAATCTCCTTCATAATAGTTTGTAAATTTGAATTCAACATGTGTTGGAATTCATGAGAGGGTTTAGCTTCATTCTCAAGATAGATATGATGCAAACACAGAGCGAGATTTATCCTGTGGAGATCGAAGATGCTCCAGCCTATTACCTTACGGGTTTTCTCCAGGATCTCTTGCAAGCGAGAGTCCTTCTCCTCGATCAATCGCGAACTGATGATTACCAGAAATTTCCTCTCTTTTTCCACATGGAGGGCATATTTCAAGGTTGTGGGTAAGGTCTTGAGCTCAGGTAAAGTGTGTCCATCAAGAAAATATGGCTCAATTAATTCTGGCTTTGTGCTAGTAGTGGCTGGATCTGTGTCTGAAGTAACTGCCACCAACTGACTCAGCTTTGGAATCGGATCATCAAAAGTATCCAAGCAATCAACGAAAGCCACGTCTGACTCATCATCCTCATCATCTGATTATCCTAAGGAGGGAAGTACTAACAGACCCAACTAGACCTCTGTGTCATCGAAGATGTTGGGGGATGCATTTTCTGTATGATTTGCGCTAAGTTCATTCCTAAGGATCTTGCAAACTATCTCATGTACAAGACTCCCTCCATCGAAGAGGGACTCATTATTGCTAGATGGTCTTGTCTCCATGGCCTAACGATGTCTTCATGAACACAATCTGCTTGTGAGAAATTGTAATCAGTACTTGACTTGGAATCTAGCCTCCGCCACCTTGTCTACTTCATCTCTAGTTCCTCATCTCTACCTGGAGTTTGGAACTAAATTTTACTAATTTTATAATCAAATAATGCCCATGCTATTCTAAGGAAGGGCCTTCCGAGAATGATCTAAGAATATCTCCAATTTTGAGAGGTCTCCATATCAAGGACTGTAAAGTCCACCATATAATCCCGACCCTCGACTTTGATGATAATGTTCCTCAATTCTCCCTTGGACCTCTTGGTTGATTTGTCTGCGAACTAGAGTAAGGCTCTGGATTTCCCAAGAGGTCCTAGATTTAGCTTCTCATAGAGGGATTTAGGCATCAGGTTAATTGAAGATCCATTATCTAGGAGAGTGCGTGCAAATGCAGTGTCATCGACATGACTCACCATATAATGAGCACCCATGTCCTTTCCTTTCCTTGGAAACACATTGTTGATGGCACAAATAGTGGCTACTGACAAAATTTGCTTTTCAACACGACTTCTAGTTCTCCTGCTGACCCTAGTAGGTATGCATCTCATTTTAAGGTACTTCTAAAATGCACGTGCCATATCTACAAATTTATCAAAGGGGATTGTGACCTTGATATATTTGTTGCAAAACTAGCCATCTCATGGTCATCTTTTAGGATTTTTTTGGATTTTTTTCCTCTCTTAAGGGCACAGGGGAAAGGGATTATTGATGACAACTCAGATTCTGAAACTGAAATATTCTCATTCAAACAAGAAACTGAGTTCTGTACAAGACTAGGATTCCGACTCTAACTTGGACTAGAAAGAAATTCATGAAGCGAAACAGGTGATGCATCTACTGCTACTCCTGGTGCATGCTCCTCAGATGGAGGTGCGGGCTCTTCATCAGGCTCGCTTGATTCATCACTGGTGCTCCTCTCCTTCTTCTTGCCATGGTGTTTTGAGGACATGGAAATACTTCTATTCCATTGATGTCGGTGATGGTGCTGGTGATGTTGCTCTTCTGCTTCCATGTTCTCCTCAGGTAGAGACTTGGTATCGTCTTCCTCATATCCTTGTGCCTGATTAGTATGGTCGCAGTCCTTTCTTCCTAAGGGACATATGGTTAACATTATCGTACAAAAGGATATCATGTTATGATGGAGAATAATATGAATAATATACCTGATCTCATGGTCGGTGCTGACCCAGATTCAGGCTATTGGGGTTGGCCTGAACCTGGGCGGGAATTGGGGTCTTTGGTGCCATATGTTATTCATGGTGGCGTATAACATGGCTCGGATCTGTTCTTATATCAAGATAACCGTTCTATATCTGTTGAACCCTATCAGTCAAAGTCAGGATGGCTAGGGTAAGGGACTCTAATTCACTAGTGGGTGGGAATTGCTGCTGCTGACTACATGATGAGTGATTCAGTTGTCTATACTAGCCCTGTTGGCCTTGTTGGTACTATTGTGGATGGGAGTATGAGGTGCAAGGTGGTGGAGGGTCCTGTTGACCTAAGTGGAATGTGCGCTGCTACTGGTGCTGCTGAGGCTGGTATCCTTGTCCTGGTCAGGACTGTACAAAGCATAGTGTGGGGATGGAGCTAGTTTCCTTGTAAGCTAGGGAAGGTAGGTGTGGATGACCATTCCCTATGTCCAACTGTCTACCGATGGGGCCATGGTTGTACCACATCCCATTGATCTTAAACACCTGTGGAGGCTCCTCATAGACTAACTCTGTCGTGGGAGTGCGTGCTACTACTGTTGAGTGCAATGTTGCTCTTCAACCCAGCTACCCTGAGTTCCCTGTACTTGTTCGTGTACTAGATGAACTCGATGTACATGCACAGGTGGTGTAGAAGGGGTAGGTAGTCGTATGTCTGATGAATCTGTGATTCATCACTCTAAAAGTCGAAAATAGAGCTTTGTTCCCGAGTAATTAGACGCATATTTCCACTTAGATTGCATAATTAGCATTCATACATGCAAGCATAATATCTGCATTTTAGCATTCATATTTGCATAAAATAAGAAGCCAATTTCACTTGTAAATATTCACCTGTATATTAGATAAAATACCTTATTTGTATATATTTTATACTAACTCCGAATCTAATAAAACCAACTCCATAATGTATATATTACTAACACTAATTAAAGAAAAATATCAAAAAAATACTAACTTATAAAATTGACCAATAAAACCTCAATCCAAGTTTGAAGCTGTGAACCTTAAAATGCACATATCTCTCTCATATAGTGTCCCATTGAGGTCTACTCACTTTGAAAGTAATATACTTTCAAAGACCTTCGAAACAAGACCAATATCATTAAAATCGGAGCTCGTGTGCAAAACATGGGTTTTGGGCCCCTTTTGTATATTATATATATTGACCGTTTTGCCCTCGTATATTACCATTTTATTTTCTTAATTATTAAAAATCCAAAAAATTATATTAAGTTGTAAATATTCTTCTCATATTTTCTCTATTTTTATTTTAATTTTTCTCTCTTTTTAAAATGACAAAAAATTACAAAAGATAAAATGAGGTATTTTATATTTATAAGGTACCACCCAAAAATACATTTTGTACAGATGATCTCATTTGATTTTCGGCCCTTCACAAAAAATGTAGATCTCGTCGAGACGAGCAACTTTTGTGTTGACCACTTTTTGATTTAATTCCTTTTGTTATTTCTTTTTGATTTTCTTTACATTTAATTTTTGAATTTTCTGGGAGTGACATGTGGCAGCTCCTCGAGCCGTCACGTCTCCCCAACTTTTTTATTATTTTATTAATTTCGGATTTATCTTATTATTTTCGAATTTATTATTTATTACTATTTTACTATTGATATTTTAATTATTTTTAGTAGCCTATTATATTATTATATTATATTATTTATTTTATTTCCTTTTACCTCTTCTTCCTTACTTGTCTTCCACTCCAAGCCACATTTTCTCCACTCTCTCCTCTACTCCATTCTCACCACCTCTTCTCCAACTTCCCTCTCCTCTTCCTTTATATTCACATCATCCTCCACCATTTTTCTTCATCCACTGATCTTGAGAGAGAGAGCCCCAGCCCTCGTATCGTTCCTGGTGACAGCACGGACGAGACGATCTGAGCGACGACGAGCTTGGCTATCTCTGGTCTTGGTGAGATCCAAGAAACCTCACAACTCATTGTTGCAGCTTCCAAATCCGCTGCCAAGCTTCGGAGACCGCCATCTCCTCGAGGCCACAACCGGAAGCTGCATTCTGTGGCTCCACCTTCGGCGAATCACAGGTAAGTAGTCCCTCAACTTTTCCTTGTCAACTTTTTATCTAACCTTATTTGTTTATCTTGTTCATCACAAAATAAAAAAATCTTTATCACCACGTTTTTTACCACACATCACACACAAATCATCATACAAATCCACCATCACTCAAACATCATCATTGCCATTACCATCACCATTTCATTCACCACCATCATTCGTCATTATCATCGCATTTTTTTAATCATCCATTATCAATCACAACCACCACAATCATCCATATCACTTTTTTTATATATCCATTTCCTCTTTATAAAATCTAAAAAGCAAAAAAAACACAAAACAAAACAACAAAAATAAATAAAAAAACAGGTGCAGCCAGCTTTGGTCGGCCGTCCCAACCACCGTCGAAGCCAGCCACACAACCGCGGCCGTCCAGTTCATCGGCCGCCGCCGACCCCGCCTGGACGCCGCCAAACCACTCCTCCACGCCATCCTCACCGGCGGCCTGCCGTCCTGCAGCCACCTCGCCACGCGCGGCCTTCGCCACCCTGTGTTTCCCCCTTGGTCGCACACCGTGCGCGAGCTCCGCCGCCATCTCCACGCGCGCAGCCGCCCACGCCCTTGCGCGGTAGCCGCGTGTGACCGCACGCCGCTCCGCCAGCCACGTTTCTTCTCCAGCACAACAACCACCTGCGGCGCGCCGAGCGCACGGCTGCGCCGCACCGCCGTCCTCGGCCGCGCACCGCATCCTCGGTCGTGCGCCCGACCTCGGCCACCCTCACGTCGCTGCCTTCGCCTGAGCCGCGAAGCTCCGTCCACCTCGCAGCTTCAGCCGCAACCCCCTTAACGCCACCTCCGCCTCGCCGCCCGCATCTCCGCCAGCGGGAGAGCTCCAGCCGCCTGCTCCGCCAACCGCCACACGCGCGACCAGCAGCGCCCCCTCCGCGCTCCATCCTCCTCCTCGCCACGCACCATCGTTGTGCGCGTAGCCGAGCGACGCCACCCCACGCCATCTTCCCCACGCGCTCTCCCGCGCGGCTGTAGCGCCTCCGTGCATTGCCAACGCCGCACGGCCCGCCGCCTCGCCCCACGCGCAAGGCCCGTCGCCCCAAGCCCTGTTCATGCGTTAGCCCTAACGTGGGGAGAAAGAAAAGGTCAATATTCTTTTATTTATATTTCGTGAAAATTGCAATTTTGTTATTTTAAGTTTTCTTAATTGCAGATGTGTCCCTATGCTAGTTTTGTTATGTTTATTTCAATTTCTATATTGCAAAAAGACCCTTGACTTTGAGCGTTAATTTGGACAGTCATTTTGCATTATTTATTTAATGAAAAATAGTATGTTGATGAGCATCTAATTTCTTATCTTGTGGCTATTTATTACATTTTTGTGAGCATATGATTATTTATTAAAATTCAGATATTGAAATTTAAAGATATTTTGCCCATTTAAGCTCTGAAATTCGCTTAGGCCTATTTATTGCTCCAAAAATTGCGAAAAATTTGTGAATGGTGCCTTTTATTGTGCTTTAATTAAATCAAAATTTCGTCAAATTAGGAGTTGTCTTGTGCATAAAGTAAATTATTGAGTGATTTCTGTAATAGATTTTTAATTAATTCCACGAATAATATTTTTGAGAAATTTCAACTCTCCTGTATTATTTATTGAAATATCAATTTGAGATAAATCAATCTCTGGATAATTTGACTTCGTGGATTAATTAGGAATTAAATACTCGCAGTCGCTCTATTTTCAGTAAAATATTCATAAAAAAATAAAAAAGTGTCAGAAAATTTCAAAAATATTAATGTATCTTCATTTCATCATATTTAACTTTAAGTAAATTTTTCATAATTTTTGCATATCATTTGCATGAAAAATTGCATAAAAACCCCAAAAAAGTTTGCATTTTTAATTTGTGTATTTTAAATCTAAAAATTCCAAAAAAATACATTTTGCATTCATTGTTGGATTAGGGTTAAAGAAAAAATATCATTGGCTGATTTGGATTAATTTCATATTAAAATTAAATTTGGCTAAGTTGTTGATTTTCTTAATAACCTAGTTCATCATACATTGCATTCTGCATTTTATCGCATAAAAAAATTTAAAAAAAATTCTCACTTGGAAAACCGCAAATCTAATCCATCTAACTTGATCCCGAGTTGTTCCTTTACCTCCTTGAGTCGACCTTGGGGCTTGCCCAAGCTAAACAAACATAAAACCGCATCTTATTTTCATTCGACGTTTAATCGATTTGTGCGGTTATTTTGATCGAAGCGGATCTATCCGACTGCAACGAAATAGTCAATCCGACAATATTAAAAGGGTAGGTCATCTGTGCTCGTCAATGTCTACCTTCTTCGTCAATTCCACCACTTGTTTAGACAATCGTGAAAGCGTCTCAAGGTATGTGACCCTTTCGTGGATCTGTTCTACCATGGTGAGCTTATCAACTATTATCTCCATACTAGGGACTAGGTCATCTGTCAGATCTTCTGTAGTCCTCTTAGATGTCTCATTGGATAGGCTTGGGGGAAGACACCTGATAGGCCCTAGTGGCCTCAGATTTTCCTATTTCTGCCATGTGCTCTAGGATCTTCCATACGACATCTTCATTCTTATTCAGATTCCATAGGCTACACTCATTAACCCATTCATTTTTGAGGTCATTCCATAAAACAAGGTCTGGACTAAGATCGCCTTCGTAATGCCATGGCAAGGGCATTTTTGTCTCATATCATTAAATCTATTCCAGGCTTCATGGAATGGTTCGTGAAGACCTTGGCAAAAGCTAGCAATTTTCGTTATCATTTGGTTAGTCCTATTGAGTGGGTAGAACTTCTTCAAAAATTAAATCTTTGAATTGCATCCTGGTCGTACATCTAACCCCGAGATTCTTCATCCAATGGGCAACCTTATCTTATAAGGCAAATGGGGAGGCCTTCAGCCTGATGTAATCTTGTCCAAACCTAGGATGACTAAGGTTGTTACATACTAGCTCGAAGTATCTGAGGAAAGCATATGGTTCTTCAGTGGCATTTCCATTAAACATCGGTACCAGACTAAGGAAATGGGGCTTCAGCTCAAATGCTTCTGGGGGTACCTCAGGTATGAGCCAACTATGCATCTCATTCTCAGCAAGGTTGTAGGCATGTACCATCAGTCTATATATTCCACCTGCCTCAATTCCCTGTCCCATCCTAGCCATAAGATCTGCATTCAACTGCTCAGCTCTAGCTAAACGCGCAAGGACTTAAAGCATAGGATCATCTCTGTGTTCCTCTTTGTCAGGGTTTTCTTAGGAGACATCTTGGTTTTGGGTTGATATTTTTCACCTGGAATAACAATGTTGTTTGTATTAGAAAAAGATATAGGAATGAAGATATGCTCGTCGAGGTGAAGGTCTTCCTCGAATTCAAGAGGGTAACCATCCTGAGAGTGGGGGATCCCGAATTCAAGAGGGTCATGAGCTTGGATTGGCCCAAGTTGCGCTTGGGTCGTTGAAGGCACATTTTGTGAGGGGTTCAATGAGAAATAGACAAAGCTTGAGTAGATATTCCCTCAGTCGGTCATCTTTGATGGTAGAAAGAAGAATCGAAAACACAAGTGTGTAAAGATAGGATTTGACTCCTACCTAAAGCAAGCAAATGTATGACAAACCCTTAGTTCACAATCAACACGGTGAAAGACCCGAAGCCATGTCCGATTAATATGGTTGATTGTAAGTGTGATTTTTCAAGAAAATAGCAAGTATTATGTGGCCTTTAGGGAAGTCGGCTCAAAGACGGATGCGTCTCCCCCGTTTAACCTATCACATAAGATACCAATGCTATTCCTTTCTTCGCTCCTATCACCAGCTGAGAAGATCAAGGACCTGCCCCTATCTACCTACTGAAGTAGGCGGAGGCTGACAAGGCCTTTAACTTCACCCCGAAGGGCTACTAGTAATTTGTCACGATGCATCGCTGCTTCACCCCTATCTACCTACTGGAACAGGTAGAGGCTAATTGGTGATAGTTAGTTGAACCTATAAGAATTCAGCCTGTGATATTTGCTAAGGTCAAGGTACGTGATATGGAAGGTGGGGATTTTGGCTCTACCTTGCGATATGCACACACACTCTGTACCCCCATTCAACCTGAAATCAAGGTCGAGATTATTCTCCCGCAAACAGAATTTCCAATTTTATGTTGATTTTTTCGGTCAACTTTTTTAGCAACCCTGAGTAAAGTTGATGACCACTTGATTAGTCCAACATACAAGGCATGCCTACCATCTAGTCCCAATTTATGCTAAATTTAGAAGAATTACAGTGATCCTCGTGCTCTACTTGCGGGATGCAAAACAGAATTGAAATTTTATCTAAATGAATGCAGTCGATGAAAAGCCGCTCCTAGACAAGCAGTTCTATTAGCGAGTGAAGAACAAGTTAAATTTGGCTAAGTTCTGCAGTCTAAGTGCGTCTTTTAGTGGTGAAGCGCGATCCTAAATATTACGAGCACAAGCAGTCCTAAGAAAGCTCTAAGAGCCACGAGTGCATGTCCAATCATGCGTAAAGAAACACCACAACACAGAGATTCTTTTTATCATTCATTACTCGTACGAGAACGCAAATGGGAACCGTTGTAAATGCAAACTCTTTTTTAAAAAAAATCTCTCAAAAACCACTTAGTTCAAATCAATGTAGGTTCTTCGGCTTGCCTGGTGAATTGCCTTCGATGCCTCGTGTTCCTCTCACAAAAATAAATAATTGTCAGAGAGAGAACGACACAAAATAAACAAATGTTGAAAATAAACAGAAAAATTCACAAGAAAAATCAGAAATCAGACTACATAGAAATGGAAAACCTAGAAACTAAATGATCTAAAAGTTAACCTAAGCGTGCCCCCCCTCCCCGCAACGACGCCATTTAGAAAACCCTTTATTTACCCTTTTAATCTAACCGGATTAACGATTAAATTTAATATGTTCATTGCAGTCAGGCAAAATCGGATTGATCAAAAACAACTTTAATTAATATATCAACTAATATCAAGCGACATTATTTTTACGTAAGTGATGAATCCACATTTCATCATCTTTATTCTATCATTTTGGCACCAAAAACCCTAGCAAATACCTGTAAATAGCCTTTATTTCATCATATTAGCATCCATGCATGAGCATCTAATTAGTATATAAATTACTGTAATTAAAGCCAAAATTATAGAATAAATAAAAGAAAAGAAAAAGAATAAAATATTGTAAATATTTTTATGACCTAAAAACCCCGAGACCTAGGCATCTTGATGAATAGGTCGACAAGGAATAAAGTAGGGGGAGATAAGGTCAGAAATACAGTCAAATACCTATATTATTTTGTTCATTCTTCATTCATTTTGGGACCTATTTTTGGTTCCACTTTTTATACATCAAATAAAGAAACTTTGTACATGAAAGTTGTAGATAATTTAATGAAGAACAACACAAAATTGATTTCACGGAAAAATAATGTACAGATAAAAAGTTATGGTCGGAATAAAATTCCAAAATGCCAATTTCCCAGACCCATATCTCATAAATAAAGACTCCGAATGCAGCATACTCACCTTTAATTGTATATAGAATAAAATAATCTATCCAATGGTCCATGGTTTCGCATTTGGCGGGGCTACGGTTTTGGTAGTTGAGTTTTGGACCCCTATTGTATACTTGTACATATTAAAATATTCAATTTATTATTTATTTATTATTTTTATAATTTTACATTTTTATAATATTGCAAATATTACTTATAATAATTGTGAATATTAAAATCAGAATGAAAATGTAAATAAAATTCAAAATAAAATACATGTATGTATAATACATAGGTATTATACCTATACTTATATCTATACAAAATATACCTCTATTTTATTAAATGTACAAAGCATATCAGAAAAATAAAATAAAAATATCTGTATGTATATAAAAGTATTTTATAATTTTAGAAAATAACAAATAAAAATAATAAAATCAAAATACACAAAATAAAAATAAAATACTAAAATATATAGATATTATGCCTATATGGGGTATAAATGCAAACTTGTAAAAATATAATTCATAAAAATAATTAAAAATCATAATAAAATACTACATAAAATAACGAATATTTTTCATTTTATAATCATAATTTAATTCGGCTTATTTCTATTTGTAAATGAATTGATAAAACATTTTTTTAAATCTTTTCTCTGGTTGGTCCACGTGGACCAACCAGGAGCCCCCGATTGTTGACCGGCGGGTCAACAGTCTGTCCTTGCCCCTTAGGTCTGCGAATGGCCTCGTTTTTCGCCCACTTTCCCCCTTTTTTCGAGGCCACGCCATGCGTCCTTTGCCGCCGCTTCCTTCTTGAGAATTGTTCACTGTTCATCCATCTCCATCGCCGACCTCCTAGATTCACCCAGATCTGCTCATCTCGCCCGTGACTTCATCTCGAAAACGCGCGCCCAACCCTCTTCAAATACAAACCCCTCACTTCCACCCTCGGTTGGACTGCCTTCGGACCACCCCTCTCCACCTTCCTGCGCTCCAGAGCTTCCTGGAGGTGATAGCTCCAGCTCCAAGCCTTCAGCCGAGGTGATCGAGGTCGGAGGAGCTCCCAAAACCTCCGCCAAATGCCGGTGTCGAGGTACCCTTCTTCCTCTGGCTCCAGCCATTGAGGGCTTCACCCTGCCTTTTTATTTACGCCATCTTGTTCCTGTTAACCTTAGCTTCGAAAATCCCAAAAAGATTTGAAGTTTAATCGACCAAATCGCCAAATCAAGCACCTTGGCCGGAGCGCATCTCCGGCCGTGCATTTCCATCTCGATCCGAGCATCCCCGAGTACATCAAGGGTCCAGGCAGTTTGCCCTGGACCCTTTGACCATTTTTGCAGGTCCAAGCCGCAGTGAAAACACCTGGAGGCGAGTTTTGAAGCTCGCCGGAGCTAACGATGCTCTCCAGCTCCGCCAGCCACCAGCGAGCACCACGGCTACCGCCGTGGCCTTTTGAAGCCCCAGGAGACAGAGTAGGCTCCAGCCCAATTTTGAACCCCAGAAGCCACCGGAGTCGGCTGGAGGAGCTCGAGGAACCTCGCTCAGTCGGAGCTCCGCCGTGTTCATCCAATCGCCTTTGCCACCGTCCGATCAAGGGTGGAGTCCCAGATCGAGCAGCTACCGTTGGATCTCCACCAGCTTCGACCGTTGATCATCGCTGGAGATCTGATCGTCGCCGCTCATCCGCGGAGCGTCATCGGCCGTTCATCAAGCGCCACGTGTCTAAGTGGCTCCTTCATCGCCGTTGGATCGCGCGTCGAGGGTATTTTGCATCTTCACCCTCGCGCCTTTTGTATTTATTATTTAGTATTTAAACTTTCGTCTGTAGCGTAAAAACTTTGGGTTGTTTGCACAAAGACCCCCGAACTTTTCAATATTTGCATCCAGGTCCTTCGCCACGTCACCTCACATGCCCAGTACACGTGAGGTGTGGGCATTTTGCAGAGGGGCCCTCGGTCTTTGTTGTATTTTGTTTTAGTACCAAAACTTTAATTTCACGTGTTATATTTTTGGATATTTTGCATGTAATCCCCTAGGGCTTTGGAAATTACAACTTAGTCCTCGCCAGGCGCGTGCAAGTCACGCGCCCTGGTGGGAAAATTGCTAGGGTACCCAGGCGGGTTTTGTAATTGTGTTTTAGTGCTATAAATCGAATATTCAGTTCAATATTTTGTGGAAAATTGCATGTACGCCCCTGGATGTTTGAGAAATTACATATATACCCCTACCAGGCCTGTTAATGAGTGGATGCTTGTTCTAAATATTTAACCTATCATTTTAAGCCCAAAAATTCCACAAAAATAGGGTTAAGCTCCTGGATACGTGTACTTTGACGCTATCAATTTAGTTTTTGATTTTATTTTATTCTTATATTTATTAAAAATCAAAAACTTGCTTTTCCGTGTACTGTCCTGTTTAAAAAATACCAAAAAATAGTAAAATACCTCTAAAAATTCCAAAAAATTACCTAGTATCTATTTTATCCTATTTTAGTGTCAGTCCAAAAACCACTAAAAATCTCAAAAGAAAAACCTTAAAAATTCGAAAAGACTCAAAAACTTCAAAAAATTTCTAAAAATCAAGGAAAACTCCAAAAAATACAAACTCAGCTCCTGTTTGTTGTATATTTCAGTAGCTTTATGTGAAAATTAGTGTGAAAAAATTTTGAGTACTGGTTGATAATTTTAATTCTCATTTTACTCACA